>CM040925.1:17563647-17668647 GCA_023029165.1 Gobiocypris rarus
TAATTATTATTCATTACATGAATTAAAAGTAATTATAATTCATTTTAATATAAATAATAAATAATTTACACCAAAAGATGAGCAATTTTGTCTCTAAAGTTTTTTCACTATAAACTGCTTTAATTTGTTACGAGAGATACAGGGGGTGTGAGTTTTACTTGCAGCTGATTGGTCCAGTTTGAGTTTGTGATCTCTAACCCAGAATACAACCTGCTCCAGAGCAGGTTAGCTGTGTAGTGTAAGTTACCATGGTGATAAGTTAAGTTAACAGAGTTTGCTCAAACTAATCTCAAACTTACCTGGGTAGCAACTGAAACCAGCTTTGTGCAACAGGCCACTGGTGTTATGGTGTTTTAGAGTAAAGAGTTAATGCTATGGTGTTGACTTGATGTTAATGTTATGGTGATGACTAGAGATGCATCAATGTATCAACTGTTTTTTTTGTTTTTTGTTTTTTTGATTGATTTAGAACCATCTGCATATCAGCTAAAGCATGAAAAAGGCCAAACCGATGGTTTATTAATTAACTGCAAGAAGGCACTGAGTTGTATAATGTTTGTTGCATAAACCAAGATTAACCCATAATCTAATATTCCTGCTGGTGCTATCTGTGTTTTAATGTTAATCAAACAACAAAAGACAAAAAAAAAAAAAATAGCTCGCAACTCTTGACTAAATAACTTTTGTAACTTTCAAAAGCATTATTATGTATAGGGCCTCATGATATCTGCAATGTGGAAAACGCGGACGGAATCCAGTTTTAAAAACAGAATTTAATGTATAATGCCGAATGTGACTGAGTCACATTTTTGATGTTTTGATGAATAAATAAAGGTAGTACATTTATAGGTCAGTACACATAAATCAAATGCTAAATATTCATGTCTGTGAATATAAAGCCTCAAAAAGACATTTAAATATGAGTCCTGCATGTTCTGCATGTCTGTGTGTGAATGAGTGGCGCAGACACGCAGTTTCATTGCACACACACAAACTGAAGAAGAAGGCTGGCCCGTGTGTTCCGATCAAAAAGATCTGTAGCTCAAATTGCTCAAGAAGTTAATGCTGGTTCTGATAGAAAGTTGTCAGAATACACAGTGCATCGCAGTTGGTTGCGTTTGAGCCTGCATAGCCGAAGATCAGTCAGGGTGTTCATGCTGACCTCTGTCCACAACCCAAAATGCCAACAGTGGGCATGTGAGCATCAGAACTGAACCACAGAGCAATAAGAAGGTGGCCTGGTCTGATGAATCATGCTTTCTTTTACATCACGTGGATGGCCGGGTGCGTCACTTACCTGGGGAACACATGGCACCAGGATGCACTATGGGAAGAAACAGTAACAGAATGGAAAAGGCATTCCCTGGTGGCTGTGGCCTCTCTCAGCAGGGTAATCCGCAGTGCCATAAACCAAAAATGGTTCAGGAATGGTTTGAGGAGCAAAACAATGAGTTTGAGGTGTTGACTTGACCTCCAAATTCTCCAGATCTCAATCCAGTTGAGCATCTGTGGGATGTGCTGAACAAACAAGTCCGATCCATGGAGGCCCCACCTCACAATTAACAGGACTTAAAGGGTCTGCTGCTAACATCTTGGTGCTAGATACCACAGCACACCTTCAGCGGTCTAGTGGAGTCCATGCCTCAAAGGGTCAGGGCTGTTTTGGCAGCAAAAGGGGGACCAACACAATATTAGGAAGGTGATCATAATGTTATGCCTGATATACACCAATGAATTCATCAAGGAATCCAAATGAGCTTTTACCTTATTATACATATGAAGAACCAATCAGATTAGAGAAAAATGATGTAATGAATCCTGTCACCTATGCCATGCACATATATAACTGTTGTACTCTTTTGGTCAGGGGGATTCACTGTGAATGGTATAAGGCCCTCTCAGCCAAGATTAAAGCACATTCAAAGGTACTGTCTGGAGTCAGCAGGTCAGTGGAACACTAGAGACCTTATTACCAAGTAATGTTTATAGGGGGCAAGATGTCATCCTACTCAGAGTGAGGCTCTTATGCGTCCGGGGTTACCGTTGTGGTCAGGTAGCTATAATTCT
This sequence comes from Gobiocypris rarus, assembly GCA_023029165.1. Classification (NCBI taxonomy): domain Eukaryota; kingdom Metazoa; phylum Chordata; class Actinopteri; order Cypriniformes; family Gobionidae; genus Gobiocypris; species Gobiocypris rarus. Next base: position 17,565,715 of record CM040925.1, read on the forward strand.
TTGACGTTTTATGAATATTATTCTTAGGTGTATGTTTTTTCCTATGTGGTCAGAGTTTCTATTCTTAGGCGTCAGGGGTTACCGACACAGTCAGAGCAAGGAGTCACCTGAGGATAATAATGAAGGTGTCAGGGGACATCTGGTTTAACTTAAGTCAGGTGTGTAGGGAACATACCACAATTGATTGTCTAAACTAATAGTATGGTGGTGGGCTACATGAAACATACCAAAAATAAAACCTGGGTTTGTTAAGTATCCTCAAACTGAGAAATTACTTCAATAACTACAAATACAATAACTGTCTTTGTATAATTATTTCTTGAAACTGCAGCTATAAAACAATATATTGTACATCATTTGTGTGGATTATTTGTATTAAAAATAATATAAACAACAACAAAAATCTTAATTCTAACAATAAATACATGATTTGTATTTTTATATGAACTGTAATACATACAGCTGTTTATTCCACTTTAAAAAGCTGCTCCAAACGATTCATTATCATTCATTCATGTTGGTTAACTGTGCCTTTTTTAAATTGACTAAAATCACTGTTACATGTCTGCATGACAAAGGCTATTTTCATCTCTATAGCTCATTGATTTTGATTGTATTACTGCTTCAGGCTCTCAATAGGCAAGCTGATTTACTTATGAATAAGATCATGCTGGTTTTCCACAACAAATATTAAGAGCAGACAGAGAGAAAAAGCTCAGCAGGAATAAAAAATTTTTAAACACGCACACATTTCAAAATGCAAAACTGGATTGTTCCTGCATTGTTCGATTACTCTGCCGAAATGATCTCATCCCATTTATTAGGTCACTTTATAGTATGTTGCATTTCACGCTATGAATGCATATGTATCTCTGCAATATCTCATGAATTATTATTATAGTTGTCAGGGAGACATTTACCACCTAGAGTCTAAAATGCTGGGAGGGGAAACAACTCAACAACGATCCAAATGTGAATCTACTCTATTTTCACTGAATACATACATTATGAATGAGGCATGACAAATGTTTTGTATTTGCTCTGTATTAAAACCTTACACTTCATCCAAACAAGCACTAAAGTGTAAGTCAATTCTGATATCCATAAAGATTAGAAAAGCAAGCATATCTAATACTGATAAAATGCTGTTTTATGTCATGGATATACTAAATCTATAATGATCTTTCATTATTTTAAAACCTTATTGTAACAGACCAACACATTTTGACTACTTGCTGTTTTTTCTGACCAATTTGGACCAAATAAATTATTGCAATACCATTGCATTCTTTGAAATATCGAAATATTTATGAAATATTTGGTCATACTTTAGTGTAGGGTCCAATTCTCAATATTAACTATGATTTTTGCCTCAGTAATTATGATTTTTGCCTAATTTCTGCTTATCAATAGTTAGTAAGGTAGATGTTAAGTATGGGATAATGTACATTCAGCCGGTTGTTATCTTAGAATAAACCCGACAGAGTGATTAGGACCCCACTCTGAAGGGATTTATTCTGTGATAACAACCGGCTGGATGTACATTATCCCACTTATTAAACAGTAAATCATGACTAACTTTCATTTTCGGGTGAACTATCCTTTGCAGTCTTCCACTAGAACACTGGTAGTAGTTTGGAACTGTTTTTCTTTTGGAACTGAGAAAAGTAGCATGTAATAAGCGGGATAATGTACATCCAGCCGGTTGTTATCGCAGAATAAACCCGTTCAGAGTGATGCAAGACCTGATCCCTCTGTCGGGGTTTATTCTGCAATAACAACTAGCTGGATGTACATTATCCCGCTTATTACACGGCTACTTGTCTCAAGTAAATTAGACAAAATATTGTATTGGGTTTAAATATTTTATTAGCTCTTACGCAAAGCTTTCGCGAAGAAAAACTGTTCCAAACTGCTTTAAGCCTAGACTGCAAGGGATAGTTCACCCAAAAAAGATGATTAACTCACCCTCAAGTCATCCTAGGTGTATATGACATTCTTCTTTCAGACGAATAAAATCTGAGTAATAATAATAAATGTCCTGATTAGCCAGGACATTTATTATTATAACTCTAATTGTGTTCGTCTGAAAGAATAACTTCATGCACACCTATGATGACTTGAGGGTGAGTAAATCATGACTAATTTTCATTTTTGGGTGAACTTTCCTTTGCAGTCTTCCACTGTAACACTGGTAATAGTTAAGTGTTTTTGACAGCGGAGTGACACGTTAAGCATATAGTACCGGTCGAGATAACTCGTAGTACCCGGATGGGCGGTGTGTTATTAATTTTGCCAGTTGTTATGTGGGAAGAACATACTGCTGGAATGCGTGATTGACCAATCAGAATCAAGTATTCCACAGAGCCATTTAATAATCTGCGATAACAACCGACTGCATGTATATTATCCCTTACGTATTAGGTGAATTAAAGGATGTAGAATATGGTCATGCATAATAAGGCATTAATATGTTCTTTAAACAGCCAATATCCTAGTATTATGCATGATAATAGCAACTGGTTAATAGCGAGAATTGAACCCTAAACTAAACTGTTACTGAATATTAAATATCCAAAACTATCATTAAAATGATATATACACTCTAAAAAATGCTGGGTGGTTTCAACCCAAATGTGGGTCAAATTTAATTACATTGTTAACCCAACAGTTGGGTTTTTCCATATTTTATCCAAATTTGGGTTTAAACAAGCCTTTTTTTCTTTCTTTTTTTTTAGAGTATAAAAAAAGTTTATGCTCATAACACACAAAGTACTAGATAGACATTTCAATTTAACTGCATTGCATTGCCATTGCATCACCTTATGTAATGGCCGACAGAGATTCAGTAAATGTGACAGCTTTTACTTTTACATGTACATGGAAGTGTCATGACACCAATATATCCTCATTTACACACTCTACAACTTCGCACAACGTTAAGTCAAGTAAAAGATGTGCCGCAGAGAGTTGTGATCTGGTCAATTTTCATGCCCATTTGCAAATTCATCAGTGTAGACACTGTTTGAATAAGACACTGCACTTCAGTGGATATTTTAGAGTATCTGCACAACCTCAACACACCTCTGAAGCAGAGCTTAATAATTGATATTTCAGTGGGATGAAAAGAGTGAAGTTTGGTAGGCAGAGAAGTGACGGCTATAACTCAAACAGGCTGATTCAAAATGCCTCTCTGTGTCTTTGACAATTCATCTGAGTGTGTTGGACAGGATCCAGTAGACTGCACCGGGAATTAAGGAAGATGGATGCTTGTGATAGCGGGCTATCAGTCGGTCGGCCCATTACGTCCCCCCTCACATTCATCATCCGCCTGGCCTGTTTGTTCAGTGCCACATTAGGCCTTCACATTTGAATCTGCTTGATCTAAATAGAAATTGATTTATAGTCGTAGGGTGGCAGGCTTCTGTGCTCGTGTCTGACTTTGGAAATTTAGTCTGGTGCCTCTTTTACCGGCCTGGGAATCTACAGTTCCAATGGTGGAGCCTATAGTTGGTCAGTAGGACTTTTTTTGTTTGTTGATTTTTGAAAGAAGTTCATCAAGGTTCTATTTACTTAATCAGAAATACTGCAACAAAAAAAAAGTTATATAATATTTTTGTGTAAACCATGATACAGGATTTTTTGATGACTATGAAGTTCAAAATAAATAGGGATTTTGAAATAGATATTACTATATTAGGGTGAAGCACAGGCGAAGCACTGCTACTTGGGTGCAGAGATATCACGCAACACTTGAAATCCCCAAACTTCTGTCAACATACCGGTGTATGTTGTGCATGTGTTGTGTGATATCTCTGCGCCTAAGTAGCAGTGCTTCGCCTGTGCTTCACCCTTATATAGTCCCAAATCAATATCTGCCTAGGAATTTGCCTAGTCTTAATCTGCATCGCTATTTGTATTTGTTGTGAATGCGCAGGCAACAAGAAATAATTTGGTGGGGGTTTTTTTATAATTTTTTTTAATCACTTTTACTCGGGACATGCTAGCTGGCAACAAAGGATTCCATTCATTATGCTAAGCTAAGCTAGTGGAGATCCTGCCAAACTAAAACAATGCATGCACTGAGACAAAAATGCATTTGCCCACATATTTAAATGTAGGAAAGATGTTGAATAAGCCCTATTTCTAAAAACGGTGGAGTGTTCTTTTAACTTTTGCTGAATTTAAAGCATCCTTGAAGCATTCATTTCTCAAAAAACAAAAAAAATTCATAACATGAATCTTTATTCATAACAGAATTTTTGTTTTCAGTCCTCCACGTGCTAATTTCCTCTAACAAGGCTCACAAACACAATTCGGTCATTGAGAAAGAAGTACTCATTTTTACAAAACAGTTTAAAAGGTTAATTCTCCTGCTATCTCTCTATAAATCTTAGTATTGTTCTGAGTATAAAAACATGGATAGTATGAGAGTCACACAGCTCCACTGACTTCATGGAGAGTGCTCTCGGTGCCCAATGAATCATTCAGTATGAAGTAAACACTTCACTTAGCATTGATGTGTTCCATTTTCAATGACACTTCTATTTACAGTCTGTTCAATGGCTTTGACTTAACGTGCTTATCACCTGTGACTGCTAGTCCTCAAATGGACTTGTAAAGCACAACCGAGTGTGTATTGTTTAGGAGATTACATCATTCATGGTGATCATTTTAAAATGTGACAACAAAACAATTATATTACTCCTACTGATCTGACCTTTAAAACGAGGTTAACTAGAATATCTATGAATGGAGACAAACATTCCTAGGATTATGCATTCAGTGTTTCAAATGCTTTCACAGAGTACAACCAGAGATACAAATCCCACATGGGAGGAAAAACATGAGCCCCCGCCCTTGTGCAAGACACTTAACCTGTGGTTTCTCCGGTGGTTTGATCCCTGTAGTAATTCTTATATTTTCATGCAAGGGTGATAAATCACAAAGTGGCAGTGAGAAAAGGCTTTCTGTGGTTCTGTCTGTCCTGTAGATGTCACTGTGTTTTGCTTAACTAACTTAATTGTATTGAGAGTTACAGTATGATGCTCAACCGCTGCTGAACCTTCAGCACCACATAGTGAAAGAAATCATAAGTGAGTTGTGAAATCGCAAAGGTTGTGATATAATAAAACACTGTGTACCACAAAATAATGGGAGTTGTAATCACGGCTTGTATGCAAAAACAAGTATACAACACGACCAGTGTAGTCTGTTTAACTAACAAATTACTTTTTCGTGAATCATAGATATACAGCATGACCAGTGAAGCCCTAATCTCATTACAAATCAATCTTATCAACCGGTTTTGCTTTTGAAACAAATGCTATGGAATAGAAACATAAAGGTATATATTGGATAAAGAGTGTGGCACTATGCCATTCTGAATTCAGCCATACAGTTCAACCACAAATATGACCACAAATATGAAAAAAACATACAGCACGAACAAGTTAAGCCAGATTTCCTAGTTATTCCAAGTTATAATATACTGACTAGTAAGAGTCATGTGTTGGGATTCAGAATATACTGGTTGAGCTATTGCCAAAAGTATTGGGACACCCCTCCAAATCATTGAATTCAGGTGTTACCATCACTTCCATGGCCAGAGGTGAATAAAATCAAGCACCTTGGCATGCAGACGCTTCTACAAACATTTGTGAAAGAAAGGGTCGCTCTCAGGAGCTCATTGAATTCAAGAGTGGTACCGTGAGGTTGCCATCTGTTCAATAAGTCCATTTGTGAAATTTCCTCACTACTAAATATTCCACGGTCAACTGTTCGTGGTATAATAACAAAGTGGAAGCAATTGGGAACAACAGCAACTTAGCAAGAAGTGGTAGGCCACGTAAAATCACAGAGCGGGGTCAGCGCATGCCAACTTTCTGCGGAGTCCATAGCTACAGACCTCCGAACTTCATGTGGCCTTCATAGCTCAAGAACAGAGAGCTGTTGGTGTGGAGGAACTTGACTGGCATCAACCCGATAGAACACCTCTGGGATGAATTAGAGCAGATACTGCGAGCCTGACCGTACAGATTGAGAATGGGATGTCATTAAAGTTCATGTGCTTGTAGAGGCAGGTGTCCCAAAACTTTTAGTAATATAGTGTATATTTGATTCACTAAAAATAACAGAAGGTTTAGTTTTGCGATTTTAGGCTTCACTGGTCACGCTATAGGTACTATATTCACTATAAAGAACCAGGTCATAAGAGTCATTTGTTCATAATTGGGACTACACAGTTCGTGTTGCATGTTTTTTTTTTGATCTATCAAAAGACATACAGTACAGTGTGAAGTGAAGCCTTATTCCCTAAACAAATTAGTCTTATGAGCCTGTTGTTTTAATGACTAGTTCAACAAAACAAGTTACTGATATAATAATTCTGAAAAAAATATCCTGTATCCACCTTATATATGAGATGTGCAGGACTTCAAATAACAGAATAACAAAGTGCAGTATACAGTAAAAAAAATTCCGCTACAAACCAGGGCAATCATGATTTTGATAATGGATTAAATATGATAACAAATACCAGTTTTCAATATCAAGCAGCATAACAGACTGTTTTGGTACAATTTGCACATTCATGTTATCAATCGCCGCACCTGCTTTTATGCTAAAAGTAATGTTGATAATTTACGTCATTGTAATCTGTAAATATGTAAGCAAAATGGGCTCTAAAACAGAACTATACCCCAATGTATTTAAATGTGCATGATTGAGCATAAGGACATTAAATTATAAGTAATAATTTTCCCTTTTTTTTACACTCAGTGCTCCAAGAGACAATTATGCGTTTTGGTGAGACAGATGTCACAAAATGCTATGCATACATTTAAAGGGGCGTTCCACAAGCCTATTTACCTGGCTTTAGCTCTACATTGAAAAAAGGAGGCGGAATCTTTTTTTCCCCCAAAAGCTTTTTCAATTAGAGCGAAATGAGTGGGGCTATTATCACAATGCGACAGGCCTCGCCACTTTCCAATAGGTCCTTTGATTGCCATGGAAACCAGCTATCATTGTCATGACCACCTCTGGTGCTACATGTAATTTTCGGTGTGTGAGGGGCTCTGATAATGCACAATCAACAGCTAGGAGAGGAAGGCATCATGGCCAATCCGAGAGTGTCTGGCACCAGCACCGCCAGTGAGAAAGTCTCTATGGGGGACAGATTGGACTGAATGAGGCTACTTTTCTCAATGCAGGCTATGAACTTGCTTCCGAATGCAATTTTACTGCTGGAACCGAGATTTTCTTTACCTTGAGAGTTTAAATGATGGAACGGATCACGGCAGGCAGGAGGAGACCTAGGCTATAAGAGCCACTTGCCAAAATTAAATGCGCATTTCTCCAAAAAGAGGCACACGCTGTGAATCCGCCGCTTGTGTTGTACAGTAGCGCTCATTCTCATTTCTTTATCTTTCACTCGTTCTCGTTTCTGTTTCTATACCGACCTGTCTGTCACAGATTTACCTATTGTGTTCTTCTTCTTTTAGATCTCCCCAGACACGCTCTTCTCATTTCTTCCGCATTCAGCGAGCTTCTGTCTCTATCTGCTTTCTACCGCAAACCTGGAGAACATCCAATCCTCATATTGTCGCACCATATCATCTTCTATTCTCATCTTCTATTATGTCCGTGGTGCATATCCTCATATGCGAGAGATAAAGACCTCTAAACTGAAACTGACACTTCGACATCAAAACTTTCAGCTGTTTAGGGGAGTTTAAATGTGTTCAGTCTCTCGCGTTTGTTTGTAAAAGTTTTGTTAGATTGTTTGACAGGTGTTTGCAGCCTGCTTTACCAAATGAAACTCCACAGATGGTAAAAACAAAAAAGTGACAGAGTTCAGCTCACAGGTGAATACTCAACACATTTTCATATCTATCACCACAAACACATAAATAATTCCTTTTTCTAGCTTTCTTTCTTTCTGTGAATGACATCATTGTTTATATCAAGAATTTGCATTTTTACTAGTGGAAATGTAATCTCTGATATATAAAAAATTGAAATTATTACTATATAAATCCAATTTCTGATATCAAAAATGTGCATTTCATATCCTGCGAATAATTAAAATGTAAAATAAAAGCAGCTTAAATAAAAAGTAAAAATGGCTTGCCATACTTTCAATCCTTATTTCCTTTCTCCATTTTACTTCATCCTTCTTTCCTAATTTTCTTGTTCGTCCTCTCATTTCTTCCTTCTTACATTTTTACTCCTCTTTCCAGCAGCGGCTAACACCTGCAATTCCTAAAGTGGTCTTGGGCCACATGAAAACATTGTGTTTGCTTAATGTCATGTCTTTTAGGGAAGATGAGAGGGCAGCCCATGGAAACAGCTAAATTGTTCCCTGAACACTGGTGTGAAAGCGTCAAACCAACCACATGAATATGTGAGCCACTGGTAATTATGTGTTTTATCTGTTCAAATCTTGGCTTCTCCAGTGAGAAAGACAAATAACCCACTGGAACAAACAATGGGATTAGAAAAAAGCTGAGGTTGGAGCAAGAACAGATGCAATTCATTATGCACTAAAACTCAAAATGGTGGCGGCATGACGAACTATGGAGGGACAGGAGGCATATTTTTACTGTTTCGGTTCAAAAACTACTACAAATATATATCCAGTATATCGTTAGTTCTGGCAGGGCAGGTTAGTCAAGCTTGCTTCAGTAAATGTCAGCTGATCTCGTCTTCCTATAGAAATACGATGCCTATCATAGCATGTGTATTTAAGCTCCTTCAGTATTACCAGCTGTGATTGCGTTCTCCAGAGTGAATTACCCTCCTCCCTCCCCAGCTCCTCCTCTTGTCAGTCAGGATTTTGCATCTGATTCCCCTTAAATCAGACTAAATTCCCCAATTATGTTGTACATTTTTATATTGACTTTAATGCTATCTGCAATACACCATTGCTTCTGTTCTGTTTACCCGGGGGGGTATCACTGCTCTCCCTGCTCTTATCCATGCTAGGCCATGCTAGGGAGTTCTTGCCCAGAACAGAACCATACCGCCAATCTAAACTATGCTAGTTTCTATCACTTTGGCGATAGTGATCCTGACAGAACTTATTTTATATGTAATGTGGTCAGTAACAGCACCATATTAAAAATATTTATACTGAGAAAGATTTGATCATAATAATAATTTAATTAAAAAAAAATCCAGTGTGTTTTTTTAATTGCATGTAATTGATTTAAAGCTTATTAATAGGACCCTTTTTGCATCACGGTATCAAAAATATGAAACCGTTTTCAACATTGATAATAAAAAGAAATGTTTCTTGAGCAACAAATCAGCATATTATAATGTTTCTGAAGGATCATGTGACACTGAAGACTGGTGATTGGAGAGACTAAAATTAATCCATGGTTTAGACCATGTGCCAATTTCAGAGGTGACCTAAGTTAGAACTTTCCCAACTTCATTTTCCAAATGGAGTTTTTTACATTTGGCTCAAATAGAATCATCTCTAAGTGCAATTCCTGGTTAAGCTTCTCTGCACAATCAAGCCTAGAACTCAAGCATCTGCGAAGCTTTCTAAATTTCATGAGCAGAAGACAAGTTTAGGCTTTTAAGAACTGTAATCCACTTATGCTCTGCACACGTTTCCTCACGCTGGCTCCTCTAAGGGAAAATGCTTGCCTTTAAGGATTCTATTGTTAAAGATGAGAGAAGCATTACAAATATGCGTGTTAAATAAAGCATGCAACTAATAATGCAGTAGAGTTATATGCAACTATGGATACCATATAGGGCTAAGAATATCCCAGAGGAACATTTGCTACATTGTTGTTAGTTCACTCTTCCATAGCTTAGATGTCTCTGTGGCGAGCAGCGGGGCGAGGGACCGCGAGAGCGGGACCGGGGACGAGTGATAATGAGTGCCAGCTGCGCGTCACACCGGTCTCGTCGCGGTCGAGTGACGGAGCATAAAGGAGGAGCGAAGACAGCGGAAGGCGAGAGAGGACCAGGCCTGGATTTTATGTTATGTTTTGTTTACGTTTGTTGTGTCGGTGGGCAGTCGTCCGCGAGGGGCTGCCCACGTTGTATTATGTGTGTGTGTGTTTGCGGGCAGTCGTCCGTGAGGGGCTGCCCGCTATTTACTTTTGTTTTGTTTATTTATTTTTGATTAAAATCTGTTTGAACGTTCGCCGGTTCCCGCCTTCTTCCTTCCAACAAACGAACCTCGTTACACTGGTGCGAAACCCGGGAGGAAGGAGGGACATGCTGTCGAAGAGCCCTCGCTGCTGAGGGGGATCGCGGTGCTGAGGAGTTCGGGCAGCGCGGATGAGGAAAGACCGCGAGTGGCTGCCCGAGGCGGTGGTGCTGGAGCGAGGAAGATCGATGGGACGGAGACCTCGCTGCCGTGCCCCTGGGTCGAGGTGGGGTGGCTGTCGTCCGAGAGGGAGCGGAGGAGTCGCCGCGCGCTTGCCGTGGGCCGGAGCCTGCTGCCAGCCGCCATAATGGGGAGGAGCAGGGAGCGCGGGACTCGCTGCCGGCTGCCCTCAAGAGGAGGAGCCACCGCCGGCCGCCAGGGGCGGAGGAGGATCGAGCCGTCCATCGAGCGCGTCAGTACCATCGCATGGCACCGCGGTAAGAACCTCTCAGCTGGCTGAGGACCGAGCGGCAGTGTGTCAGGAGCCGGACCAGAATTTTTTTCTCTCTCCTCTCTCGTCCTGTCGCTCCTCGTGCTCCGTCTTCATTTCTCTCGCCTCTCTGTCTTTACCCCCAGGTGCCGCGGCCGCGTGGATCGGCCCCGGAGAGGGAGAGCGCAGTCTCGGGAGTACCCCGGCCTGCGAGGGGCGATGGGGGTATGTGGCAGCAGGGGCGAGGACGCGAGCGGGACCGGGGCAGTGATAATGAGTGCCAGCTGCGCGTCACACCGGTCTCGCCTCGCGGTCGAGTGGCGGGAGCATAAAAGGAGGAGCGACAGCGGAAGGCGAGAGGACCAGGCCTGGATTTTATGTTATGTTTTGTTTACGTTTGTTGTGTCGGTGGGCAGTCGTCCGCGAGGGGCTGCCCACGTTGTATTATGTGTGTGTGTGTTTGCGGGCAGTCGTCCGTGAGGGGCTGCCCGCTATTTACTTTTGTTTTGTTTATTTATTTTTGATTAAAATCTGTTTGAACGTTCGCCGGTTCCCGCCTTCTTCCTTCCAACAAACGAACTTCGTTACAGTCTCATTTTTAGGTACACTATGTAACTTTTGACCCTCTAGCCCCTTTCACAATAGATAAGGCATTACAATCAACTGGAGAGGTATGGTGATTTATCTGTTCAGTAAAATAACTTCTTGCCTTCTTTAGTACCACACGTAGTCACACATTGAGAAAAAAAAGTAATCATAATCATATTTGAAACCAATTGTGAGGTGCCTAGAGATTCCCACCACTAATAATGGCACCAAGAAAAAATAACAATCACTGAAGAATATGCAGCATTTTTTACTCACAAACATTTTATAAATCGCCATGCACTTTTGAAATGCCTCGTTTGTGTAATTGACATGAAATATGTTCTGTTAATGATTTGGTTGACATCACTAAAATCTTTTAGATGTTGGTAGAAGTACATTGTTTACAATATGTATCTGTATATGAGCATGTGTCACGTGTATGGAAACCCAAGGAAAAAAATCACAGGGACTCTAGTAATAGTGAAGGAGTGGGAACATTTGTTTAAATTTGGTATCTAGCGGAAAGAGGCATCCCCATGTTCACATGCCACTCGGCATACAGATAAAACTTGACAAAATCCACAAGTGTTTAGACAGTTTTGTGAAGCTCCACTGCACACTAACTGTTCACCGAGATGAGCTTTCGGTACAACTGCCCCATGCTTCATTTCCATCCCTATAGTAACCCTTTAGTCTAAATTTAACGGGATAGATTTTCTGTCACTCTTTTTTTTTAATTTACTTTCAATTTCACACAGCATTCAGCTTTTACCAGCTCACAACCATTTTTCATCCTGTTAGTCAACTGTAATGTGACGCTCCATATTTTGTATGTGTTATGGCGGCCAAATTATCACCCAATAATTCTTAATAATTTCAATAATAATATGTAACCATTTGAATTGCCACACTAGAGTCATAAAATAACGCCCCGGGACTCTAGCTCCAATTCATTTTCTCCCTCCATGTGGTTGACAATGATTCATTATTGGGCTTAATGCAGTGAGAGAGGAAATGGAAGGCACACGCTCTAGTTAATTGGAACCTTTGTTGCAACGATAAGGATTGCATGAAAGGCGCTTAATATCAAAATCTGCTATCTGTAAACAACTGCTCCACAACCATGGCACTAAAGGATAATGAATCAATGTAAATTTGTGTTTATTATGATCTATTCTAGAGCACACAGTATTAGTGGTGTGAAGAGAATGAGTTTATCTAGTTTAAAAATCAAGGGTTTGGGGTCACATTTGTAATTAAGGGTCCTTTAAGCTGCCCTATTTTGCTATCTAGTAACCACCTAGAAATCCTCCCTAGCAACCATGCTGCTTTTGGTGAAGTTTTCTATTTTTTTGACTGATGAGAGTGATGACCTGACTGATGACCTGTTTAAAATGGTAATAAATTGTGGTGATATCATTAAATGGGCAATATTTTTTCAAGCACCTGAAATGAGCAACAACATTTACTCACAGGTTGTGTGCCAGTTTAGCTGGTGTTGCCACGTCCTGCAAAATAATAATATATATAATATATATATATATATATATATATATATATATATATATATATATATATATATATATATATATATATATATATACACTCACCTAAAGGATTATTAGTAACACCTTTTCAATTTCTCATTAATGCAATTATCTAATCAACCAATCCCATGGCAGTTGCTTCAATGCATTTAAGGGTGTGGTCCTGGTCAAGACAATCTCCTGAACTCCAAACTGAATGTCAGAATGGGAAAGAAAGGTGATTTAAGCAATTTTCAGCGTGGCATGGTTGTTGGTGCCAGACGGGCCGGTCTGAGTATTTCACAATCTGCTCAGTTACTGGGATTTTCACGCACAACCATTTCTAGGGTTTACAAAGAATGGTGTGAAAAGGGAAAAACATCCAGCATGCCGCAGTCCTGTGGGCGAAAATGCCTTGTTGATGTTAGAGGTCAGAGGAGAATGGGCCGACTGATTCAAGATGATAGAAGAGCAACTTTGACTGAAATAACCACTCGTTACAAATGAGGTATTCAGCAAAGCATTTGTGAAGCCACAACACGCACAACCTTGAGGTGGATGGGCTACAACAGCAGAAGACCCCACCGGGTACCACTCATCTCCACTACAACTAGGAAAAAGAGGCTACAATTTGCATGAGCTCACCAAAATTGGACAGTTGAAGACTGGAAAAATGTTGCCTGGTCTGATGGGTCTCGATTTCTGTTGAGACTTTCAGATGGTATAGAGTCAGAATTTGGCGTAAACAGAATGAGAACATGGAACCATCATGCCTTGTTACCACTGTGCAGGCTGGTGGTGGTGGTGTAATGGTGTGGGGGATGTTTTCTTGGCACACTTTAGGCCCCTTAGGGCCAATTGGGCATCATTTAAATGCCACGGCCTACCTGAGCATTGTTTCTGACCATGTCCATCCCTTTATGACCACCATGTACCCATCCTCTGATGGCTACTTCCAGCAGGATAATGCACCATGCCACAAAGCTCGAATCATTTCAAATTGGTTTCTTGAACATGACAATGAGTTCACTCTACTAAAATGGCCCCCACAGTCACCAGATCTCAACCCAATAGAGCATCTTTGGGATGTGGTGGAACGGGAGCTTCTTGTCCTTGATGTGCATTCCACATATCTCCATCAACTGCAAGATGCTATCCCATCAATATGTGCCAACATTTCTAAAGAATGCTTTCAGCATCTTGTTGAATCAATGCCACATTAGTATTAGTATGGTGTTCCTAATAATCCTTTAGGTGAGTGTATATTATATATATATTCTTCTTGTAAATTCAGGTATACTAATTCCCTCCTCATTACTTTCCTGAGTTTCAGAACACCGAACCATGAATTTATGTGTATATTTCTGTCCAGAATTTGTTTTATTTATATTGAATTCTCATTAAAAATTGTTTGATATGAGCCCTTTAAAGTCATGTGAATCAGTAAGATGAAGGATGGCATAAAGTTGAGTTCCATACAAGCGGTGTGTGCGGTATAAAATCGCGCCCAGCCCCGCCCACAGACACAACACATCACCAGAGGTTTCTAAGGCAATCATCTCCCCTATTGTCCCGGCTTCACAGACAATGAAGGCTTGGAGTCTGTGAGGTTGTGGTGCTTGAGAGTGAGAGGGGAGGAATAGAGAGGGAAAGAGGGAAATCTTGCCTTTCAGACAGGCCTGATTCTAGCGCCCACTTAGGCTGGAAGGGTTGTGGATGTGGCCAGAGCCGAAGTTTGGTGACCTGTGAAGTCAGGGAGCACTGAAGCCAGATTAAATCTAATCACCCCAAGCCTGACCGGCTCCCTCACTCCGACTGTCAGCACCCAACCGTCTGACTCTCAAGGACAAAGTGATATTCCAAGATTTTTTGGGAACGCCAAACAGTGGACATCACCACATCAGTGAATGCATGACTAGTTAGCTACAGGCTTTCACCTCAGGCATATTTTTTGCATACAAGATTGTTTATGCAGTGAAGTGGCATCATTTTGCATTATATACACTGTATCTATATATAGAAAATAAAGAAAAGCCACATGTTAATAGGTTAACTGTTTTTACCTTACCATATAAAGTATAATATAAATATAAAATCCATGATGTACAGTACAGTAATGTATAGTAAAACATTGTAAAATGTATGAATTAGATAATATATTATGGTGAAATCTAAATTATAAAATAAAAAAGAAATAAATAGAAAATAATTTTAAACTAATAATATTTTACTATATTATTTACAGTACTTTTGATTGAAGAAATGCGGTCTTGGTGAGAGTAAGACACTTATAAATCTTACCAACCCCAAACTTTTGAACGCTACTGTACAGTATATGTATTATGTATTTATAATAATAATAATACTAATAATTGTAGCTGTAGTTGTGTTTTTCTAGGTGGACATTTTCAGTGTTTTGTATGGTATATCTACTGGAAGAGGTAATACTGGAAAAAATAAATAAAAAAAAAAACACAGAGATACAGACTCTCCAACACAAAAATCGTGCATGTTTAGGAACTAGCTTAAATATTTCATACCTGCTGTCGATAATGAATAGCAGAACTGTAAATCATGAATCATGCATCTCTTCCATTTACACACACAACACACACACACAAATGCCACAATTGCTGAGCAATGTGTGTGATGAAATGAGCCATGTAACACTCTCTGTCCCATAGCTGCCCATCCCAGAATGCCCAGCGGGCTCCTCGTTCTGAACTGCCCTTTGCTCTCCATGAGTTTCACACAGATTAGAATGTACCGCTCTGGACTATATGAAAATTACATTTCCTTATGTCTATAATTCCATGTATCAGTGCCAAACAGTTGGGAGAAGTGTGAGCCAATATTAGTGAACAGCCCCTTAGCAGTGGTGCAGCTTAAATTTTTATATCACAAAGAGCTGAAATTACACTTGAACAAAAGTATGTGCTGTACTTTATGCATTTAATAAACAAATGGCATGAGAGATGTTTTGTGCAAGAAAAAAGGATTGTGCATCATCTTTCCTCAGCATCCTTCCTCCTCTGTCTTCTGGGACCGTCTCTGGTAGTTTCTCTCGGTGTTGGGACTAACCTAGCCTCTGGGCAATCCTTGAGCAATTCCTCAGCACTGCTGCAACACTGCTAAAAGCCGCTCTAGCACAAAGTCAGTCATCTTTGCCTTCTTTGGCTCATATATGCCGATTTGCTGTTCGAGAAACAATGTTGAAAATAGTGGAGCTGCTTAATATTTTTGTGGAAACATGATACTTTTCAGGATTCTTTGATTAATAGAAAGTTCAGACTTATTTGAAATAGAACTCTTTTGTAACAATGTGAAAGTCTTTGTCACTTTAATGCATCCTTGCTGAAACAAAATATTAATACAAAAATTATTTGATAAAAAAAAGTCCAGCTTCAAACAAATGAGCTGTTTTGAATATTTACAGAACAGAATATGCATAAAAAACCTCATACAACTGGTTCCCTTCAAAATGTATACCATTTAAATAAATAAAAATACATATTAATATTTTAGACAATTTAAACATTTAACATATAATTAACTGACAACGAACAATACTTATACAGCATTTATTAATCTAAGTCAATGTTACTTTATACATTTACAAATATATTTTTCAAAATTAAATGTTGTATTTGTTAACATTCAGTATTGCACAGTATTGCACTTGCAAAATTGTATTTTTATCAACTAACATGAACAAAGTTTAATAAATGCTTGTCGCTAGTTCATGTTAATTTAACTAATGTTAACAAATGACACCTTACTGTAAAGTGTTACCATGTAATTTATTCCTGTGATTTTCAATGTCACATGATCCTTCAGAAAGAAACTTCAGATTTATTTCAAATATAAATCTTTTGTAACAATGTAAAAATCGCTGTCAATTTGATCTTGCTGAATAAAAGTATTAAATTATTTAAAAAAGATATATTACTGACTCCAAAGTTATAAAATGGCAGCATCCCATCAGAATCCAATAATATGTTCCATTTAACTGTCTAATATTCTCTCATATTGCTGTTGCCAACATAAAAAAAAACACACAGGCTATTAAAATGATTTTACCAAAGTTAAGAACACCGTGCCAAATAACTCCCCATAGCCATGGAAAAGCAACTGTAGCATGCTGCCTCTCATGGCTTATTTCTTTAATATCACTCTGGCTGCGGTACATAAAGGAATCACTGACAACATTCACACCATATCAGATAACTTTTCATCTTCCCAAGTAGCCTATTACATTGTAAATGCGTGAAGTGTGACGTGACACTTCTCCCTGTGTCTAGTAATGCATTCACACCCTGCCGAAGGATCGGTTACAATTACAAACACCTTGAGCTGCCAAAACATGACCTCCTGAGCCCTCTGCTGCCTGTTACACGGTGAAATTGTGCATTTTGAGTTCTTTTGAGAAGGGAACAGGCTTATTTAAGCAGTGGATTACTACAAGGATTATGTTTACTTTCTCCAATAAGCAACAGTTTATTTCTTAGTTCATAAAAAACATGCAAGTTATGCAAGGTGCAGGAGCTGCTGTATTTAAAATGTACAACAACAATCAAGTGTTCACTTTTTATAAGTAATTCGATGTATAATGTATTTACAACTGTTGGGTAGACTTTACTTAATTTGAGTGTCATAGATGTTAAATGTAGGTAGTCTTTACTCACATGGGCTAAAATCTACCCAAATGAGAATCATTGAGTAGATTCTATAGGTTTATTTTTACAGTATGTGAGTGAACAAAACAATTACGCATGCAGAGTTCCTTCATGAGACAAAAAACGCATACCGTAAATACACTACACTGCCAAAAATATTGGGACACCCCTCCAAATCATTGAATTCAGGTGTTCCAATCACTTCCATGGCCACAGGTGTATAAAATCAACACCTAAAAATAATCAAGCAATAAGTCCATTCGTGAAATTTCCTAAATATTTAACTACTAATTCTAAATATTTAACGGTCTGCTGTTAGTGGTATTATAACAAAGTGCAAGCAATTGGGAACAATAGCAACTCGACCACGAAGTGGTAGGCCACGTAAAAATCACAGAGCAGGGTCAGCTCATGCTGAGGTGCACAGTGCACAGAAGTCACCAACTTTCTGTAGTCAATGGCTACAGACCTCCAGACTTCGTGTGGCCTTCAGATTAGCTCAAGAACAGTGAGTAAAGAGCTTCATGCAATGGGTTTCCATGGGCAAGCAGCTGCATCCAAGCCTTACATCACCAAGTGCAATGCAAAGCGTCAGATGCAGTGGTGCAAAGCACACCACCACTGGACTCTAGAGCAGTCGAGATGTGTTCTCTGGAGCAGGGACGTGCAGAGAGTTCTTTAGAGGCAGGGGCTCAGATGTAAAAAAGGGGCAACATCTTAAAAATATATATATAATAAAAATAAACATATATATATATATATATATATATATATATATATATATATATATATATATATATATATATATACACACATATATGTGTGTGTGTGTGTGCGTGTTAAAAGTTTAGGTACTACATTTTAAATTTAGTTTTTGCAAGAAGTCTCTTATTCTCATCAAGCTTACATTTATTTAATCAAAAATACAGAAAAAAAACAGTAGCCTAATATTGTGAGATATTATTACATGTTCTTTTTAACATTTTATTAATCAAAGAATCTTGAATCTTGAGTTTGACAGCAAGTTATAAAAAATATTAAGCAGCACAACTGTTTCCATCATTGACATCAAATCTATGATTAGTGAAGGGTCATGTGACCCTGAAGACTGGAGTAATGATGATAAATTCAGCTTTGATCACATGTACATTTTATTTTAAAGTATATTAAAAAAAGAAAATATTATTTAAACATATTGCTGTTTATGATCAAAAAAATGCAGGCTTGATGAGCATAAGAGACTTCTTTCATAATGCTGCATAATTATAAAAAATGGTAAAATAATAAAGTCCTTTCACGCCACCATTTCACATAATTGGCCTGTAGGTGCCGGTGGCACTTGGGCTTCGTTAACTTTGATAGTCATCAAATAGTAAACATGTATCAATAAATACAAGTGAGTTTAACACTACTTACATTAATGCGACTTTTGGTGATGCATGGTTTTGTGCAGTGCTTTGTTTGTTGTCAGTTAGCATCCATTTTGTCAGCGATGCAATTTGATTAATAAAATGAGACAAACCTCAGGAAATCGTTCCACAAACGTTAGTTCATCTGTCCATGTCATTTTCAACCGATTTATGAATTAGAACAGAAAATTACCGCTCCATTTCACATTGTCCAATGGAATCTGAACTTTGCCAGATCACGATTGGTTGGTGTATATACATGACAAACGGGCATTGACGAATTATGTAATATTTTAAAACATATAATATATAGATTTTTAAATAAATCAACACATTAGCTTTGATTATTGATGAAATAAATTTTTTTTGGTTTGTTTGGGGGGAATGCTTTTCTCCCGTAAAGCCACAGACACTCTCTGAAAGAACCATATATGGCTCGCGAGCCGTTTCCGAACAGACTGAGGAAAATCAGACAGTAAAACACATGCAACCCATAGCAACAGGTTATGGCAACGCCTCAGACCGACTGGTATGAAAAAATTTCCGACTTTTGAGCAGTTTGTTAGTATTGTACACATTGTCCTTTTTATTGACCACAAATATTATCATTGATATTTGTCTGAGAGGGGCACTTTTGATTAATTTTGAAAAAGGGCAGGGGCTCAAGCACCCAAAGCCTCCTGCTAGAAGCTGGTATGGATCCACATATTAAGCATTTCTCAGGCATCCATGAACTGTGCAGCCTATCACTGGGATGGCCTGCTAAAACTGCCATTTTGTGCTGGGAAGAAGCTGTGCTGGAACGATAAAGCCATACTGCTATGAAACTTCTGAGCAATTTACATTATTATTTTCCTTTGCCCTCCAGAACTGTTTATTAAAATGTTCTGTGTAGTACTACATTGTGCATTTAGTACAGTTAAATGCATTTGCTGATGGTTAATTTGCATGCAGATTTGAATTCAACCACATTAAAGGAGCAAACCCAGGGTGCACGTATAACGAGTTTCCATTTATTTAAATTAAACAGCTAAATTGGGTTCACTAGCTAATGAAACGGTCCTGGCGCGAGTGACCTTTATCAGCTTGCTTTTCTGAAAGGAAGTGGGTCGGAATATGCATGTGTGTTGTGGCGTGAGAGATTGACTACATGCCAATTTCAATAAATGATAATGACAAAAAAAGTGTACTTTTAATAAACAAATTGTGCAAACAACTGCATAACATGACATCTGTTTGCTAAAAAAAAAAAAATTCTGCCCCAAGTAAAGCCAGTTATGAAAGTGCCTGCCAATAATAGGGTTAACAGCATAAACTGTGGTACATTTTCTAATCCTTGCCAAATAATGATAATAATACAAAAGAAGACTTCAAAGTTTCACTGTTGTTTTAGTTGAGCAATGTTTGAAAAATACACTACACCAATGAAGCTTGGTTAGATGGATAAAGATAAACTACATCATTTAATGACCATTTAGCGTAATGAGTGTATAACGATTATTGATTAATTATTAATACTGAGCTCATGAATAATTCAAACAGGGTTTTAGATCATCACTAATACATTTTATCTAAGAAAAATGAAAACGATATGAATTTGGACATGCAAGATGAAACACTATGGATTAGTGCAGTAAAGTGGAAGTGGAAATTATTAATTGATTAAGTTATGATGATTTAATGAATTTATATAGTTAGCTTTATAGTTATAAATGGAAATTACATATTTCATCTCTGTTTTTTTTTTTGGAGAATTTGGGAGTTCTTGTTTTTCTTAAAAAATACTCTTGAGAGTTTGGGATTAATCTATAGGACAAAATATGATATCATAGAGCAAAATGTTAAATGAAAATGATTTATATGAAAATAATAATAATATAGAATAATATACATATAATTTTGTATAATTTTCTCATCTCATCATCTATAATAATTACAGCATTGAATACTGAAACGGATTATATTAAAACTATTTGCATCACACAAAGCACAATTTATGATTTATTAATTGATGGATGTTCAATTAATGGATGTTAAATGAATTACACCTGATCCTACATCAATCTTGCTGGACTCCTGGAATCATTCTCAACCTTCAACCACAGTCCTACACGGGTACAAAAATAAAGCAATACGAGTTCATTTTCGATGTTTTTCCTTTTTTACTTGTTTGGTTTTGGGTGTCCTTCCCAATGTCCGGAGACATGAGATAAATCACAGGACGTCCTCTGCAATAAAGACAGTTAATTCCAGGGGGTTTAAATCTCAGGGTCTACTGCAGATACTAACACAACAGTTCCATTAAAGCAAAATTAAGCGCCACAAAGGCACCGTCTCAGCAGAAATATACAGCGTGGCCTGCCACATTAACATAAAGCATGGCCCTCAAAAATTATTAGACCCTCTAATCTTGAAACTCTCAGACGCTGCATTGCACTGTTCCAATGACCTGTCCATGGTGATGCATGGCTGTTTTCTTGCCCCCCTTCCCTGTCTCCCCCTCTTTGCCCCCAGCTCTGGATTTATGCTAACTGAAATAGAAATGCACAGACTCACTGGAGTCTGAAAACACATTCACCCAAACACTTCATCCATATCTTATCAACAACACATTAAGAGCAGAGATGTCCTTTATATCAGGGTTTTTATGCCGAGGACCCCCAAATATGACGATCCCCTTTTCTAAAATATAACAAAAAAAATTATATTTTATATATAAATACTAAGCTGCTCGGTGAACCGTTAAAAGATTGTGATTCAAAACTCATGCTAACTTATTCCTAAATGACATGATTCAGCTATGTCTATCAATCCTTTGACAAGTACGATCACAACAGAAAATTCAAATCTTCATTCAGTAGCAATCAAAATGGAATAAATCGACTATTGAAAGTAACTTTACACTTCAAATAAAGATTAAAGATTTGTATCAGTTACATAGTTACTCCAGTATGTGGCGATGAGTGACTGTTAAGAAAATGTATTGATCATTGAATCGTTCGTTCAAAAACACTGATTCATCAAGTAATTAAACTAGTGGTCTTTGTGAGTGAGTCATTGAATCATTCATTAAACCGATTTTAATAAAAAAATTCAAATTACATAAATATTTTTTTAATATATATATATATGTGTGTGTGTTTAGTTGTCTATTCAGAGTAGTGGGAGAGTCTCTGTTTTAAACCAAAAATCATGATTATTAATTTATCCAGAATCGTGCCACTCTAATAAATAAGATGCACTCTATTACTTATGAATGTGAGAAACTGCAACACGCAATTTGGCCAAATACGTATGGCCTTCTAAATAAACAAGCCAACTGCTGATTGGTAAAATCATTGCATCACTGCAGCTGCTGTTCGAAGATCCGGTTCCCATAAACCTGAGACCAACGCTTAGGACTGCACATCCGCATTGGGGTTTTTTTTACGCTATTTGAGCATAGGAAACAACATTTATGTAACAGTTCATGTCTGATTTCGTTGCTGATTTGAAATGTTATTTCATTGTTTTCAAGTTTTTTGAGATTTCAGAATTCCCCTGTTCAATTAGATAGGACCTGCTGCCTGGAGGAATTGCAAATCAAGTCACCTTTATTTATATAGCACTTTATACAATACAGGTTGTTTCAAAGCAGCTTTACAGTGATAACAGGAACATTTTCAAGAAACAATATTACAGAAACTATTGTTTTTCACCAATGAATAATGTTCCAAATAACTATCAGAAAATAGTGCATACAACAAGTGTGTATGTATATAAATATATATATATATATATATATATATATATATATATATATATATATATATATATATATACTCACCTAAATTATTATTAGGAACACCATACTAATACTGTGTTTGACCTCCTTTTGTCTTCAGAACTGCCTTAATTCTATGTCGCATTGATTCAACAAGGTGCTGAAAGCATTCTTTAGAAATGTTGGCCCATATTGATAGGATAGCATCTTGCAGTTGATGAAGATTTGTGGGATGCACATCCAGGGCACGAAGCTCCCGTTCCACCACATCCCAAAGATGCTCTATTGGGTTGAGATCTGGTGACTGTGGGGGCCATTTTAGTACAGTGAACTCATTGTCATGTTCAAGAAACCAATTTGAAATGATTCGAGCTTTGTGACATGGTGCATTATCCTGCTGGAAGTAGCCATCAGAGGATGGGTACATGGTGGTCATAAAGGGATGGACATGGTCAGAAACAATGCTCAGGTAGGCCGTGGCATTTAAACGATGCCCAATTGGCACTAAGGGGCCTAAAATGTGAAAGACAAAACTGTCTGTGGCAAGAAAAATACTTGGTATGTGACAAACAATATTCATAAAAATTATTCACAGACCCCCTAGCATCTGCAAACAAACTCAGACAAACTCTGATGACCAGCCATCTAATACCTCAACGACCCGAAACCAAATGCAGTAGGGCGATTCCATGCCTACCTATCCCCACCAGAAATAATGGATTAAGACACTTAGCTCTGATTAAAGATTGGATGCTGTGCATAATCGCAGCGCTTTATGGCAGAGGAGAAAAATCAATCACTGTGATCTCGCTCACGGCAGGGTTGAAATAAAGCCCAGTCATGTAGAAAATAGACTCTCTGTCACCCCACCGGTAGCCAGCCGGGCTTCATCACCACACACAATAACCTGCAAGCGTCCCCTTCGTATTCAAAAGGCATCCGAACTCCTGGGAGCTCTTTGATGGACAGGGCTTCTTGTCTGCCGCTGTTGTGTACTGACATTGCTGTATGTGACACCATTTGATCAGGTTGAGGGGAAACTTGAATGAGGTGAGGGAGTGTGTCATCTCTGGGCATCAGATCATGACATGCCCATTCACATGTCTTTTGTCTCATGAGTTTTTATTGTGACACTGGGTTCATATTGCAAAACTTGCATTTTTTTCCAGCCAAAAGCTAGAGGCTGGAATTTATGCTCAGCTGTGGGACTTCACTTTATTGAGGGCCTCGCAGCATTTTTTTTTAATAACATGCTTTTTTTGTGTGTGTTGTGGATCATTCCTGTTATGCAGTACCTTTTGTATCTTTAAAAAGCTATAATTTAATGAAATACTTTTATAAAAGGTTATTTAAAACTTTAAAGCTTAGGAGTGATTATTTACTCAAAAAGAGGTGATACATCTGCTAAACCTATGGCACAGAAAATCATTATAATAGCTCACTTTAAGTGTAATTGAAGCAAATGCTATTGATTAGTCAAGACATATTTGTCTCTTTGGCATGTAAATGTACCAGGCTCTCAATAGCATGATGGGCCGTGACGGCACGTTGTTAGGATGCGTAACATCAAGAAAAGCGCACAATTTTCACAGCGCAATATGACATTTAACCTTTTTCGAAACGCAGGGCCGGCTCTAGCTCTTTGGTTGCCCTAGGCGAGATTGAGTTTTGCGCTCAAGATTGAAAATTTGACTCGTCTGGACTTCCTTATTGTCAGTGAAGTTATGTTTGTAATGTGTAGTAATACGTAGAAAACTAACTGGCTAGATAGTGATAGCTTAGTGGCAGCAATGAAACTAATGCCGTCCAATAGCTATTAGTTGATAATATTGATAATACAAAGTACATTTATTTCGTTTGACACCTTTATAGATGAGATGAGAAGACTTACTTTTACCTCTATACTGGGCTCTCTCTTTTTCCGTTCCTGTGCGTGCACCCGAGGGTTTATACCGCTTCATTTTGATGAACACGCCAGTGATGAGTGCTTGCCTTACCGAAATGCCAGAATGCCTGTGATCGACAATACTCACCATTCAATCTAATAATTAGGTTGACAGTTAATTAAACGTGTGGCTGAGGGGGCGCCCAATGATGATCATGTTTAATAAACATTGTGTTTTATTTCGCTTGTTCTAATTCTATGCTTAATGGGAAGTAAGTCTAAGGGCGAGACTAGAACGTACCGGAGCCCCCAACACAATTGTCGCCCTAGGCAACCGCCTAGCTCGACTATAGCAAACGCCGGCCCTGTCGAAACGTATATTTGAGTATTTTATGTAAGGTTCAAGTGTTTTTGTGTGTTGTGTGTTCGGATGTTGAATTGGAAGGAAGCACATATAGTTACATCATGCATCTGCGGTTAAAACGGAATTAAATTCAGAATCGTTGAAGAGAGAACTGAGATGCATCAGAGAATATTTTTTCCCCTCCCAACTCTACTAATATGATTTTAAAATTTTATTATATCACTTTAGCTAATATATTAACACATTTTAGATCATTTATTTTTTCATCTGTTTGAGGGAATGATTCAATGATATTCAATGTCTCATGAAGACTTCACTTGTTTCATTACTGAATGAATCAGCGTTTTTTGAACGAATCTTGCTTTTGAATCACTCTCGCAATACTTTGATGTCATACACGATCGGTCTGCGCAGCACTGCTTCAAGTCGAACACACCTAAACACTTCATTTGCTTCATTAGGGAATGAATCAGCATTTTTGAACAGCATTTTTGAAGATTAATCTCTTGATTGAATGACAAATACCATATTGTTCCGAATATAATACGACCTTGATTATAATACAAACCTTTTTCAAGATGTACCTTTTGGAAGACCAAATCTTGTATTTTATAAAGAAAATAATTGTTATATTGCATATTTTTCATGTTTAAATTGTAGTGCTGAAAGTATGGTAAATACTGGTAAAATGGTAAAACGATCACATTTAAAAAATAAACACTTTTTGGCATAACATAAAAATGTTCATTAACAGTAAGTGAAATCTTGGTACATTCTTACGTTTTAAAATCACGTATGGGGGAAGTTTGGGCCCATCAGCGAGGCACGCAAACATGACAGTCACACGGCTCTTAGACAGTACGTTTTGTTGTTGTTGTTGTTGTTGTTGTTGTTTTTGCGTATTTCTCGGCACACTCATTTTACGCGTATTTGGCGCCGCATATAGTTGCAGGTGTATTATTGACATGTAAAAATCTAGACCATGAATATAAGACAAATTTAAGAACGTTTTATATTCGGAACAGAACAGTACTAAACATTTTTTTAACAGTCACTTGTCGCCACCTACTGGTGTAACAATGTAACTGATACAATATTTATTTGAAGTTACTTTCAAAAGAAGATTTACTCTATTTTGATCACTATCGTAGACATTAGTGTTTATAACTGAACTATAAACTTTTATGCTAGTACCTCTTTGGTAATATGAATTTTTTAACAGAAATAATGATACTGTGTGTAGCTGAAAAGACAGTTTGTGAAGCTGTTTCATACTTGTACATGACAACTGCACTCTCTGGGTCAGCGGTAGCACCAACTCAGATTTGAATGTTCCGCTGTGATAGTACTTGTCAACGATTGAATAGACATAGCCTAATCGTTGTCAATTAGAAATAAGATTGCATGGGTGTTTGATTTGAGATTGCGACCTTTTAGCAATTAATCATACAGTTCTAACACATACGATCAGGAGCCAAAAAGCAGTGCAGAGTAATAGTGACCTGGATCAGTAATGAGGGTAAGCCACATTAGTTGTGTTGAAATATTCAGCCCACAGTTGCAACTTAGAAAAAAGTTAAGAAGACAGTCTAATAATAGTAGGCAGTGAAACAAACTCTGTCTGTGACTGCAGCAGTAGAAGCCACATGTTTGCCTGTGATATGATGAAAAAGAGATGCAGGAGAAAATCAAATATTAAAAAAGACACTCACAAAATGCAGAGGTCAAACGTGATCTCACCTGCATTGTACACGAGCGGCTAATATCTCCCCAGATTGCAGCGATTCAATATTACTAAGCTTTAAAACAAGGTACTATTTATTATCCCAGATTCCAATGGGACAATAACATCCTCATGCATAATGTATCATCTTACCCACATTACAATATATTGCCCATTGGCAGTGTGCCTAAGCATTAAAAATCACAAATGGCTCAAGTTAAGCAACATTTATTTATAGTTAAATTTGAAGTGCCACTTGAAGCCCATATAAAACTAAAAACGAAACACCTGAATCTTCCTCAAATGTTTTAGAAGTGTGAAAATTAAATGTGGTCTCAATTAGTATATATATAGTATATATTATATATATATATACTAATTGAGACCACATTTAATTTTATATTTATAATATATATATAATCATATTATATCATATATCGTTTGTAACCTGAACTTCTTCTATCAGTCACAACAGGTTAGTGAAGGTTTGTGGTTGGCAGCATCTGATTGGTTAAGTGATATTCTGTGACATCACTTCAACATCAATTCGAGAAGAGACTGCTGAAATAAAACAGTAGTCTAGTAGGCCTATACAGGCCATTACAGAATTTAATAATACTGGAAATGAAGCATCGACCACAACAGAGCTTCTGCGAATGTTGTTGTAAATCCAAGAGATAACAGTAGACAAAAGGTTATGAAATCATAAATTACATTATATAAAAATATTTAAGTTATGGTTATATATTTGTAGATATATAATTATATATGTTAGGGATGGGGAAAAATTTATTCACCTAAATATATTTTTAAAAATCATTCCAGAAATCAATATTAATTCATTTTAAAGTGCTTTATTTTAGTCCTTGCTTATAAAGGCAGAGGAAAGTAATCTCTGTTAATCAGGGCAATATGTGTTGTATCGGTGAGTTTTACATGACGTCCTATCTCTTAGGGGACACAAGAAAGTGAAAAATGGCAGACAGAAAGATATCTACGGATATATAACCTAGTAGCGATTTGGGAGATAGAGATCAGGATATATATATCTAATGGAACCAAAAGTGGCTTGACCTGGGGAATGCGGCACCTGTAGCCCATTTCCTGCACACGCCTGTGCACGGTGGCTCTGGATGTTTCTACTCCAGACTCAGTCCACTGCTTCCGCAGGTCCCCCAAGGTCTGGAATCGGTCCTTCTTCCACAATCTTCCTTGTGCAGCGTTTTTTGCCACACTTTTTCCTTCCCACAGACTTCCCACTGAGGTGCCTTGATACAGCACTCTGGGAACAGCCTATTCGTTCAGAAATGTCTTTCTGTGTCTTACCCTCTTGCTTGAGGGTGTCAATGATGGCCTTCTGGACAGCAGTCAGGTCGGCAGTCTTACCCATGATTGCGGTTTTGAGTAATGAACCAGGCTGGGAGTTTTTAAAAGCCTCAGGAATCTTTTGCAGGTGTTTAGAGTTAATTAGTTGATTCAGATGATTAGGTTAATAGCTCGTTTAGAGAACCTTTTCATGATATGCTAATTTTTTGAGATAGAAATTTTGGGTTTTCATGAGCTGTATGCCAAAATCATCAGTATTAAAACAATAAAAGACCTGAAATATTTCAGTTGGTGTGCAATGAATCTAAAATATATGAAAGCTTAATTTTTATCATTACATTATGGAAAATAATGAACTTTTATCACAATATGCCAATTTTTTTAGAAGGACCTATATATATATATATATATATATATATATATATATATATATATATATATATATATATACATACTAATGTAATATATAATGTAATATTGATATATTGTTATATTACTCACACTTGTCTATTAAGGTTATTGGAAAAATAGATTTTTTATTTGCAACAATGGGATGACTCAGTATGGAACATATTTACTATTCATGGAAAATGCCTCTCTAAACGAAACTTTCATTATCAGTAGGCAAGGCACGTTTTTAGGATGACCCTGGTGAATCTCAGTCTGATATAGGAAAGCATACAACTTCTGCATGTCACATATGTCACATATACTGTTCGAAAGCAGGCACACGGCCACAGCTGCCTGCCGAAGGGCAGCAAAGCTTAACAATCCTTCCACAAAAGAATAATTAATCATGCAAAACATGTCTAACATACTGAATAATTATGCAGCCCAGCTGATAAGACAGTTCAACAAGTAGTTCACACAAGGTCCTTGTAATCTCACTTTTTCCATTATCACAGAATCAGATAAAACTGAAGGAAGCCCAAGAGAAGCCAAATACAGAGCCAGATGCACTTCCCTCTTTAAATTCAACCAGTTGTCTCAGTATTTGAAGTACAGCAGAGAAATGGGATGCAGAGAGTTTTGCAAACACATACTCTGAATTCATAATGATTGCAGCAGTTATTAATAAATTCAGAGTATGTGTTTTGATACTGAGAAACAAAGTGCTCCGGGCTATTGCATTGGAAAGTGCGAGCTAAAGAGCATGACTTCCTGACAAATGGTTCTAGTTGCAATTCCAAGTCAAAATGTGCCAGCACCTGTAGACCTGAGGTCACAAACTTGCAAGCCTGCATTATACCGTTCTGCAAGCTGCGTACTCTTTTCATTCAATTTGTCGTCAATTATATGTGGCACAGAAGAAAAACTCTTAAGCACGATTTGCTGAAGTGGTTATCAATTCTTTCTCCTCTCTTTTCTTAGAGCTTTCATCCGCTGCATGTAATAGAAACTTGAGAGCCCAAGCCCAGATTTGATGAAGATTAATGGTTCTTATTTAATTAGCAGCTGCATGGAAGTAGACGTCTGTTTGTTCACGCCGGAGCAGGTGTGGAAAAGATGAGCCAGCAGATACCACAAAGATCAAGACGACGGGTGAGCATACACGTACCCTTCTGATACTCTGAGAGCCTTCAACAGTAGAAACTCAATCCTCTCGCAGAGGATGGCTGCACTGTGGGAACGTAGACACAAACTACAATGAGTGATATTGATTGGCATTTGCTGGCCATCATAAAATGGATTAAGCCAGGGAGAGGGTGAAACATTTGGAGTGAGAGAGGAGGCAAACATGTCGTAACACGACCCCAAATCAAATAATAGCACCAAGGTTGAAATGAATTTAACAGCTCACTTATTCTAATGGAACATTGATCTTTTGTTGCAGGGAGCATAAAACGCTCTGCTGGAATATTGGTCCTCTGAGCAAAATAGGTAGCGAGTGCAAACCTAGGCTAATTTCAACAATGAAAAAGTCCTCAGGCGTTTTTGGAAATGCCCATTGGCATACATTTGGGGGGAGGGGTGGTGGAGTTGGATCAATCATGCATATATATATATATATATATATACATATATATATATATATTGTTGATAAGAATTTTGAGAGAACTCATTATTACATTGCATTGTATTATAAAACAAAGTTCCACTCATAGCTTCTGATTATAAAATCATTCATTTAAATTATTAAATGCATTTTAATTTTATTAAATAAAATGTAAATAATTTAAACAAATACAATTTTACCTGGTTTCACAGACAAGGCTAAAGCCTATATTCCGAGACTAAAATGCATGTTTGAGCTGTTGCTTGCACTGACATACACTATATTGCCAAAAGTTTTGGGATGTGCACATGAATTCGTATTGACATCCATGGGGTTTAATATGAAATTGGCCCACCATCCGCAGCTATAACAGCTTCAACTCTTCTGGGAAGGCTTTCCACAAGGTTTAGGAGTGTGTTTATGGGAATTTTTGACCATTCTTCTAGAAGCGCATTTGTGAGGTCAGGCACTGATATTGGACGAGAAGGCCTGGCTCACAGTCTCTGCTCTAATTCATCCCAAAGGTGTTCTATGGGGTTAAGGTCAGGACTCTGTTCAGGCCAGTCAAGTTCACCTCCACACCAAACTCGCTCATCCATGTCTTTATGGACCTTGCTTTGTACACGCAGTCATGTTGGAACAGGATGCTCAACATCTTTTACAAATGTTTGTAGAAGCGTCTGCATGCCTATAGGTGCTTGATTTCATACACCTGTGGCCATGGAAGTGATTAGCACACCTGAATTCAATTATTTGGAGGGGTGTCCCAATACTTAGGGACATATAGTAATTATACTATATTTATATTTTTTTTATAAAAAAAGCATATTTATGATAAACTGTACAAATAATACTATAAAAAATGTATAATATGAAACTTTTTTTTTTCTTTTTCTTATAAATATTGGCAGATTAGAAGTGCTGTAACTTTCTGTTTTATAAAAAAAATAGGTACAGGAAGAATGTTTATTTTTTACCACATTATTTAATTTATTTATCATATAGGAAAATGTAACCGAGAAGGTTCTAATTCTATGAGGCACTACTGTAACTTTCAACCACAGCAGCTAAAACGGTTTAATGCAATTTATTGATCAATGTCTGCAGGACACATAGTGCTATCAACTGGAGAGCTGCCATCTAATCAAATACCTGGGTCAGAAATACATCAGTGATCTGCTAAACCTATGGCACAGAAAATCGTTATAATAGCTCACTTTAAGTGTAATTGAAGCAAATGCTATTGATTAGTCAAGACATATTTGTCTCTTTGGCATGTAAATATACCAGGCTCTCAATAGCATGATGGGCCGTGACGGCACGTTGTTAGCGAGCTGACGCCTTCTAAGACTAACTGCATGACATAATGAACTGAAAATACTTAATACATGACTTTGACTTGACAACCACTGTTGATTAATTTTCATATATGCCTCGTAAATTATCACAGGCTAGTCTAACTGATGCTGTAAAACCATGAGAAATGACATAATGGTGTGACTATAATTAGGACAGTGATTGTATGGTAGAATTATTTATGCCAGATTCAAACCTGTAGCACCACAGCTCAACATGCACCATAAACACTTCTCCATGGCTATGAGAAAAGACAAGAACTTTAAGTTTTAACTCTTTCATGATACTTCTGATTATGGTTAAGATGGACGCTTTCCTATAGCTCTCCTCTGAGAAAACCTAGCGATCCGTTGT
The DNA here is from genome assembly GCA_023029165.1 of Gobiocypris rarus. Taxonomy (NCBI): domain Eukaryota; kingdom Metazoa; phylum Chordata; class Actinopteri; order Cypriniformes; family Gobionidae; genus Gobiocypris; species Gobiocypris rarus. The sequence goes on from CM040925.1 coordinate 17,597,282, forward strand.
TTTCAGTCTCATCTGAAACAAATAGTGTTGGGGGTAATGCATTACAAGCAATATGCATTACATAATCAGATTACCTTTTTATGTAACGTATATAGTAATGCATTACAAGTAACATATATTACATAGTCACATTACTTTTTTATGTGAATGCAAATTACATTCTAATAACACAAATACATTTATTTACAGTCAAAAAAGTTACTGCAGAGAAAGTAGGGGGGTGTGGGGCACAACCTAACGCAGGGTTAGTTGTAACCCGCATGGTTTAACACTTTTCACACATGCCAGGATGACGAAACTTTGTGTATTTACTAGTTGCCATATCAACACTATATAGATAAAAAATTGCGCTGAAAGTAAAAAAATCTTTGGAAGATATCACGGAAAATGTATTTACCCATAGCAAAAGTACATCTCTTACTCAAGTTTATTTTTCATCTCTGTTTTTTGTGTTTATTTAAAATAAGACAAATCTGATATTATAATAATCCTCTATCTGTTATTTAACAGTTGAGATGGTTCTTTAATGCTGATCTAACAGCAGAAAACACCAGCCACGGTTTGAATCCCAGTTGCGCAGATGGGGTGCTTTGTCACACTGCGTTACAATGAGCCCCTATTAGAACTACGCTATTATATTCTATACTTTTATGAATTATTTTGAGAAATCATGAGAAAAGGGTGAATAATGACTGAGAGTCAATGTTCAAAAATGATTCATTATTATTCTGTTTTGTACTATGCTGTATAGCTATATTTAGCGACGTGTTTCTTGTCAAAATCTAAAATGTGTGTATTTTACTGATAAAAAAGACATTAATTTTATTTTAAAAAGTTAATTGTATTTTATTGACTAAATATTTTAGTTTGTTTTGGGTATTTTTTATTTTATTATATCAGCTAACATTTTAAGCTGTCGTTTGGTCATGTTACAATGTACCCCACCTATGGGGCATGTTGTCACATTTCACTTTTATTCTTTAGGGGTTAATCAAGAAAAAAGTATACACTATGAAACAAAACCACATAATTGTACCAGAAATGTGTGCAATTAATGTGGGGAAAATAAATACTCTGAACCTCAAGTGGATTTACACAAACTGAGAAAGTCAAAAAAGCATTAGGTTGTGCCCTGCTCTCCCCTATTTTCAAAAACAACAGTCACAGTAATAATATGATTTGTAGCTGAAATATAGCTAGTGATGCATGGTCCAATATAGCAGACGGATGATTAATTTGAATTTCCTCTCAATCTAAAGTCAATAAAAAATTAACTGTGATACTGACTGACTCTTATGACTCTTAGATATCACTTGATTCTTCAGCTTGATTCTTTTTTTTTCTTGCAAGAGTCCCAGCAATTTGGTATTTTTTACTGGCCATCGGCCATCTTGGTTTAGAGGGGGAAAAAATCGACATACGACAGCTTACCATTTGGTGGCGATATATAGTATGATGCACTAGGGTCCACTGTGGAGGCTGATCTACAACTATGCCATTAAAACCCATGCATTTGCAAGAAAATGCTTTTTGAATAGCTTACCATGTGCAAACAAAAATGCAGTAAAAAAAAAAAAAAGATATATAATAAAAAGCATCTGTTGGTCCTCATAGTGAATCTAATTTTCTGAGCCTGCTTAACTCCACATATCAGATGATATGTCACACTAATGATACCAAAAAGGAGTTCAGCTCCCCACAAATGTGGCAAGATTATGTCAAAGGATTTATTGCCTGCAGCAAACCACCTCCCAGCCTGATCTTTGTAACCCTCAGGGAGCCTGGTGCCGGCCAGCCTAACGCTTCTGTCGGTAGAAGATGAGTTATAACCCAACTAGACCAGAAAGTAGCATGCTTGCCTTATTGCTTGGCTAAAGTCAACATGAAGCCAACATTGACCCTATTTACTCTCTTAACACGTTTCCTGGGCATGATTCCTCTATGCATGTTAATACAACAAGAAAGAGAAAGAGAAAAGTTCTCATCTGAAAAAAATCTCATCCTTTTTGGCTAATGGTACCCAGCCATCAGTCATATAGAGAACACTTTTCACAATTCAATCAATTCCTGATGGATAAAATCAAGTCATGTCCTAGTTTTGTTATACTGAATACCTTGTTTGACTAAGAAATGTGACATTGCAGAAGAAAAAGGGATTATGTTGACTTAAAATAATTTTCCACAGAAAATAAATAAAACACAAAGCGTGTATATAGAAAGGGGGATGAAAAAACACTGCCCTGTCCTCTGGACATCAAAGACAGCGCTATTTCAAAAGAGCAGCAGGGGACTTAAATCCTTTGCTAAACCAAATACCTCTTTCTTGGATAAATCCTCTGAAAAAAACAGAGGAAAAGAAAAAAACAGACTGATGCTGCTTTAATTTACACTGATACAGTAAAGGCTTCACTCTATGATAAGCTTCAAGTAAATAAGGACAGACAAAAAGGAGAGAAAGAAATAAAACAAGCCTCTTCTTAAGTTTATTAATGTGGTGAGATTACTTGGTGGTCTCTGTCTGCCTGACTTTGGTGTCATCGCGATATATTAGCATTCTCCCAGAGGAATGTTTTAATGTTCAGAAATTGCTTGTTCATCAAGAGCCTACCTAATGAAAGGCTCATGTCTTTAAGTTTCTCTTAAAATTTAAACTTGCACCAGACAAATATTTAATAGAAAATATTGAATTTAATTACAAAAAGCTATTGTATAAAATACTGTATAGCACACAAGCCATATTATCTTAATACGGATATTCTTTCAAATTAAACAAATCATATAACGTTTTGTGTTTTACAGAATAAATAAGCATTTTGAAGAACATAAAGGGTAAGTAAATAATTTATGGGTGAACTAATTCCTTTCAAAGATGTATTTCAGCACCATCTCAAAAGGCTCAAAGCTCTCGTGACAAGCCAGCGCTCTACATTACCCTCAAGTCATGACCAAAAGTTTGCATCCTGCCAAGTCAAGTGTGAGAACACGAGAATGCAGTGGGGATGTGATGCCAAACCGTTTTCAGCTCAGAGGCGTGACATGTGCACACTTGGCTTGCTCTTGGAGTGATACTGTAATATCATTTCTTGTCAAAGATTTGTGTTTGTCCTGGATGGGCACACAAATGTAATTGCTCTCTCAGACAACAGTTCATTATCTCATGCCATGTAAGGAGCGATCAAAATGAACTGTCTGTGTCTGTGTGTGTGTGAGTGTGTGTATGTGTCTGCTGTGATAGTAATCTATAGTTTCCTCGAGTGTGCTAGATACTGAGGAGCTACTCTCCAAGGCATTACTTGCTGTCTGTCTTAATAGCCTGCTGTAACGATACATCATATGATGAGTGTGTTCTTTCTAAATATTATGGCTGAGTGCTCTCCCAGCAGACCATGAGAGAATTAACACCATCAAGCTGACTTAAGTAGGAATAATATGCACGGGCTTACCCATTGTAAGACGCGGAAACACTGTTGCTCAATATAAAGCATACAACAAGCAACCCTCTGACATTTACAGAAAGAGAGATGAAAGAGACAGAGCAATAAAAAAAGATCACCAGAAAATGAAGGAAAATGAGAACAAGAAACTAATTACGAAACAACACGCTCCCGCGCTTTAAATCAAGCCCTTCTCCGCAGAGGGCCATGGGGCATGGGACATCGAAAAGTGCTCAACGAGGACGTGTACTTTTTTAATGGGGTTGTAGTAGGCAGCCGCACCTCACCGACAGACCATCTGGACTGGCTCTGTTTTGCCCACCCCGGACTCCAAATATGAATCACTAAAGTTGCTGGCACTATCAGAGTCTTTTATGTGAATAGCTCTCTGGATACTTGGCCAACTGAGAAAACATTCAGTAGGAGGGCGTATAACAGTGTCTGCAATTGAAGTGAAATGAAGTCGGGCGTCTCTTTTATGCCTCCGCTTCTACCGAAGTCATCACTCAGCGGAGACATTACGCACAGCACCTTTAACAGTGTGAAGGAGAACATATTTACAGTATGAAAACATTCTCGGCATCTTGTGACAAACGTTTGTCCTCGGCCCGTCCTCCCCTGCTGATACCGTGTGGGATGGCTGGGCAAGAATAACCAGCTGGTCTTGGCTGGCTCCGCGACTTTGATGTGCGGAAAGCTGGGGATCCTCGGTCTGAGTATCGGAATTGATTATGTATGCAGCTCGCTCTGCCTGTGAATCGACACAATTAGGCTAAAACGACGAGGCAGAAAAGAGGGAAGGAGATGTTCCAGGCGGCTTAGGGAATGAGTGTGTGTGTGATGGGCGCACATGAGAAGGGTGAGGTGCTTTGAGCTCCTGCTGCTCCTTTTCTGATAACATTGACACATCTGCTGAGTATGCAGGGGAACAGAGAAACACGCGAGTGTTCTTCTCTATGCTCTCTTAGTGAGATTCAAGGATAGATGGGAGTTGCTTCAACTATGGGCACTGTTATGTACTGGGGTTGATGTTTAGTAGAAATGACAGACTTCTTATTCAACCTAAATAAATAAGGTTGCATTAAAATTGACTCTATAACATCTGTAACATGATCCATGCCTTGATTTATTTTGTGCTACTTTTCAAATGTTTTTAATGTAAAAAAAAATGTTGTTTCTCTTTTCCCATACTTCCCATTCAGTCTCAATATGAAAATCCATCATAAAAATAGGATTTAAAATTACATATTTAATAAAATAAATAATAAAATTAGAGTGAAACCATCATAAACCATTTCAATATTGTGTGAAATTTTACAGCAGTTTTGACTGTTCTCGTTTTTGTGGCAATCAACACATAAATGCATATGATATAGACACAAATGTATAGTGAATCAAAAGTTATCCAGGGATGATGTAGTGTGTGTGTGTGTGTGCGTGTGCGTGTGTGTGTGTGTGTGTGTGTGTGTGTGTGTGTGTGTGCGCCTTTACCACTGCACGCCTGTTTTCGAAAAGAATATGTACAGCGTATCTGTCTTATATAAATATTATAAAACTAAAAACTCCTCGGAGATATGAAGGATGCAATACTACTCTATAGGTACTCAAGATTAACATGAGATTAGCAGAAACTGTGTGTGTGTGTTATGTACCCTGAAGAAGTGAATAATTTCCAAATACTCGAAAAAGTCTAAAAAACACATTACTTAATTTAATATTTAATGTGCATTTCAGATACTCAAAATGCTAGATATTAAATGCTTAGCAAAGGAACCAGACAAAAGAATCAGCTGTTTTATTACAAAAATGTCACATAATGCTATTAAACATAAATGCTATTAAACAAGTTGAGCTATGGTAGAAATTATATGGTGGTGGAATTACATGTGTGACATTTCAAGGGAAAACACACCCGCGCAAACACACACACACACACGCACACACACAAAGATTGTTCCTATAAATGCTGTTGGACATTGTTAGTGTAAAATAAATGAAGATATGAAAATTGTGTTTTAAAAAAAGCTTATTTTCCAACTCATCATAAAGGTGCACACAGTTAAAGAAATCCCCAGAGAGAAAATGAGGCGTTCTTTCATCTCTGAAGTCATCCTTTCTGAGTAACACCATCAACCTTTTCCAAGATATAAATACACATTCAATGAGGACCATTAATAACCCATAATTTACACCAGTCACACCTCCTGTAGATGGGACCATTTGTCTACAGCAATGGCTGGAGTTCAGCGCATCAACACTGTAAGCTCTGGAAGAAGATTCACCTTGTTTCGCCAAAGGAACAGACGCACGTAGAGGACTTTGTGTCCCCGCTCTGGCAGAAGCCATCTTTCTCAATTACACCGGTCTCTCTACAGGAAGGGGGCCAGAGGAAGCGCTCGGCATGCATGCATTTATCTTTCAGATACAGTCTCCGATAGCCGCTGCTGTGGCCAGCTGTCAGCCACGCCTTCTCCCTTTGATGTGTTCCGCCATGGGAACTTGCAGACTTAACAAATGTACGGCATACGGTTCCCAGAGCATGAGTAACCCAACTCGACTTCTAGTTCCTGCAGGTCAGAGGTTGATATCTGACGCCACTGTCATTATTAAGTCAATAAAAACTAAGAAATACACGTGTCCTTTGTTCTAGATAAGAGGTAGGCATTATCTTACAACAGCTACACGCGCTTTAGTTTGACGACGGCTGTTGTCACACTAAAACTGATGGTTAATTCTATAGCTGAACATATGGTTCCTTATTTCTGCATCATAAAAGAACAGTACAAAGCAAGGAAAACTGACAGCAACAAATGCTTCACAAAATATACAGTATACAGTAGTGTGCATGAGTGCTTTCAAGGAGTTTGATGCCTAATTGTCTTAATTTGCAGATAAACAGATGGGAATATCAGAGCTTCAGTTTAAAGAATTGTAGTGAATCATCTCCCTAAAGACACACATTTATATAGCATATGAACTTGTATTAAAGGCTCCATGTACATATTACATAAAAAATATATAGATCCCTTAATACAACTCCATCTGTCAATCCATATAGTATGTTGTAAATACTTTAGCCCTACTTTCATGGTTTGTTCACATATAAATCCAATGCAATGACTTAATATTCACAACTCTTCAGGTGTTTACAAAGAGGTGCGGAAACGCTTATTGAGGGACATTTAGAAAACAGCTCCACTTAGGCACACATCCATTTTGGCATCACACCTGCAAACCTGAAGATCATGACACCTTGAGAAAAGCTGAAATAAAATGTTATGGGGTTTTAGGCAAGTGAAAATGGCACAGCTGCTCGTGTAATAGAACAGCAGGAGGAGGGGGAAAGCGTGCGTCTTTAACCTTCTGTAGAAAACTGCTGAATCCTGCTCATCGACGGCGTGGCCATAAAGCCCCTCGGAGAGATTAAGATAATCAAAATCTGATGACCGCTCAGACAGCCCCCCACAGCCGACATTCTCTTGTTTATGGTGCAGACAAATCACACGCAAGGTCAAATCTTAACTATAGGGTCATTATTGAACGCCAGAGGTAATTGTTTTTCATTGGTTATACCTGCATAGCTGGGCTCGGTGTGAAATACGACAGTGGCAATGAGCGTTCTTAATGGGGCATCGCCGTTGAGTCAGACAGCAAAGTGATGAAGCAATAACCATGTGACAATGGGAATGGTAAAGAGCTGAATCATGCGAAGGGTTAATGCCGTATCGGTGAAATATTGAAAATTGGGGAATAAAGAAAGTGCATGTCTCATAGCCACGTTTTGCTGACAATCAATGAACAAATTCCTCAGTAAGCATTTCAAATATGGCTCACAGTGCTTCCCAAGCACAGGTGCTGAGGTCAACATATTTTAAAATGCATTCATGAAGAGAACAGACCTGACATGTAGAAGAAACAATGCACAACAAGGCTTGTGGTGTATGTATTATATTATAGTATGTTATTTTTGTGTATTTATAGTCTATAATCTTGCCTTTCTGTTTCAGGGAAAATATTCAGAGCAGGACTGCACACCATTCAGAATTTAATTGAGGATGTATTAAACGTTCCAATTAATTACATGAATTAAATAAAAAGCACCGAAATTTGAGGTTTAATATACCCGCTCATCCATGTCTTTATGTGCACGAAGTTAACAGGAAGGGGCCATCCCCAAACTTTTCTCACAAAGTTGGGAGCAGGGAATTGTCCAAAATGTCTTGGTATGGTGAAGCATTAAGAGTTCCTTTACTAAGGGGCCAAGCCCAACCCCTGAAAAACAACCCCGCACCATAACCCGCCCTCCACCAAACTTTACACATAATGCAGGCAGGCAAGTACCTTTCTCTTGGCAACCGTTAAACCCAGACTCGTCCATCAGATTGCCAGACAGAGAAGCGCCATTGGTCACTCTAGAGAACACGTCTCTACTACTCTGTGAGTCCAGTGGCAGGATGCTTTGCACCACTGCATCTGACGCTTTGCATTGCACTTGCTGATGTAAGGCTTTGATGCAGCTGCTCACCCATGGAAACCCATTCCATGAAGCTCTTTACTCACTGTTCTTGAGCTAATCTGAAGGCCACACAAAGTCTGGAGGTCTGTAGCCATTGATTCTTCAGAAAGTTGGTGACTTATGTGCACTGTGCACCTCAGCATGAGCTGACCCTGCTCTGTGATTTTACGTGGCCTACCACTTCGTGGCTGAGTTGCTGTTCCCAATTTCTTCCACTTTGTTATAATACCACTAACAGCAGACCATTGAATATTTAGTAGTGAGTAGTGATATATAGTGATATATATATATATATATATATATATATATATATATATATATATATATATATATATATATATATATATATATATATATATATATATATATATATATATATATATATATATATATATATATATACTAAGATGCTAAATACAAACAATAGGACTATTTAATAGGGATGATTAATGCTACAAAATAAGATAATAATGAGTGTATAATACATCAGTATAATACACTCATTACAGCTGCTAAAGTTGTTTAGTTAAGAGCAAAGAGTGATTAATATTAAAGACACAGGTGGCAGCAGGTATTTTTGGCTGCAAATGAACGAATTCCCCATTAACCACTTGAGGGCGTGGCCTACTTTCAGACTACCTGATTGACAGTTGATGGTGTTAGACATTGGAAATGCAAACGCAAAGGGGATTGTGATTCCATTTGAATTTTGTGCAGGTTGTGGCAGGACACGGAGGAAATGAAATAGCAAATAGGTGATTTTCTATAACTATTCCAAAATGGCAGGGTCATAACTTGTAAGACATTGGAAATGCAATTGCAAACAGACTTTGTTTTTCCATTTGAAATATGGCAGTTCTTGTGCGTTTGCGTAAACAAAACTGCAAATGGAAATGCACAAATTGCAATTGCGTTTGGATTATGTCATGTCATGTGAGTACTGCATTAAGTTATTTTGTGTGGCTTATTGCTAATATTTTTACCTTAAACCATATGTTTTGTTACGATAATCTGTAACTTACTGATCACCAACTGATCATATATATATATATATATATATTTTTTTTTTTTTTTTACTATACTTAAAATGAAATTCAAAGACATTCCTGTAAGCCCTTTTATTTTTTCATCTTCATCCTACTTGCTACTTCAATTCAATTTGAATGGAAAATTATGTTTAGGCATGAAAGTAAAAAAGGAATCAAAGAATAAACTTGTTTAAACAGCTGCAACAGCACATTACAATATCTGCACAGGAAGATGACACCTAACTGCCAAGATATTTCAAAACTTTGTTCCTCATGACAGCACAATAAAAAACAAACAAACAAATAGAGGTGTAAAAAAAAAGAGAAAAATGTCACCGCATGGGAACAACTTTCTTCAGTGACATTAAAAGGGACAGAATACATTTGTCAGTGAGAAACTGTCACAAAAAAGAAGGCACAACAGAATTTGTGCAACAAGATCCAGTTGCCAACCTCAATGAAAATCACCCCTCACAAGAATTTTTTAGTGGAAGAGATGAAAGCACGCGAAATAATAAAGGGTCGAGAACGTTTTGTTGGAGAAAATTACAAAGAGCAGAGAAAACTGCAATTCAGGTCATGCTGACTGACCTTCCCTCATAGCCTCCTACGTTCCCTGTTTGCTACAAAATGCAGTAATTGCTGGCAATTATTAACATGTTCTGTGAATGCACTTCCCTATATCCATGCGACTCTAAGGGGAGGTTGTCACCCCTGCCAGTAATGATGGTGCAGGGGTATAGGGACAGGAACAGAAATGCAACACTTTTGTAGTGTTGTTGTCAAGACCACCTAATCCGAGATCAAGTCGAGACCAAGACCAATGTGTGTTGAGACCAAGACAAGACTTTGAGGGGTTGAGACCACTTTTCCAACTTTTTGCAACAATATCTTGAATTTTGTGAACATTTGTATTAAGTTTTGGTGACATTTTTGATTTCTGAATCGAATGAATCAAATTAGAAATAAGTTATTGATTGCATCTGAAGCAGTACGTTGCAGTAGCTGCAGTAGGGAGTTTTTAGAAATCGTTGACTTAGCCTGAATATTTGAACAAGCACAGCTCACAGGTCACTCCCCCTTGCTCTCTGCTGCGCTACAGCCCTCCCTCCACAGCTCCGCCCCCATCACAACGCGAACACGTGAACGCTCAGGCTAGTAAGCAAGCAGGGCCACCGATGACAGCGGATAAACAGTTCACTAAGCACATTCACTGGTACGGATGAAACATCAACAATATGATTTACATTGACTAAGGCCTGCCCAGACTATAAACTTGGTCCTCAAAACATTACGTATTTTGCAATAAATGGTGAATGGACTGCATTTATATAGCACTTTTAACAGACCCACGGCCATCCAAAGCACTTTACATCTTGCCTCACATTCACCCATTCACACACTCACTCATACACCGACGGCGGTGTCAGCCATGCAAGGCGCCATCCAGCTCGTCGGGAGCAGCTGGGGTTAGGTGTCTTGCTCATGGACACCTCGACACTTGGACAGGTGGAACCGGGGATCCAACCACCAACCTTCTGGTTTGTAGACAACATGAACCACTGAGCCACTGTCGCCGTCATATTGTTACATATGTAATGTAACTATATGACGTTGCACTATATCTATAAGTAATAAATAGCTGGTTAGATGATATAACGGTAATCAACATTACAGTATGCAAGTAATTATTCTATCGATATGCTAAATAAGGTTTGCTACATTATTTCAGCAACATGACAAGCCAGTGAATTAGTAGGTTTCAACAGTTGCTTTGCACAGTGCATGACATTTTATCTGTATGTTATTCGGCTAGAGTTTTGACACTGAGTCGATGGGCTCCGACGAGGAATTCACACCACAGCGACTTTGAGGAGTCAACGGGCGGGGAGAAGAGGAAGCCGTGGTGTGCGCGGAGCTTTAGGCAGGGGACGTGGTTAACTCTGCATCGGTTTTTAATCCTTTCAGGACACGTAGCTCTCTCCACCTCGGAAAAGCTGCTCTGATATTTACCCTCGTTTTATTTTGGGCTCTATCTAATTCTTTATTTTTGTCTTTTTTATTATCGTCATCTGTCTTTTTCCGTTTACCCGTCTTTATTTTATGAGCAGGTGCCACTCGAGGGATTGGAAGCTTGGATTGTTTGTCCGCCATAAGGAAAGTTGCAGCACACTGGTGATCTTGAATTTGAACGCCTGTACGTGGTGTGCATGAGAGGGGTGTGATCAGTGCGCACGAACTTGGTTTACATAAGACACTCCTCCTGGCTCTGATTGGTTGTTTCTTACCGGGAATGGTGTATTTCTGCAAATGGCAATAGGACCACTAGGAGGAGCAAGATGATCTTGATTTTTTCACCGATTATCTGTCTCATATTCTACTGTCAGGACATAATCACAGGTTTAGCAAATACGTAAAAAATAAATTTTTACAAAAGTTAGCAACTGCAGCTTTAATGATGTTAAAAAATAAATCAGGCAATGCACTGGCAAAATATCCCAGCAGTTGTGGTCTTGACCGGTCTTGAAACAAAATCCTGAGTCCTCTAAGTCTGAGACACAAATGAAATGACCGAGACAAGATCAAGCCCGTCAAAAAATGGTTTTTGAGACCAAGACCGGTCTTGGGTAGTACAACACTATTCTTTTGTCTCTCCTGCTCAACTTGAATGTTTGGGAACCTGAAGGAGTAAAACCCCCAGCAAGTTCATCTCAAATCAGCTCATCATTAATGAATGCCGCGTACCATACTGTCACAGTCTTGTCCTCCAAAAGACGGCCTGTCTGAGAAGCCAGGGTTGAACAATTGAGATGACAGCACGGATGAACTTGTCAGTTACATAAATGTGCCACGGACAACATGTCACATTGAGTCTCACACATTCGGCAGGAGTTCTAACGATACAAGGTTTAGAAATGATAATACGCGGCCCTTTTTGTTTGCTTTCCAGGCTTGTCCTCCCTGAGTCGGTCCATGTTGGTTTTATTGATCTGACAAGGATGCCATATTCTATAAACACATTACACTAGGGGGGAAAGAACATCACATGTACTCAGATTACACTCCGCGTGATAACTAATGTGTTTCAGGAAGACGAGGTCTGGAGTTCACAAGCAAAAAAAAAAATTTTTTGCAAAGCCTCTTAAGAGGCAAGGGAAAATGACGCTGTATGCTAGGGCTGATTCTCAGAGCGGTGGAGGTAAACAGGTCTTATTACCGAACAGAGCAGGTTGGAGGTGATCTCAGAGAGACATTAGAAGTAAATTTAGCCTGGCTCTCTCTACGGTCACATTGAACTCATGGAAAGGGTAAAGCTTTGGCCTGCATCCATATAGAATCCTTTTCAAAGCCCACCGCTTCTGCTTCTCATTACACCTGCAGGAGAAACAGACCCACCGCCTCAGACCAAACATAGCTATGGAATGAATTATTCACGAGCGAAGGTAGAAATGCAACGCAGGTGAAGTTACGCCCCGGCTTTAGCTGGGGCAAAACTCCCCAGGAACTATCCAGGCGAGGTTCTGAGGGTGCAGCTATACGCCATCTAGGCAAACTCTCACTGGGAGTTACACGACAAGCCATTTGCTCTGAGGAACGAAAACACCAGAAACAATGAGCAAATTACTGAGGGCTCCACAATTTACCTCCAGTCCTTCAGAACCCTGGTGACGGCTTGCCAAAAGTAGCTCCAAAGACTTCAAAGGCACAAAGCTGCCACATAAACCAAAGGCAGTGTGATTTATCAAATGACCATGGGAGAGGACACAAAAAGGACATTTGGAAACTAGAGACTTCTGAGGAACGACTGTGTAAACAATGGAACATCTGCCAGTCTGATCTGTTTGAGCGGTGGATTGTCCGGAGATATGATATAATCATCAGTATAAATATAAAACGACTTAAAAAGCTATAGATGAAAAGGCAAAATAAAGATTTAGAAAAAGGTAAACACATACAAATTCAATATAGTAACCTTCCTAAAGTTATTTGGAAATAAACAGCACTGCGGTTGTGAATTTGATGTAGTGTTTGCATCAACCCAACCCCCAAGCTGACCTTGAGTGAATGCTTAAGAAAATAAAAAATAAATAAAATAAAACAAAGGAGAACAAGTCAGCCGAACCTTATCCTTTACTGGGAGGAAAGCCAAGACATGAAAATTGGTCCTGGTTGACCTTTGATGTCTGTACAAATCGCCCTCCATTTTCTCAATCTCTGTCTTTTTTTTTTTTTGCTCTTTTGTACACCCGCTCTCATCAGTATTATCTTTTCCCCTTATCAACTAGTCTTTGGAAAATGTTTCCCTTGGCCTAGAAATTGTGTTTTAGTACCCATACTCTTTTTTTTCCCGATGCATCTGCACCTGCAGCTGCTTGAGCCTTCAAACCATAAAAATGCTGGCCTGTGTCTCACCTTTTATATCACAATCTATTTATCACAGCACTCTCTAAAAGAAGCCATCTGTCAGCAAAGTGATTTGAAAATTCATCTAACGACTGTGAAGGAACTTTATTATCTTGGGAGGAGTAAAAAAAAAAAAGGTTCTTGAGCATCAAAGTGATTACCTTCAACAATGACAATGAGGAGAGGACGTCACTAAAGTCCAGGCTTTATAGGAAGCTATCTATGCTATGGATTATGTTTTTATGATCTGGGAATGGGCAACAACATGATTTGGACTCAATATAATTCATGTGAGCTCCACATATGGAAGCATGTGTGCCAACCTACTAACTTTAACGATTAACTAGATTTATTCACCCAACATTCCAAACTTGTATGATATTATTTTGTCTATGTAACAAAAGAGATTAGATAAGCAAAAATGTTTATGCTTACAATGAAAGAAAAAACACCCATTCACAGCACTGCCATTCAAAATGTTTTGATCTGTAAGATTTTTGATGTTTTTAAAAGTGTATTTTGCTCACGAAGGCAGCATTTATTTTATAAAAAATACAACAACAAAAAATCTTGTGTTATATTGCTTCACATTTCACACTAGTCATAATTTACCCAGGGGTTAATAATTAATCCTGGGTATTTATAAGCTGACGTTTTACATTGTACATTCCTTAACCCTGGGTTAACTTTCTTAATTGCATTTGCAGTGTCATTGATTGGATAAATGCAGCACGTGACCTGTTTATATAAAAGCTATAGCATTGCGCATCCTCGTAATGCCGAGTATACTATCGAGTTTATACTGAATGAACATTACGGTCTATAATGGTAAGAAAGAAGTCTCTTCTTTATTCAAATAGTTGTGTTTTCTGTCAGCTTTCAACATTTTCCTAGCGTGACAAGATGTTGGGTCTGGGAACACAACATTGGCAGGGCTCAATCCGAGGCGCGGAATAAACGGTTGTCTTTCAAATTCCCTCTGCATTCGATAGGATAGCGCTACAACCAACCAGAGCAACGAAGAAGGTGACGTAGTCAGAGCGAGAATCCTTTTTTAAGAATGACTTCAATGCCGTTCTTTGTTCTTTTCTCAAAGAAAAGCGTAACTCCAAGTCTTCTAGAGTCGAGGCCAAAAAGGCAGCTTTTCGCCAGCAGCAGCCATCTTCTTTGTTTCCAAGTAGCAGGGAATTCATGCGGAACTGTTGCAACTCTGCCGTTATTATGTTAAGCCTGCCCACCGACTCTGTGCACAATGTGATTAGCCTAACTAAAGTTTGGTTTTTCAAGCTCACTCGCTCGCCAACGGAGAGTTGCTAGATGACTCTGGCTGCAAATTGCATTTGCTGTCGCTAGGGTTTGTCTAGATTTCTAGGCTAACATTTTCCAATCAAACACTAAATTTACTGTTTATATATAAAGCATAGTATTTCCATGACTGTCCAAACCACGGAAATATGAGTACGCGATTGGTTGTCTGTTGCTAAGCATCCAGCTGTAACTACCTGTTTTTGAGTGAACTACCCTTTTTTGTGACAAGCAAATGTATGTTCCCATTGTTTTCAGGTCACAAGGATACCTCAGTGGTCATTTTAACAGTGCGAGTGTGTCCAGGTCAAAAATAAAGCATAAATATTCAAGGCTTTTGTGGTTTTTCTGTACCTCCGCCCAAGCAGAAAAACTCTGGCCTTGTACGAGTCATCCGTCAGAGTCTGCATGCATTCTGGAGGTGACGTCCCTAAAATGACTCCACCGAATTTCCATTTTCAGTTGTGGCTGACTGGGGAGGATATTAGCAAACATGACAGCCATCTAAAAACAATAAATAACTTACAAGGTTAACGGAATTGAGCTTTCTTTTTCCACTTTAAATTATTCATTGTACATAATCCTGCAGGGGAACTACTTCTTTCATCTTAAGCTGTTCCTCCCTCTAAAAAGTGCCTAAGAGACTTCAAAAAAATACCTGCGCAAAGGGATCTGAGAGGTACCCAAAGCCGAATTGACAGCTCGGATGTGGGAACTTAAAATATGCAGCGGTATATTTAGCACATCTGTGCGCTTTTTTGCTTAAGACATGAAAATGTTAATGCCTTGAACGCAACACGTACTTGTCAAATGACGATTTTTGATTGTTCATAAAGATGTTCCATGATGCAAGACGCTTGCTATGCCTTAGACAAAGTGACAGACTGGCTTTGCCAACAATACTTACTGACAGGAAACACATATTTAATAATCTTGTTAAAGAAAATAACACATTAGCACAAACAAAAATGTGGGAATGAATTTTTTTCCGACTCCAAATGTCACCCTGCCTCTGACTGAGAGCTAAGCATTGGCAGTGGGTCTCCCCTCTCTTGTTCTTGTGTAAGTAAGGCCTTGAACACCTTTGTAATTAGTCACACCACCTGGACTTTTACTGGCGCTGCTCAACGTACCTCGACTAATTATTGTGGACTCATTAGCCGGTGTTGGCTGCAAAGTGAACGGCCATTAAAATGCTGATGGTAAATCAGTTATCTACAGGAGAATATCTGGGATGGAGACAAGAGTTCGGACAGGCGGATATATGTGTGCACAGCTACTTTGAAGATAGAAGGGGGGGGGGGTAATGACATCATAATGACATCAGAGATGAACAAGAGCTTTGATGGAACAGTCAAATTCATAGCGAGATTGTGAAATTCAGACTCAGAAATTCCAACCAGCTCAAGCATACTTACAGAGCCAAGCTGAAACTGCTTGAGAAAAGACCTTGAATAAGTTAAAATAAGCATTATCCATTTTATCCTAGCCAAAAGGTTTCCGATAATTAGAAGCAGAGATGTAATGCAACATTAAACAGAGTATTTAAAGCGGTTGACGCGAGAGATCGATGCGATTTGCCAAATTCCTTTGGAATGCATGCTGCAATAATGCTAAAAAACAACAAAGCATCTGCTTTATTATCTCTGAAAATATTAGGCTAAGCAGAAAAAATACATTCTGGCAGAGAGAAGCTTTATTCAGCTTATTGCAACAATGGGAAAAGAAAAAAGGTACTTGGATTCCAGTTATAGATAAATTCATGAGAACAGGCAATATACAGAGCTGAAAGAAATCATTCAGAGTAATAAGACGGCTTAAAATGGTCGTAAAATGGCCAGTGGTTTCGCTTAAGGTTAGCACATTGGTGGTTTGTGAAGATGAACGTTTAGCCAGAAGGAACTGCACCAATATGAGAGGAGTCTTCAGTACGTATTATAGCTGTTCTGTTCTTTGCCACAATTGGCAGAAGGTAGATGGAGAAAGACCATTGTGGGGATAATCTCATGTAACAAAAAATATCTTACATGAATTCTATGTAGCTTTTATTCTACAGTATTTTTTTTTTTTTACTTATTGGAATCGTTAGGAATCGATAAGCAGAATCAGAATCGTAATGGTTAAAATGCAAATACGCATCCTTATCCGTAAGCCTTGAGGTCATCTACTGTGGGCTATTGTACTCCCAAATGTTGACAAAATTGTCTTATCCACATATCCAGGTGTCCGTCCAAACAAATGCTCTGGACCCACTTTATATTAGGTGTCCTTAAGTACTATGTACTAACATTTTAATTAATAATTTGATACATTGCACTTATTGTGTACATACATGTTTTTACATTGTACTTACTTTTTAAAAAATACCTGCATGTTATTACATCTGTAATTAATTTCTGTAGTTACATTTGTAATTACACAGTTGACACTTCCCTTACACCTAACCCTACCCTTAAACTTACCCATCCCACCACACCTGTCCCTTACCCTACCCTTAAACTTACCCATCCCACCACACCTGTCCCTTACCCTACCCTTAAACTTACCCATACCACCACACCACACCTGTCCCTAACCCTACCCTTAAACTTACCCATCCCACCACACCTGTCCCTAACCCTACCCGTATCCCACCTCAATATCAGCAAAGGTGTTTTGCAACACAATATGAACACAGTAAGTACATTGTACTTATTTTTTTATGTAAGTACATAGTAGTTAAGGCCACCTAAAAGTGGGGCCAATGCTCTTTTTGGCAGATGCTTTTATCCAAAGCAACATAGATTGCATTCAAGATACATATTTTATCAGTTCTTGTTCCACCGCTTGAGCTACAGGAAGCCAGCCAACTAGCAAAAGCAAATATTAAATCATGGTTTACGGCAACTAGTTGATATATCCCGCCTTTCAGTACTGTACAGCTTTACAGTATTGGTGAAGTGTAGTCCGATTCACAAACAGATTACTCTTATAAGTTATTCTATTTAGAGAATACAAAAAACATACAACATGACTAGTCTGATTAGTGAACAAATTACTCTTATAAGCAGCTTCTTTTTTTAATGAATCAAAGACAGTGTGACTAGTATACTCATATTTGTGAGCAAATACATTTTTAGTGAATCAATAAAACAGTGAAAACGTGTTTAATGGCAAAACAACTACAAAACTCGATCATTCGATTTCCGGGATATTATAATTTGCGTACGTCAGAGAATGGCTATTCTGAGTCTGCTGTGGAACTCCCAGACTTGTGGGCTCTGCAAAAGTCTTGGCCCCTTAAATGGGGTGCTCGACACCCTACAGTCTTTAACACATGGACACGTGCACGCAGCAGCCATTGTAAGTCCTCAAGACTGCAAGTGAAGAGACAGCGCCAATAGGGTGTTGCAGGAATGAAATCAAATCCTTCGACAAAAACCCAACTGAAATTTTCTATGGGCTTTTGGATTATCACAAAAAATAAGCTTTGTGATCAACAAAAGTTTATGATACTTACATGTTTTGTCCAACAAGATAATTTTCACAAATATACACAACGTTTATGAACTTTGAAGCCTAAAACAACCAGCTGTAAAAGCAAGTTTACTTGTTTTTCGCATGATGACGTTTAATCTCCCCGATAGCCTCTGTAGTCCCATTTAGCCGCTTCTTAGCAACCACATTTTAAAGACATGTAATGTTACTTGGGTAAAACTGATGTATTTCATGTCGTAGAATAAACCGTGAAAGTGTTTTGAGCTTATGTTCATACCAAAAACCCAGTTGAAAAACCCACTGACTTCAGGAAAACGGAACCGGAAATGCTAAAATGCTAACTCGCGTCCGTTTTAGCCTACTAAACTGCATCATCCCTGCATCCACTTTATATGTGGAAGACTCCCAGAACTTCCAGGAGAAGTTGGATGTCTTCGATTCCATTACTGACATGCGACACACTCATTTCAGTATAATTTCTGACTGACAGTCCATATGATGAAAATACACATTTTAATTTTTATTTTGTATACCTATTTCAATTTGTATGCATGTATGCCAATGTAAAAAAAAAAAGAGTTAGGAAATTTGAATAGCCCATTTGAATAGATCAGTATAAGAAAGAAAACTCAATTCTTCAAACGATTTCATGGGGTCCTTAAGGTTGTTTGAATGAACTCAACTGGATCAAATGCATTAAGTTCATTACAAGTTTTCATTCGCAACGTATTGACAAAATTAGCATGCACTTCTTGTTTAGTTGAATTTACTAAACAGTTTCAGCACTTGTGGTGTTCAAGAAGAAAACCCTTCATGTGCCTGCAGTGATGCTGAACATTCAGATAGCAGAAAAAATCCTCTTTTTTTAGTAAATAAACAAGTTTAATTGACATGCCTACTAAATATACTCTACATGGGTTTTTTTGTGTCAATGCCAGACTTTAAATTAGAGAAACTGTGACATTTAGCTGTTTTTTCATGCATGTTCAATTTTTCTATTTGCAATGATTCAAGAAGATGAAAAGGAAAGGGCAAAATGTAGTGGAATTTCAGTAAGGTCCTCCTTGTCCCTTGTTGTCAACGTGTGTGAAATGGTAAGGTCCCCAAAGCAAATCTGTCTTCATTATGTCAATGTCCTAGTTTGGTTGCAGTCCTCCTGTGCACTAGGGCGCTATGCATAAAAACACCTCCAGTCATTCAGCCCAGAAGCAGAGAGGAGCCCTTTTCTGCTGCCTTCTGCTCTGTCTGGCATAGACAGCTCTGATTAATGGTCCCATTCTGTGGTAATTAATGCTTTCCAGAAGTGCTGCCCGTCTTCCCGGGAACAATCTTCCATATTGCCATGACAGTGTGAGCAGCCAAAGGGACGAGTTTAAAAAAATGCATCTCATAGCAACCAAATTCATCTTCGATCTGTACCGTTACGTGAATGCAGATATCCAGCCCAAACAATAAATATCATAATTCAAAAAAATAGATAAACCTGCTTGCTGGATTGTAGCAGCTAATCTATCTGCTTTTCCTACTTTCATCCATTACATGTAGGAGCGCAGGAGGCGATCAATGGTTAATTCTTCAAAAAACCTGACATGCTGTGAAACAAAAAAGAGAAAATTAAAAAGAGAAGGATGAATGGAGAAAGGTAAAGACAGCTGATTGTATGGATAAGACGGAGCAGCCCTGTCTTTTTTTTAATGCTGTTCTAATTGTGTTTTTGATTGAGAGCCCAAGCCGATCGGGAACTCTGCAGGATGAGGAAGATGAGACTCCATTCAGAGCAGTCTTAAGTGACACACGACCTGATCAAAGGCAGTTGAGAGTTACCGCTTCAATCAGAGCAGGATTGTGCAGATAAGAGAGGAGGAGAGAGGAGCTTTGACCACGTCCCACATAACGATTCTCTGGCAACATGAAACAGACGACTTCTCGAAAAACCCAATCTGAGTTGATTTTTTTTAAAGTCCTGGAGAAAAGACACCAGCTTTTCCTCTAGCCATACTGTGGGCCTTTAGCAAATATTTCTCTTGTTAAACACTCTTTAAATATACCCACTTTTATCAATTTATTTAGTTTGTAAAAGTGGTTTTAAACATCTAATTTAGATCCTGTGGACTAAGGATATTTAAACAAAAATAAAAAATTAACCATATTTCATACCTGCCCCTAACCCCAGATCCGGGACACATCTGGTACATGTGGATTCAATGCGTACCAGATGTGGGCCGGATCTGGGTTGCTGTCTGGGACACTGTTAAAAAGTTTGTTATAAAGATTACATTCTAGATATTTTTATATACTGTCAAACAATAAAATAAAATTGCTGTCCCCAGAGTGGAGTGGTGGTTCAATATGGCTCATAATACGCAAAAAATAATAATAAACAATAATAATGAACCTAAAAAAAGGTTATTTATTATAAGCAGCATACAATTGATTCAAGCAACAAAACCGATTAGTTCAGAAGATGAAATGTGATGTCACACATTTTAACAACCGTACATAAAAATAATAATAATAAAAGAAGAAAAAATAAATGGCTATGATACACTCCATTGAACTGGCAGGGGTGGAAAGACAACAAGATGATTAGAAATGGTGTAAAATGTGTGGCATTTGAGGCAGGGCAGAGATATTGATTGGCCACGTTTATGTGCTGGTACAGGGCATAATTTGTTTTTCCTGGAAATGCGCAGTGATGGATGGCTCCACTTGAGTGACTAAGCCTTAAAGCAAAGACCACTTCCCCTCCTACAAGGTCACCTTGCCCGACCAAAAATGGATTTTTGCACACTACTATTTCTTTATGAGCCATATTGAATGAAGTCACTCGCTGGAAATCATGTTTGATGGTGGTGTCAGGCACGTCTGTTGGTTGCACGCAATCCCAAGTAGCCCGCACAGAGATCGTCAAATAAAGGTATCAGACAACAGTATTGATTCGGGCTGGATTTCGCACGCTCTAGCTGAGACGCAGAGGAGTTCAAAGAATATACTAAGGTCCAGTAGGGGAAAAAAAGGAAAGATAAATAAATAGATTATGCTGAGATGCTTTATTGTGTTTCATGGTTTTCTCAGAGGAAGTGCGAGAGATCAAATAAACTGGCTTCAACTGAAGCGGTTCCTGTCCGTTCCTCTAAATACAACCGTACGTCATTCTGGTTTTAAGGCTTATGGAGGCCTTGAAGGTGTCTAGTGCTAAACACATAAAGCCTCAATCATTACAGTAATACCAACGTTATTTTTCAATGTTATCGCAAGGTTTGAGCACTGAAGGGGCAGAAGATTAAATTGAGAATATCTCGGATTTTCTCTACACTTGAACTGCTCCAAAACCAAGTGAGGTACCTACATAGAATAGCATTTTAAGGCATCAAAGGCATGTTCCAAAAGGTAGGTAATGTTATTTATACACAATTCACCTTATTTGGCTCAAATTTGGCTTTAAGTAACACTGATGATGAATGCCATTAAAATTTTAATCAGATTACTTTTTTCAAGTAACTAGTAAAGTAACACGTTATTTTTAATTACACATTACCACACAGTTACTTTTTCAAATAAGTAACGCAAATTACTTTTGTTTTCTCATTTATTCACTGACACCTCTCCTTTTCATGTTGAAAGAAATTGGGCGTACGGTGCAGAGTGCTGTGTGCGCTGTCTAAATATGATGGTTAGTTCTAGAATAAATGTGAGCATGCATTTACTCTGATTCAGTGTTACTTAAAATGAATAATAACAGTAAAATGAAAACTCAGAATATTGCGTAAACTTCCAATTTTTAAAAAAGTTGCCAGCCACTATTTATTTTATGGCTTTCACCAGACCAAGCTCAATCTTTTAAGACTGAACATCTGGGGTCTGGTCTGGGGAGTCTGCTCTGTATTTTCTACTGCACAAGAGCCGTGATCAACGAGCATAATTCAAATGACTCTGTACGCAATTGGATAGTTTTGGGTTGTTTCAAACGGGCAATGACCCATCGCTTCTCGATCCGTCATTGTGTTAAACCTGCTAATAGTTCTCCAGGTGGATAAGCCATTCTGTGACAGAAGCAGTAGAAATGAATGCAATATGTCAAAAGAAAGAACAGACCATCTGCTTTTAAACAAACAAACAAAACATAATTTTTTATCAACACTAGAATATTTGCTCATAAATTTTGAGCAAAAAGCTGAGAAAATCGTGTTTTTGTCAAAGGCTATGTCTCGATCGGATTCAGAACGATGACAGATGATATCGCTTGTTTCTGCAACTTCTTCACATTCAGTCCTCTTTCAGAAGATAGAAGATAACGCCCCCAAACCCCGTATAACAGCGAAAGCACGGAAACCCGCGTTAAATAACACAAATATACTTTATGTATTTAATCTCACTTTATTAATCAGTGTCTTTGCAGCTGACTATTGATGAACCAGTTCGACCATGGGAATAAGCAAAAGTGACTTTAGTTAAACATCACATTTGTGTTTCTTCCTTATTTTTTATTGCTTAAGTAAGAGTGGTGAAGTTTCTTCTCCTGCATCCTATTCTTCTGCAATCCAGAAAGGTTTGTTTGAGCTGTGCCCTCTACTGTAGAGTTTGTAGCAAAGTGTGCTCTTGTGTACACAGACTAATGGATAGTCATTACAAACAAAAGCAATTAAAAAAGAAAGTAAAGCCGGCAAACAAAGCACACACTGCACTAGCTCATACAGTATATAATTCTGTTGACAGAAAGAGGGCCACCAGGTCGATTGAAAGAAATGAAGGATATTAAACCTTCGCCGATCGATCCGGCTGTATTTTTTAGACAGCTCCTTCAGCGCGGCATCATTTCGTGCTTCACCGTAAACTAAAATAAAATAATAAAGCGCTGCCAATTCAATCGGTGGGCTGAAGAGGGCAGAGCATATCATACCACACATCATGAATACAGCGTGCGGTAATATTTCCTGTGAACGCTCCAATCCATTTCCATTGTGCCGTTGGTTCTCTTTGAGTCTGTCAGATGAGGTCATTTCCCCTGTCTCACAGCTCTTTATCTTGTGTCAGGGGCCATCGGAAGTGTGGGGCACCTGGGTGATGAATATGGACTCACATGAGCGATTCATCTTCCCGCCACCTCAGGTTTTTCATCAACGACAGCATTTTTAACTCAGACTCACAGAAACAGCCCCACCCAGATAGCACAGCATGAGCTATGGCTTCCCACAAACCAGCCAAGAAATCTGATGACCGATTCTTATGAACGGCACAAAACAAACACCAAGGTTTTCTGGTGCTGAGTTCGACAGTCTGAAAGTCCATAAAATAAAAAAGATGATTTTTACTCAATGTCAAAACCTTAAGAACAGATTTATATTAAAATGGAAAGATAAAGCAAACATTGCTTCTGACTCTGTCTGTTTACTTTTATTATGGTATATGCTGATAGTATCTCCATAATCTCCATAGTTCAAATATTCTTTATACACACTTTTATAAATAAAGGCTCTTTATTGGTATCTGTGGTCCAATGAAGACTTTCCTATCACACAAAATGATCTTTATAATCGATAAAGGTTCTTCATATAAAAAACTTTTTTTCTATTTTTTTGGGAAACCTAAAAAAAGTTATTCTATGGCATTCCTGTGAAAACTCCCTTAACCTTAATATTTTAGGTGTGTAAATACTATATTTACATACATTAAATACAATTTCTCCTCTTTACCTTTAATACATTATAGATTATGTGAATCCCAGCAATATGTCCTGCAGTATTTTTGCAATTTAAGAAAGAAAAAGAAAAATCTGCTATTTGGAAAAACATGGTGGGTAATGATGCGCTCAAGTCCTCTTGGTAAGTAATTACAAGTTGGGAAGTAGTAACTTTGGTCGGAGCAAAATGACAATGCACCTTTTACTCTACTTGTTCAAAATGATGAATAAAGATTGTGCATCGGGTGTGTTTTTGCTTTTTATTACATTTATGAAGCTGCTGGATCATTATACTATATTGTATTGTAATTGTACAATATGATTATATTTTGTACATGCAACTTAGATTGTTTTATTGTAAAAATAAAAAAGCTATTTATTTATTTCAACAATTTTGCCAGTGCATGAATTAGTTCAGCCATATTTTCTCACGGACACTCTCTCAAATCAGAAACATTGCTTCTCTAATTACGCCATGTTTAACTCATAAATCTTTTATGGTTTTATTTTTTTCATACAAATGCAGCTTTTGCCATCTTGCACCTCAATTATTGATTGCTGTGAAAATGAACTCATATGGCTTGAGAGTTAAAGGGATAGTTCACCCAAAAATGAAAATGTTGTCATTATTTACCTCATGTTGTTCCAAAACTGTATGAGTTTCTTTCTTCTGCTGAACACGAAAAGAAGATATTTTGAAGAATACGGGTAACCAAACAGTTGACGGCATCCATTGACTTCCATGGTATGGAGAAAAAAATACTATGGAAGTCAATGAAACTCATTAACCCGTATTCTTCAAAATATTGTTTTTGTGTTCAGCAGAAGACATTCATACAGGTTTGGAACAACTTGAGGGTGAGTAAATGATGGTAGAGTTTACATGTTCGAAAACCAATGATAAATCTTTTTTTTTTTTAATGAAATATTGCACTATTTATTATAAATGTTTAATCAGTTAAAAAAAAATTTTTATTCATGTGTTCTCGCAATCTTTAGTCAAAATAACTTCCCATCCTTCTTGCTTTGGCATCTCTCATCTTTGATTGATTTACTGGCACAAGAGAGGACGGGACAACCTGTCTGTCACATGAGATCAACCAATAGCAAACCACAACCATCCACTCAATTCCTGATGCACAAAATCAAGTCTAGCCCAACATTTTTTCTTCTTCGAGAAGCTGTTTCACTTGGATATACATCACAATAGGGAAGAACTGCAGTTTCATGCCGACTTTAATATTGTTGAGGTGTTTGTCTGGTGGCTAGGTCGACTGTTTTAAACATTAAGTGGACTATTTCAGCGGAAGCTTTAAGATAATATACAGGTAAGATTATAAAATAATCTCAACAAAAATAAACATTTCCTGCTCAATATAGCCTACATATATCTTTGGTAAAGGACAACCGCGTCAGGCCAACAATCTCACACCAGTGTTGGGGTGAATCTTATGGCGTCATGTTCCTGGACCAAAATCTTTGTTGATCCTGGAACAACATTCCAATCAACCAATCAGATTTGAGGGACAAAGTTATAGTTCATGTTAAGTTTAGGCTTACAACCAGGGTTAGGTGCTTCTTCATCAGTGTGATTCACCTTTCATTTCCCTCTGATTAGGTTTAGGGATATGGTTAGGATTAAAGTAGCCGAGTAATAAGACCAATCATCTTGTCAGTTGCGATAATAACGGTCTGACTGTATATTATCCCTTAGGCTAAACATTTAAAAACCTTTTGTTCAAACCTCTAAGCCTAAGTAAGCACCTTAATACATTTTTTTTTATGAAAGTCATTTGCAATACAGGAAGTCATTTCATAATTCTAGTCAAAGCATTTGCACCTCGGTTAATTAAATTGCAGAACATTTCCTGTTATTTAAGCCTGCACTTGGCCTTCTCTCCATCTCTAATGTGTTCTCTCTCTCTCCGCCGGGATGCATTGTCTGAGAAACACTACATTGGACACGAGATAGCTGAAGGTGCGCCTTTGCTTTAGTTGCCATCTTAATTGATGGTGCGGCTCAGACGGGTTCTCCTGTTTCTAATGGAGTGAGGAGAACACAGCTTTGATGAAGTCTCGCTACCAGCAGGGGCGTGAAGCGTCCTCCTCCTCTTTCCTCTTCAGCAAAGACAGAGAAAAAGATGCTCCTTAATTACCAAGACTCTGTTCATGTCAGACACACATGAGGGAAAACAAATCCATCCCTCCAGCATGTTATTTGTGTATCTGTCGTTTAATTTATTTATTTATGAAACAAATGTTGGACATGGGAGAAAAAAAAAAAGAAGAATGCCGATGGGTATCATTTAAATTGTGCTATATTTTATGTTAACCCTGATAATTAATGTTGTGGGAAAACACAAAGTAAAAGAATCGCTTTGTTGTGTAACTAGGCAATTTGTAAAACCGCTTCAGAAGTTTTAGCATACAAAACAGGATCATCAAGAACCTTGAGTTTTTGGAGTCCCCGCATCTAAAACTCGACTAAAATATGAAGCTATATGGAGATACATCATGTGCTGGCCATCAAGGGCCCTCAGCCAAGATAAAAAATGACAGGCACCTTCAATAAAACCTAAGGGAATTCATTAGCAAGCGCGTAGAACAGCTCCTTCAAAAGCCATTTGTGAACGTCTCGTGGAATTCGAGCGCCCACTGCTTTGCTTTCAGGAACTAAAAGAATCCTGCATGAAACGAGGCCGTTTAAACCTCTGAATAAACAGCTCCGTTCTCAGAAAGAACCTCACGCTAGTCTAGCGGATGCTGGTAAATTCCTTTAAGCAATATTCATTTGCCACGAGTTCATTTAACAGCCAATGGAGCTTCTAACAGTCATTTATTACCGCAGCTCAATCAACGTGATTGCGGAGTGTGTCCAAATTAATAAGCAAAGACTTGGAATGCGAGGGCCAGCTTGCAATTTGGTGTTTGCTTAGCTATAGCTGCTCGAAAGAAGCAACAAATGCATCTCATTCATACACAAGCTCGTGTCTAATGCAATAACACTGCACTTGGTTTAAATCTTAATTTAGGGTCTAAGGTCAAACATATTTTATTTGCTTTACATTCTGACTAAAAGCATTTTGATGATCACTGGCCTCCTTCTATGGAACAAGTTAGTGTAAGAGTGATCGCTGGATTCAGTGAATCACATCTAGTGTTTTCTCAAGTGGATTCATTCATATATTCAAATGAAATATGCAGAATCATACTTTTTATTTATAGAGTGCTTTTTCAAGATACTCAAATATGCTCATATAATCATGTGTTGGATCCCCACACGGTAATATAGGCAAAACCATATGATAACTGCTCTATAGAGAATATAATCGTTCTAATGTAAAGTTTGGTTTTGTTAGGAGTAGATCAACTAATGCAGATGCTAATTCTGATTGCAGAGATGTGCATTAACAAACAAACTCTAAAGTTATCTATTACAGACCACAGTTGTAAGAAAAAGCATGATTGATAAATAAATGATTACATTTTGCTGAGTGGAAGCTTATTTATAAATTATATGATTTGACCTTTCAAAGGGCAAACGTTTGCGATAGAATAAAGTATTGTGTCATTAAATATCAGCTGCACAAGATATTAGCTCATTTATGCTGTATGAAAAATAAAACCCCAAACAACATTTTTCCAATTTAGCTATAGCTCAATTTTCTATAAATATCAAATTAAATATAAAATACTTAAAAATAAGAAATCTGAACATGACTCATACTTCACAGCTCTATGTTGTCAACATCACACTTTAAAAACCGACCATTTCTATTGTCAAACGAAAGCCTTAGTTTGAAGAAGAAGAGAATATATCATTATATATATTATGATTCCTAGTTTGCAATGTCTTGATCTGCAGTCTCTAAATCACAAAAAATAATGTAATCTCAGCCAAATTGTGAGTAAGGAACATGTGAGAATACATTTTCCTGAAATATTTACTCAGAACCGAGGGTGCTACATAATAATGCATTATTCAAGCATTCAAATTTTATGAGATGTTCTGGCACACAACAGACTTCTGTGGCCGCTTTCGTCTCTAACTAAAACATTACTGCCACCTAGTGTGAAATAGTGACTAGAGAGGTTCTGTCTCAAAGTACATCGCATCACCTAAGAAATACTCTACTAACATGGACGAACACTAACATTTCATCTACTAACATGGACATCAAATTCATTATTATTGCCTTATATTCATTTTTTTCACTAAACATGTCACTAAACATCTTTCAAATGAGACATCCAGTGGAAATATAAGAAATTGAAGCCAAATAGGCTACTTTAACTATGCAATTAATGTTCTAATTATATAATATATATATATATATATATATTACAAAATAATAACTAAAGGCAATAACAATTTAAAGGAGGAACATAACACACACAGTTGCTGCCAATCTCAATATTATTATCAATATTATTCTTGAGTACGTATAGAGTAGTATTGGATCCTTCATATCTCTGAAGAGTCTTTAGTTTGATCAGAATTATAAAAAACGTTTTTTTCTGAAAACAGCCGAGCGAACTGGGCCTTGTTTATAAAACATTGTCACCGAAATGCCAGGAACAATCAAACACACTTCCACAACTAGGTTGCTGCTCCGAGAAAAAAAAAAAAAAAACCTGCATACTGTTCCCTTGACGCTGGATTATTGCAAGGTATCTTTCCCTCACAACCATAAACACACTTCTTTAGTGACATTGTTGATTCCGTGGTCTAAAAACAAAATGACAGCGCTGCCAGCGGCTTCCGTAACCCGACCGAAGCTCGTTGATGAGCGAGCTCTTGCTCTCGCTCTGGTTGATGTGTGCACGCGGTCATCCGGGAGAATTGCCCATACAAGAAAATTCCACACCTATGACGTCATACAGGGC
The DNA here is from genome assembly GCA_023029165.1 of Gobiocypris rarus. Taxonomy (NCBI): domain Eukaryota; kingdom Metazoa; phylum Chordata; class Actinopteri; order Cypriniformes; family Gobionidae; genus Gobiocypris; species Gobiocypris rarus. The sequence continues at coordinate 17,626,013 of CM040925.1, forward strand.
CATACAATAATAAATAAAATAAAAACATTCCGAAACGTCTACGAATCCTGAAGGAATGTATTTGCCACAGAAATACGCTGTCATTCGTCCAACTATTTTTTTAAAACTTTGGCCATGTTTAGCATGAGAATCCAACTCTTTAGCAGTGTAAATAAGTCAGAATGCATAAAACAGCATTAGCATCCCCTTTATACAATACTTAATTTGTGAACTGGTGTACAGCTGTTATTTTTAATAGTCGAATCAACTTATTTTTTTGGCTCATCAGTCATCAAGCACCGGTCACAGAGATGGTGTCATCATACTTTCAGAATATTTCAAGTTTGATTTTGACGTGACAAAACAGTGATGTTTAAATGGCTGAGTTGTTTACTTACTTTTTAATTAGTCTTCCCATTGGTGCCATAATGTAATGCGAACGCGCACGAAAACGAGAGGCAAGATTTATCGCATGAAACAATTGCATACAATCATAGATAACCAACTGCAGAACCGTAGAATCATGACACAGTATTCTGAGGACAGCAGCACCAGGCCAACAGTTGGGTGCCGTTCGCATTTAACAAGGTTGAGCTTATAGTTATTGTGAAGGGTAGGGTTATTGTGGCGGGTTACGCAATTGTCAGCACCACCCCAACTTCATGTCTGACAAAGTTGGCCTGGAGCTGTTGTCCTTAAACTGCTGTGACGTGATATCATGCATTGCCTTCCCTCACATGACTTCCTCCCATTCATTCTCAATGACCTTCTCTGAGCGAAGTAGTCACTGAGGCACCAGCGGACATTTCCGGGAACTTCAGGAGGAGATTTGAGTTTCAACTTTAATTTCTAAATTTCCATAACTGTTTATTTCACAAAAAGTTGTTGATTCTGCGGACCTTGATATCACGGCTACTGTGCAGACTCAGGCTCCAAGTTGCTACTGTGCAGACTCGAGACCCAAGATGTCAGCACCATTTTTGGACACTGGCGGCTTCACTTACTTCAATGAAAGAGAGTGAATTTGCATGGCAAGAGATATGTGGCCTCCTGCTCAAACTTTACAAGCTGGTTTCGCTGTTGGACAGTTACATTAGAAAAATGAATGATTTATACACTTTCTAATGTCACATTTTGAAATATTTGCTTTTTATTTTATTATATTTTGTCTCATTTTCTTATCCATTTGTTTGAGGAGGCACTGCCTCCCTTGCCTCCTCGGAGGAAACGCCCCTGATTTCTGCTCACAGCACAATACCAGACTGAATACTACACCACTAAGCTTTCATATCCATAAGAATAGAAGAAAGAATTTGGTGGGGCTACAAAAACACACTCCTTTGATTTCTTTCCCGTACAGCAGCAAGTCAGATATTCTCCCAGACTGACAAAGCCGACATGCACACATCACTCTCTCTGCATTATTTAATTAAGTCCGTTCCTATCTTCACTAACATGCTTTTGATTTACTGCTGCCTCTCACAAAAAAATACGAGGTGTCAAAGCAGCAGGCTAGCGTACTATTATGCATGTCAGTCTTCAATCTCTGGAAGGTCAACTGTGTTGTTCTTGTGGCGGAGGGGAGGAAGGCAATCACAGTCATATCACATTCTCACTGAGACGCTTTCTGCGTCTGTAGGGATGGTGTTTATCTCCACCGACTCAAGATAACACCTTTTATTGTGGCTGTGATGTCAAAAGAATGGCATCATTATGCCTATAGAATAAAGAGTGACTGTTCATGGTAGAAGTGCACTGCTGTTGATTGATTCTGGTTCTCCGGGGCTTTTAAGACAGATATGATACATGCTGACCTGTAATGCAAAGGGTCGTCCAAATACATCAACCGTGTCCTGTGATATAGGCCTCCCCATGCAGTGATATCATATTTTTACTTCCAACACCCACCATTTACATAATCAGATCTGATTAAATCCATGAAGGGTTCAGCGGAGTGATTAAGAATTTGAACTTTAAAGGGCCGGTTGTGAGCAGACTTTATGATATTGTGTCTGTCTGATGGTAATGAGTTTCATGGCAATCAGATCTTTATTTCACTTAACAATTCCTGATTAATATAACACAATAATGCCATCATAAATGATTTGGAAAACATAAGACACACTTAATGATGTACAAACATATTTCTAATCATTGACTTAGCAAAACAAAAGGACCTTGTCTCAGAACTAACTTTTCTGAATGAACTTTTTATGTATATATATATATATATATATATATATATATATATATATATATATATATATATATTTGTATTTTAAATTAATTAAATATTAAATATAGTAAAAAATATAGTATTTTAGTAATGTATTAAATTATATATATATATATATATATATATATATATATATATATATATATATATATATATATATATATATATATATATATATATACATACACACACTCTTTTAAAATGAATTAAATACAAAATAAATAATTAAAATATATATATATATAATTTTAGTCATTTATTCCATTAGTATGTATTTGTTATTATTTGCAAATTATTGAATATATACATAAAATACTTAAAAATAAAAATATATTATTTTAAGTAATTACATTATTTATTAATATTAATAAATTTAATAGTAACTTTATATATATATATATATATATGTATATACACACTATGTGTATATATATGTATATACACACTAATTTGTAGAAACGTTTTAAATAATATTTAATCAATACAGCATATTTTACCAGCATTAGAAAGTAGTGATCAACACATACCTTTGTCGACTTCAAGCAGGTCTTCAGAAAATGAATGCAGAGTGTGTGTGTGTGTGTGTGTGTGTGTGTGTGTGTGTGTGTGTTTGTGTGTGTGGGCATGTTTTTGTGAAATATCAGGACACAAATGTGTATAATGACATGGGTATGACAGGTATTACAAAAAGAGGGTGAAATATGAGGACGTTCCCCATGTCCTCACTTTTCAAAATGCTTATAAATCACACAGGATGAGGTTTTTTTCACAGAACGTAAACTGCGCAGTCTCCTGTGATGGGTAGGTTTAGGGGCAGGGGCAGTGTAGGGGGATAGAAAATACGGTTTGTACAGTATAAAATGCATTACGCCTATGGAATGTCCCCACATTTCACAAAAACAAACGTGTGTGTGTGTGTGTGTGTGTGTGTGTGTGTGTGTGTGTGTGTGTGTGTGCGTGTGTATAACGTATACGATTTTGTATAAGCTTTCGTGCAGTCAAAAACCATTAGTGTTTGTGTAACATTTGCTATGCGGATTACAACGTGCTCAATTAAACTTTCATAGAGTGGGTCCTTGTGACCATTAAAATTGTGTAAACAAGTGAAACGAAGAGTGAAATAAACAAGAGAAAGAGAGGATGTGGAAACAGCACGGGCGGAGGGTGACTTACGGTCATTACACTGCGTCCCCGTGTAGGAGGTCATTGAACAGTCACAGGTGTAGTTCTCCCATTGCTGGATGCAGATCCCCATGTTGGCACAGGAGTCTTCTTGGCATGTAGTGCTAGGACCTATGGTAGCAAAGCAGAGCAATGTAATACTGGGGGCAAACGTCCCGTCATGCTGTTAAGGTGCCATGCAGGTGTGTGTATCAGTACACATGCAGTTTGGGTTAGTAGAAAAACATCCCGAAAGCTGTTGAACAAACGTGGCATTCCCTATAAACGACTGGATTTTAGTAATAACCATCATACTCTAGACATATTCAACATGGCTTGTTACAAAAGTAGATTCAGACATGGGGCCAAGCATGAACTTTCTCACATCTGCACAGGGGAACAAAGGTCAATGACAACATTTAATAGCGAGATGTGTACATAGTCCAGTGTGTACTATTGTTACACATGTTAAGAACAATAGTGTGCACACCAGCCACGTGCAGTCAAGTTGAGCGTGTTCCAAACACATCCTGTGTTTTGGCACACTTGGGTTCATTTTGAGGGAATGCAGCAAGAACAATAGAGCTCATCACCCAATTCAGAGTAAGAGGGTGAATGCATTCCCCCTGAATTAACCGTGTAAATAAGATAATTGCAAATAAACTGGCTTTGAGTGCATTTTTCTTGTGAAATACAACTGCAAAAACAAGAGGTTAACCACAAACAAAAACTGTAGTTTAACGGGTGGGGGAAGGGGGGGAAGCTAAAAGCGCATTTACTGTGCAACGCAAAGTGCAACTTCAGTACTATGTAAAAGTTCAACATAAAATGATTCACCCCAGTTTTGGCTATCAAAATGGCAAATATGATATCAAATTGAAAATCTGAGAGAATAATCACAGTGAGCCTATGTTGTTCAGTCATAGTGGCACATTAGGTCAAACATCTCATTATGTAAACTCGCCTTTAGTTCAGAGAGAATTTGATTATTTTTTGGTTTAAGTGTTTGTACAGATTTACTTGTTTGCGGAGCAAAACTGTGATTACACAACTTAGTTCCAGTCCATTAATTTAACAAGTCAAGCACCATTTCAAAAGTGCTGATAAGGGTCATTCATATTATGCAGCATTGCCACATTCCCATTACATACGGTTCAAAAGTTTGGGGCCAGTAAGAGATATTTTATTAATCTATTTGATCAGATATAAAGTACAGTAATATTGTGAAGATTATTGCAATGTAAAACTGGTTTAACTATTAAAATTGTATTTATTCCAGTGATGTCAAAGCTGAATTTTCAGCATCATTACTCCAGTCTTCAGTGTCACATGATCCTTCAGAAATCATTCTAATATGCTGATTTGCTGCTCAAGAATATTCATTTCTTGTAAAAAACAAACAAACAAACAAACAAAAAAACAATCATACTGACTCCCAACTTTTGAATGGTAGTGTATATATTTATACCGAATAAAATACTGAACATACTAAAAATCATAGCTAATATTCTTTAATCAAGTGAATTGAACCTAATCTAATGCACTGGAGAACATGAAAAACTGCCAAAACTGTAAAAGTGCTTAAAAAAAAAAAAAAAAAAAAAAAAATATATATATATATATGTGATTTTGGAGTCAGACCTGAGTTTCAATAGTCATGTCAAAGCAATAACTAAATCAGCTTACTATCATCTGAAAAATATTGCAAGAATTAGATGCTTTGTTTCCAGGCAAGACTTAGAGAAACTCGTTCACGCTTTCATCACCAGCAGGGTGGACTATTGTAATGGTCTTCTAACCGGCCTTCCCAAAAAGACCATTAGACAGCTGCAGCTCATACAGAACGCTGCGGCCAGGATTCTGAGCAGAACAAGAAAATATGACCATATCACGCCAGTCCTCAGGTCGTTACACTGGCTTCCAGTTACATTTAGGATCAATTTTAAAGTATTATTACTTGTTTATAAATCACTCAATGACCTAGGACCTCAATACATTGCAGATATGCTGATTAAATACAAACCCAACAGATCACTCAGATCATCAGGATCAAGTCAGCTAGAAATACCAAGAGTTCACTCAAAGAAAGGAGAGTCGGCGTTCAGCTATTGTGCCAGCCGTAGCTGGAACCAGCTTCCAGAAGAGATCAGATGTGCTCCAACAGTAGCCACATTCAAATCTAGACTCAAAACACATCTGTTCAGCTGTGCCTTTACTGAATGAGCACTGTGCCACTGTACGTCCGACTGATTGCACCTATTCTAATCTATGCATCATCTTAATTTTTATTTTTATTTTATTTTTATCTATATATACACTGTAATAATTTTATTCTTTTAAATATCTTTACAACTATATATTTCTATTGTCTTCTTATTTTAAAAATTCTCTTTACAACTGTTCTTAATTATCCTGTTTTATTTTTAAGTCTTACACGTGGTATTCTTAATTCTTATCACTATTTTAATTTCATTTTCATGTAAAGCACTTTGAATTGCCATTGTGTATGAAATGTGCTATATAAATAAACTTGCCTGCCTGCCATATATATATATATATATATATATATATATATATATATATATATATATATATATATATATATATATATATATACACTGCATAACAGGAATGACCCACAACAATACTGGAGCAAAAATAAACAAAACTTTTACCTACAGCTGTGAGGATATTCACTTCAGCAACAAGCACTCTTATTTATGATATTGCTTAAATAATAACGTCGAAATCACATCTGTCCCAAGTTTACATGCTCAGTGGGACACGATCTGAGTTTAAAGTCTACGGTAGCGTGCCGACATTTCCAGATGGATTTTCGTGCTAATTCTGTTAATTATTTTGCTAACCATATTGCTGTTCAGTGCATCTAAAGACAGGCGAGAAGTAACCCATGGTGAGACATTTAATGGATTCTCCCAAGCCAGTTCCTCTCTCAGCTGAATGTCGTTAGTGTAAAAAAAAAAAAGAAACAAGACAAGATACAGCAAAACAGGAACGTGGGGACTTAATTATACAGGAGGGCTCATGTTTTATTAATGCAGACTCTCAGTTGCAATCATTACTTTTCTCTTCTCACTTTGCAAGTCTCGCCACCTTCAGTGGAAACACAAGGGCATCGTCTTTTAGAAAGAAGTGAACCATTTTATACCAAGACATTGTTACAGTGAACCAGCTAGTGTCCGCTTTATGTCTGGGTATTGGGAAGAGTACAAAACAAACTGGCACAAGACAAACAGCAGCTTGAATGGAATGGAATTGAACCTTATATACCTTGTAGATCTGCTTTGGTGAAACCAACTTTGTAAAGCAAGAAACAGAAAAGCGAAAACAATCAAACAGGTAAGAACGTGGTCGATGGCTTCTGTTAATAAAGCAAAGGCTTTACTAACAGGACATGCTTTACCATTCTTAGGAAGGGTTTGCACTCTTGAGTTACCATACCATGGGCTAAAAATAATGATATTGATAATTAATGAAACTGATGAGTGGATTCAGCATGGCTGGGTTGAACAAAAGTGAAAGTCTTTAGCTGCAAATCAAATTAAAACTGCAGTATGCTGATGAACTTGTGCCTGACAAATGATCTCATTTACAGTTTACAATCAGCCATAAACATGCAGAGAAATCAGGTTTCCTTTGCATATTCTACTCTAAGTCCATTGTTCCGACAGCAAAAATGTTTAAAGGACTTTCAGATGCACAAAATGGGCATGATAATGTGCTAATGCTAATGTGTATCATCCGGAACTGCTACGATTATATAAAGCAAGTGGTTAGAGAGAGGGGACATTTTAATGATGTTGCATTCTGTGAAAACAAAATGTTCCCCCTGCAATACTGCAGCATGTAATCGAGCCCTCGCCTTCCTAAGCACAGGTGCATCATTGCCATCTGGTGGATGAAAAGCTTCATTACAACAGAACGGAGCATTCATTGCATATGAACCAGCAAGAATTCTGTTGCCATTGTGGAGCCATTCCATACACGGCTTAGTTTTACTGTGCACATACAGTACAGAGTGATGTTTCTTTCATGCTGGGCTGTGAACATAAAAACCTACTCACGTTCACTTTTGGATGCTGTGCGGGAGAGATAAACGTAAAACACACACACACACACACACAAAGTTGTTCTATTCATGTATGAAATGAAGAGCTGAATTCAAATGGTGTCGGAAATGTCTCTGTTTATAAAATATGACAGGTACATCTTAAAGATATGCATTGAAGCAAGTCGTCTATATCAGAAAATCTGCTGGCAGCCTGTGTTCTGAAAATGTGTAGGATTAAATATTAAAGTCGAACATATTTTCTGGATCACACAATGCACGTTCCAAAAGCTTTAACATTGAAGGTCAGCTATATAAAGTTATAAAGAAATCATATATTTATGGTTTGCAACACTGATAAATTGCGCACACTTTGACATTAAACCATTAAATGTGCATTTTCATATCTGGTAAGCCTGTGGTGTCTGTAAACTAGATCTTAGTAGCTTTTTGTCTTTGGATAACAGTCCCAGACTTCTGTATCCGATTGTCAAGCATGCTGACATGTCACACTCACGCCATGGACTCAAGCAACAAAATGTGAAGATGATACAACAAAAGACCAAACGATTTAGGTTGATACGATTTTATTCTTTGTTCAACAACATAGGTAAACGCAACATGTAGGATACTCAACATAAAAGGAGGTTTTTTGTTCAAGACAAAGTTGAGATGTGATGTATGATGGAAATGTGACAGACAATTAATTTTGTGATGGATGGACAGGCAAGAAAATCGTTACACACAGAGTTTTACTCAAACAAGACTATAATGAATCAAATAAAGAAAACACTGAGAACAAAAAAGTGAAAAAATCAAACCTACACAATAAATGTACAGAAAACAAAGATATAAGCATGCTTTGAAATATGGCAGAGATCTCATGTACATACAAAAATGGAAATTAGCAATGAGTAAGTGAAGAAATATTCTTGTGTGTTTGGATATCAAGTGATCTGTGCTCTTTTTTTGTAACAAGTTTGGCATTTAACATACAGTACAATATTTTGATGCTGGTTATATGACCATATATCTATACTTGTATTGCAAAATGTTAATTTCTTACTAATTTGTCTTTCAAGATATTTCTGTAAATTATGATGATCTTAATTTCTTTATTCTGGTATAAGATTACTATAATATGGAATTAAATAAGCATGATATTAATCAAATGCACAGAGACTTTTATTATGCAATTATTTCATACAGTATGCTAATGTTAATTTCACTCCCATCCAAAATATATATAGATATTTTTATTTTATAAATAAACATTATATATACACTACTGTTCAAAAGCTTAATGTTTTAAGTTTTAAAAGCTTTGCTATTTTGAACAAAGCTTTTTAATGTTCTTATGATAACCAAGGCTGCATTTATTTGATCAAAAATACGAAAAAATATCACACATAAGAAAGTAATATTTTAAAATATATTACAATGACATGTTTTTTCTTCACATTTTATTATATTTAATTTGAAAATATTTTAAAAAGTGTGCATATTTTATCACACAAATATTAATATTAATGAATATATATATATGTGTGTGTGTGTTACATTATATATTTATTACACACATTTGTTGTCATAATTACTTAATAGCTGGCCATATTCTTGTTTTCTTTTTAATGGTTTAAGGTCAAAAAACATCAGATCAATTGCATAAAGTTCAGCTTGACTCAAAATACTGCAATGTAAATATTCCCTCTGTAAGTATGTTCATACAAATGTCACAAATTGATACAAACGAAGACTTGGCTGATCCTAGCATGACCAATGTGGCCAATAAGACTATATATACACCAGTGGGCTCAACAGAGAGCTGGCTGGCTGAGAGATGAGACAAGCAGGGTGAGAAAGATGGAGTGATGGCTCAGTGAGGTGGAGGTGGAACTACTGTTTGCATTCATGAGAAAGAACGGGCTCCTCGAGCTAGAGTTGTAAGAGGGTGTACCTTCGCATCCTCGCTCAATCTGACCACTGCGGAACAAGGCGTCGTTTATGAGGTCCGGAAGGCGACCGTTCAGGTCCACAGATGCCAGGCAACCCATAAAGCCGTCCCTGGAGGCCACGAGTTTTGGCAGGTTGTTATACATGTTGGGCCCCAATCCGGCGATGTAGAGGTCACCTGAACAGATAAAATAGGCCGCGGAGTAAAATAAGTGAATGATTACATGGGGTGCGTGAGAATACATAAATTTTAGCTGTTTACATACCTTTAAGGTCCAGATTTTTAGCGCCATTGACGACTTGACTCACTGCCTTGGCGTCGACTTTGAGCGTGTGGACGTTACTGTTGTCTCTAGTGATGACAACGTTATGCCACTGGTTGTCATGGAGAGCTCGATCACTGTTGCCCTTGATTACATTGGGCCCGTTGCGAGATCAAACACATAATGTATGTACCTAAAAGACGGGACAGTGAAGGTCAGTTTAATGAGAAAGTGGAAATGCCATATCTATATTCCATTCCAAATCTCTCAGCAGATTAATAAACAAAATCAATGACCGACATGCTCATTGTGGATAATTATATTATCTTTCACTTCTGGTCTTTTTTTAATTTTTTTATATAACAGCAGTCTCTCAGCTTATTTTGGATAAAAACTTGGACTGGAACCACAATTTCCAGTCCAAGTTTTTAATTATCTAGTTATTTGATTTGTGACTCAATAATAGCCACATCGTTACAACAACAAAAACATATGCATTATGCATATTAGAATAATAATTATCATCATTATTACAATTGCGATTATTAATGCCATTATATTTATCTAAAGCTAAGTTTTTATCTAAAATTCACAAAAAAAAATGTTTTGTCTTGTTTTAGGCTCTTTTATTTAAACAATACATTAAATAAGTTATTCAATGGTAAATACTAAATTATGTTATTTATTGGTAGACTTAATTTAAGATTAGACTAGATTAAATAACCAATAAATACCAAATAGGTTGCAAAAATGGGATTTGGGAAAAATGGTCAAAACATGGTTATTAGACTATTCTTAGACACACAAAAAAAAAAACACACAAAAAAGTTTACGTTTACCCGTGGCTGTGAATACTGTAATTGAACCAATAATTGATTAAACTAAAAAAAAAATAAAAAAAAAAAAAAAATATATATATATATATATATATATATATATATATATATATATATATATATTTATATATTTATTATATAGGTTAAAACAATGAGGTTCATGCCAAAATATCAATAAAAGGTAATATTACCTGTACAAGGCAGAATATACAGTTTAGTTCATACATTTCTAGTTTACTTGCTTCAACTACCGTTCTGTACGCAAAGATTTAATGCCTAAAACTCCAGATGACATTGTTTAGGCTAGTTCTTCCTCATAAGTGTTCACTGAAGCAGCTTGTTTTCTTGTAAACACTTTTACTGGCAAGGTAAAAAATGAAATAAAATAAGGGAACTGACTTCTTTTACAGGCTTACCCTTTCACCAGCTCTACAGCGATAAAATCGCTTCCATCCCCGCTGTTGAAGAGAATGAATCCGTCAGGAGAAGTTGTCTTGAACTGGAAGAAAAGGTGCATGGATGTGTAAGCCTGCAAGGTCGCTAGACTCAGGTAACTGCTCTTTGACTTGAACGTCACGGGGTCTGCGATGATGGAGCGCATGCCAAAGCGAGCGTTGAGCTCGCAGTAGTCGATATCACCGTTCTTGCACAGGTCAATGTACAGCATGCCATTGAACTTCAGGCTTTGCAGGTGACCGATGAAGCTGGAGGGGATCATGGAGACGAAACGGCGCTCGGTCATCACGCCCGTCTCAATGTTGTGGAACTCTAACCGGGTGTGATCGCCCACCATTTGACCTACAAACCACAGCAGGTTGGAAAGGAAAACAAGAAAAAATGCTGCTATACTACACCCTTAAACAATATAACACTGCTGTTCAGGAATTCAAATTCAGTGACATACACCAAAACCCTTATTCAAGCATTGAGTCAGACACTCCAACTACTGGTAACAAAGAGTAAGTCCAACATCATGTCAGCATAGCAATGAACCTCTAACTAAAAGTATGTACTGTATTGCTGTGATTGTAGTGTTTGACTAAGAACAAATGAAGAAACAATGTATATGCTGATGCAGTTTGCCAACAAACTGGAAATATGTACTATTTCCCACAGTTTATAAAAACCACACAATATGTAGGCCTAGCGAAAGACTAATACTAGCAACTCTCGAAACCTTTCACATATTTGTTCAGTTTCTTGCAACAACAAGTGCTTTAAATAATATGCATGTATCATCTATAGCTGCTCACTTAAAATAACCCATCAAGAATTGTGTTGTCTTTCAGATTGAGGACCAATGATAGTACCTTCTGCTATGTCATCGTCAACCGTTAGCTTGTAGCTTTTGCCCCTCCGGATCACGCGCACAGTATGCCATTCATTATCATTGAGTTTTTGTCCGGCATACAGTGTCTCTGGTCCTTTGCCTGAGAACGACGGTCATGAAACGTTAATGCCAACCTGAATTGTCTCTGACCAAACCTTTGCTTTCAATGTAGAAAAAGTGAAACTTTTGTTTTTATGTAATGAATTTGAATCATGTGGCAATTAAGTCTGAATCAATCTGAGCAATTGAGATGATCAAACAAAACGAGAAAGCAGAGGTTTGGTGCAGATGTTATTGAATATTACACAGAAACAAGCTATAATGTTAAGCTACTTTTGTGTCCTCTTTGTTTTCCACAGTAATCACTTTAAAACATAACCCTGAAATAATGGCTTTTACTCAAAAAAAGGTCTTGATATAACACTCAACGACAAAGTTATCAAAAAAAAATACCCCTTCCCTTATGCATACATTTATTTCTCTGCTTTATAACAGTTAATCTTAAACTGTTATTTTAAAGAATTTTGTTTTTTTTCTAGATTAATAGGCAGAGACAACTATATGTTGGCAACACTGGCTCAACCAATAATGCGAGTTTGGGGCGGGACTATATGCTTGCCCAACCAATGGTACAGTCAAACCAAAATGTATTCAGACACCTTAAAAATGTTCTCACATTATCCCAGTTTATTCGCAATAGTTTTGAAAATGGTAATAGAATATGACAAGAAGAGTGTCAGAGAGTGTCAGCAAAAATTATTCTTGATAATGTCAGATAACTTTGATAGAAAGATATGTAATGGATTACAATCAACCAATCAGCTGTTGAATTTAAGTGCACAATTAGATAATGCCAATTTAGGTCAACCAATGACCAAGCAATGCTTCATTTTTTTCAGTCTGTGGTGTAAAAGGTCACATTAGCAATTAAAGAAAAACATGGTCAGGTCAAAGTGTCTGAATAATTGTGGTCCCAAATATTTGTCAATTTTACTCCACTGTATAAAGAATTTTTGGGTATAATGTGTCACAGTTTACTTTATTTTGCTATCCTCACTTGAGGATAAATGAACTATAGTTTCCTGCGCCCACCAGGAAAAAATGATGAATCATTTTTTAGTTGATGGGAGTGTGTATGGGAAATTTTGAAAAAAAATATTAGCTTTTGGTAAAACCTGTGACGCAGAAATCACATGCTTCACCTTTAGTCAGAAGTATATACAAGAAAGCAGTATTTTTTATGATGCAATACATTTGAGGAGTTAAGTAGTCACAAAGGAGAGCAGTGAGGTGTTTTGGATTCAGCTCAGAGCATGCTATTAAATCACGCTCGACATCCCTCAAAATCTCTTGGCTCCTGGGAAATTGTGTTATGTACCAGCATGCAGTTATCAGTAGTTCCTGAGAAAAAATATTACCTTTCACCCTATTCAACACTAGCATAAACAGGTTTCGACCAACATCAAGCTCACAATCTGCCATCACTTACATTGTTCCGACAATTTATCATGTCTAGTAGATCATCCCTACACGATACCTTGCCAATAACAATATCTAGTGCACTTTAATCTATGGTACAGTTGCAACAAAGCTTTGACTCTGTAAGGTTAACATTGTTCTTTTCATAATTTCACAAAGAATAATAACAGATCAAAGCAAGCCATAGAAACAATTGTCACACTTTGAAAGCACAAGTGTCTGAGAGATCGCTCTCTCATAAATCCAGCAGTATCAAAGACTTTCTGCACAGATTCCACTGCCGTATAAAGGCATTATCTTGGAGCATTTAGAAATGCAGGTCTCGTAACAGGAGCTTAAGAACTAAGACCTCTGATAAGCAAGCCATTATAATTAGTGGCAATATACTAATCTGAGTGATGGAAAGTGTGAAATTGTGCAGGTAAAGGGATGTGAGACTAATCTAGCATGTTGCTACTTGATTAGAATGAATGATGGAGGTGAAGTTGTGGGTTACTGGTTTACTTGGTACATTTCCAGCAGGGCCATGCTCTCTAATATACCACCAGCACTCATTATTTGACACAAACACTTTATATCTAAAGTCCCTTCCTGTACACTCATTGTACGAATAGTTGTATGGAGTCTCCAAAGTTTGTATTATCAGACCACTGGAAGAACAGTATTTAAGGATAGTCACAAATAAACAGCATATGAAACCACTCCTGAACAAACAACTATAGTTTTATCAATATTCAAAAGGTATGCAAGCCATTTGTATACAGTTTTCATCATTCATAGAATATATAAGAAAATACAAGTCAACTGCAATGAGACATTCTTACCTTTCAAAGTGAGAAAATCATAGTTAGTTCATAGTGGTTTTCATACAAAAATGATAAAATATTACTTTAACACATCACCTTTTATAGTTTCACATCAGGACAGAGTCATTGAGAGAATCCAAGACCTATTTTTGAGTAAAAGCATTGTTTTTTGCCAAAACTGTAGAAATGTGTTTCCAAACTAATAGTATAATAGTATAAAACAGTGCAAAATATCAACATTAGCTAAATATCATAGCTAATTAATAATATTGAACAAGGTCATTTATGTACTTTAATTCTAATATCTTCAAGTAATGACTGAATGCATTTCTTTTTAAGGATATTTTTTATAAATTGTGTATTAAGCCATATGTTAATAAGCTTAGAATTAAAATTAGAGTTAGAATTAGAGTTTGACTTAAAAAAACAACCACCCCAGCAAACATATAAAACAACAAAGAGAAATATGACAAAAGCATATTGCATCATATCATTGGAATAAGCTGAAATTAGATGCCATTATAAAGAGGTAAAATTTTATGTGTTCAGTATGCATTTTTAGGAAAAACTTTTGATGTGTGGTGACTTCATAATATGACTTCAAACACTGATTTACAAACTGTAGTTACTCAGATATTACAACACAATAATAAAAAATAAAAAATAATTCTGCATGCACAGTAATATTTCATAATAATGCATGCTTTAAACTCAAATACTGCATCCATTACCAAAGGCCGTAAAAAAAAATAAAAAAATAAAAAACGTCATAGTTTAGAAAATACCATCAACTTTTAAGTACAAATTAAGACCTTTCTATAAATGATGCTAATAGGGTAAACAAGCCATGATTATTAAGTCACCACCATTTGATAATCGTGATTGGAGAGATCCATCAACTGACCCTTTCACTAGATGCAAACTCTCCTTGACTAAATGGAGGAAAAGGCATAAGACATTCGTTTCAACAAGAGAATCATTAGGCAAAATGAAACTTGAGTGTTAACTTACTGGAGTTACAGTTTATCCTGATACAGTCTAGATGGGGGAAAATAAGTGACAGATGAAATTGCATCCTTCAAGGTTACAGCTGCAGACATCCAAAAACAATAATTCCACCCTTCCGGGGACGTCCACATGCAAAGAGGCGGCCATTTTTTTTATTAATCAAAAGCATTATAATTGAATGTAAAGACAGCACAAAATCACTGGTTTAGCTGCAACTGTACAAGAATTAGAGATGCTGTACATAATCATGTCTATGAATAAAACAATGATTTAATGATTATTTTACAGCTAAATGGATTTGAAACATTAGGAAACACCAATATATGCCTTATAAGCAATGTTTAGTTTATAAATAAATTATAAAATGGCCGCTTGGAGTTCACCAACCACAAAGACTATTCAACCCAGAGCTTTATTTGATTTGATTAAAATTATGCTTTTAGTTGATTTATCTGAGGTCCTGCCCCATTGAAATCCCACCAGCTCATTAGCTAAATATGCTTTAAAAGCTTAAATAGATTTAGCAAGAAGTTGGTGTTAGGGCATGTTTCTTGAATACTGATCAATTTAATGGCACTAAAATGGTCAAATAATTATTTCAAGCTTGCCTTCTCCTTTTGAGGGCTTCATGCACTGGGTTGGGCTCTGTGTGGCTGGATTTACCATGTGTCGTCAACCGCAACAGAAAAGTGGGAGCAAACAGCCTCGATCCAATAAGCACCAGCACCATGCAGTGGCCTCTGTACCTCCAACTAGATCTTCCTGAGATCTGACCACTCAAATGAGGACTTAATATACTACAATCTCTATAAACATACAGTATTAGTGTTGGTCTTGTTGTAAAAGCATAGTTGTAGTGGTCTCCGTCATTCTAGTAGCAAATAACCTTGTATTTTGGAAGATAGGAAAGTCCTGAGCGTACTTCTAGTGATATACAAAGAGTATGTATGCAGTTGATGTGTGTTTTATTGCTGGCAGGCTGTCAAATCATTCCAGATGATTTCTCTGTGTATGCAGTCATAAGACATTCTTGTCTCTTTCAGTATGTTTACAGTGTGTGGGCTATGTTTGTCTCTACTATGGCTGAGCTGTCACAGATGATCAGTGCTACTGTCAAACCTCAGGCCGTTTCCTGGAGTGAGGTGTGAGTTATGTCACTTCCTTTAATGATGACACAGTGACTTAATGACCAGTTAGGGTCTCTCATCTCCCATCTAACAGTAATAGGTGTTGGGTTGAGGATTGAGAGGTGCTACAGTACCAGCTGCAGGTGAAGCTGAGAGCTCTGTTCTCGGGCTGTTTGCCGACCGGGCCGCAGGCTAAGGGCCTTTGAAGGGGTGAATACCATCTTTTGACAAAGCATGGAGAATGTGTGTCAGAGAATGGGGAGTGGTTAAAAGGAGGTGATGTAACCGAAAGGAAATACCAACCAAAGCACAAATCTGGTACGAATGGAACCAACTGAGACAGAACATGAGGTTTGTAAGAAAAGAGTTACTGAAGACATTGTCAAGTAGAAAAGATGACAGGAATTAGTGTTAAGTTGACAATCAGAAAGTCACAACACTTGGAAAGGGTTTGCAATCGTAAAACTTAATTACCCATCATTTCAATAGTTGATATTAAACAAAAATGCTATGCTGTTATGCAGTGCTGTGACTGTCTCAAAGGAGTTTTTTATCTTCACTATGACAATGATAATGGTTAATATATTCAAAAGATGCACCAAACATTGTGTCAGTTAGGTCTGGGCAGTACGACGGTACAAAAATAAATACCATGCGACGGTAGAAACATTGCATTTTATAAACCAGTTGACACATTATTTACATTTGAGAACAATGGAGAAATTTCTAGTAAAGCGAGAATATAGAGCGGAATATGGTCTAGTCAAGTCAAGATGATGGAGAAATAGGGTGTGTTCACACTTGGCCGGTTTGGTTCAATTTACTCAGTTAGTGCAGTTCATTTGAATAAGTGTAAACGCTGCCATCCGAACCCTGGTGCCCACTAATCAAGCAAATCGAGACCCCTGAAAAGGTAGATCTCGGTCCGCTTCTAAACTGTTTAACTGAAATATGAACGCAACACAGACTAACAACGTCTAAATGAACCAAAAACAGGATGTAATGTCATAAGATGTCACCCTTAAGCATACCTGGTTCTTCTCGTCATAACTGCAATATTGCCTATTACAGTTCAGAACAGTCGTCAGAGGAACTGCATCTTCTTGCAACAGGTATTTGCTTATCTGTGTAACGGAGGAATTCCTGGCACTCTTTTATACATTTTCTAAGCTCTTTATGAGTTCTCAGCTGGAAAAATACCATAACATGTACACACATAAAGTGAGTGCATTTATCCCAGCACACAGTATTGTTTTGAATGTTCTGTAAGGTCTGTAAAATATACACCATAAAAAAAAAATTTGTTGTTGTTTTGTATCTTTAGGTTCGGTGTTTAAAATGACATTGTGAACGCTACGCGAACCAGGACTAAATGTATAATTTTCTTTTTCGGTCCAGACCAAACAAACCAAGAGAACCGAACTAAGTGTGAACACACCCTTAGAGATATTAGTTGTTTATGCTGCCAAACTACCTTGCTCAAAGTGCATGCATAATGGTTTCTTCAAATCAGAATTTAGTTGAAAATTATATATATATATAATTTATAATATACACAGATTTCACTTGAATGTTTTTAACTATAATGTTGTATTTTGTGCCGCTAACTTGCTCTTCAGTTATTATAAATTAACATCGTTTGGTTTGCATTCACCAAGTTTTGAAAAAAATAAATAAAAATAAAGTACTATTTTTGAATGTCTCTCATAAATAACTACTATGATATATAATAGTATATTACTTGTAGAGTGATATAAGGTCATACCGCCCAACCCTTAACATCATTTTATAGCCAAAATCTCAGTTAAATTTACAATCAATCACTAACTATAAAGAAAACAATCAATTCAAACTCAACTTAATCAAATGTCTGGTGAACCATGCAAATAAGGAAAAACAATATCTTAACATATCTTATTAATTAACGTAATGATGATGGATTCAAGGGAGGGTGGGGCTGAAATGATGGAAAGAAAGGAAGAGAGAGAAAAAGATGAAGCACTGCATCCTGAAGGAGGGGGTTTTATACAATACCTAAGTTGACCGTGAGTTTCACACGACTGCCATCCAGCTCAAGTCGAAGAGTATCGGCGGAGTCGCGTGAAGTGGTGGCCATGAGCAGGCCATATGCCCGCTGAGACATGAAGCGAAGGGACACGTCCTCCGCTTCAGTGTGCATCACAGTAGGCATCACCACTTTCATGAACATGCTTCCATCATAGCTCAAGATAGACGCCTCTGTGGACAAAAGAACACAAGATCTGATTTTAGACAAGTTAAACATAAAAATAAACCTTTCTTCCAGGACAGTAAACTAATGATAGTTTAGCTTTTTTAGACTTTCAGCTTAAAACTGTGCCAAATTGTACCCCTATTTTAAAACACTGCAAAACAACAAACCAACATGGTCATGGTGATGGTCACCGAAAAGAAAAGTCATCCTCCTGGGGAAACGCTTGACTAAAACAAAGCACATTGAGTTAACACATTCTGTGCAAGCCTCCCATAGGTTTCGATTAACTGGCTCAACAGGTAAATGAACAGATCTCTCCTGCCATCTGCACTTTTCAGCAAGCTGCCACACAGCCAGCCAGCCAGGCACACCGCTTGGACAGGACTGATGGACGCAGCAAGCCCTTTCTCTCCAGCCTCAGCCTCTGACTGTCATTCAACGCACCGCTGGCCTGAAAACACTCCATATGAAAGTATTAGAAAAGTCAGCCAGGCATAAAATGTCTGCTTTGACTCTACAGCATGAAGACGTGCAGGTGAAAGAAAGACAGAAATCGCAGCTAGGCTCTGTTGTCTGGGCAGGAAAGAGGTCACATAATCATTTCAAGCACCTCAGGGTAAATATTTTTGAGAAAACCTGTGCAGCACAACAAGATATTTAGCTTTAGGTGCAATTTTCAATGAAGGTCAAAAGCTGCTTGAGATAAAACAATACAATATACACTACTGTTCAAAAGTTTGGGCTTAGTTTAGAAAGAAATTAATGTTTTAATGCAGCAAGCATTTATTAAAACAAATCAAAATTAACAGTAAAAATCTGTTTCAAATAAAATAAAATAATTTATCCTGAAAAAAATGTATCACGGTTATCAGAAATAATAACTTAAGTTGTGTTTTAACAACACAAGTTATTGATCCGGGAATCGGTGAATTGAACTAAGCACTAACTGTATATTTCTTTAACTTAAGTCCAAGTTCAAAATAAAACTCTATGATCTGCTCCATTGTTAATGTATACTGAGCAGTTTGAAACACTGCCAGCGGGACATTATCTTTGCGAGGGAACGCAGAAGATTTTCCTATAGGGTTTTTCAATTCATGTGTAAAATAAAGCCTGTGGTAAACATTACTTGACGATAATTAGATTTTTTGTTCTACAACATAATTTACATGCGCCTCCGTGGATAAGTTTAATTACATTCCAGCTGCTGTAAGAGGAGGCCACAAATGATGTGCCACCTGCAGCATCCACACATGTGATATAGCCTACTAGCCCATACTCCTTTATGTATACAGACGTGGCGTAATGACGCAAAGACGAAAGACGGAAGCTCGTATCTCAGCTGCGGAAAGCCACCAGTACCACTCAAATTATAACATCCAAGCTTACTGTTGTGAATCGGGCTAAGGCAGAGAGAATGTTTTGAACACTGGCTGGTTATGTACTTGCTCAAAAACAGATTATTTTGAACCAAAAACATTTACAGACTGCAATCTGTTAACATCTTCCTTTTAGTGTGAAACCAAACGTATGACATTCAACTAATTACGGAGAAGTTCTGAGTGGCTCAATCAGACACTTACAATAATTTTGTCTCATATACATTTATCCAAAATACATGAAGCAGACTTTAAATTAAAAAAAAAAGAAGTAAATACAATGGTGATCAACAATACATGCTCATTTAATTCTCAGCCGTGAAAACTCTATCCTGAACACATGCATTCTAAATACTGATGCATAGAAACCGCTGACAAACTCTACAATTACACAGCGATCAATATGTTATTATGTGCGATTAGTTGCTTTTCAATCCTCCCTGGGGCCCCCCGCTAATTTTCATTTTACACCTGGCATACTAAGCAGAGTGGGAGAAAGAAATCGAGGTCGAGCGGCCATCAGTGAAGACAGCGAGAAGAGAAACAGATAAGTGGGATTAACCTCTAGACAGTATCTGATGATTAACTCTGAGTGAAAGCAAATCAAAATGAATTTGTATCAACGTTATTGAGCAGCGGGCTGATGCAGGTGGACAGAAACATGCCGTGGAGGATGTGACAAGAGCGACGGCGGAATGAGCCACCAGAAATCTTCACAGGGTGGCGGTGTTTCTCAATAAGGGGCCGGTGTTACACAACAGCATCTGGCAGCCATCTTGAGAGACTTACTTATGAGATTTGATATACTGCGGTTTCCCCTCAAAGCTTTTCATAACTCCATCTCAGGACACGTGAGGGCACTAATTTACTGTAAAACGTGGCCCTCTTTCTCTTTTTTTTAGCTGGAATAATTAATACAGTTCATATTGCTGTATAAAAATGCTGTGCACACCCTACATTTCGGTATATTAATTAAGCCGATCTTTTGTTTTCCTATGTAAATAATGAACACAGAACTTATTCAATCACATGCTCGAATGAAACATGGTTCATGAAAGTCAAATGAGCTGCAAAAAGCATTACTCATGGGAGAGGCTAATTCAATAAATAAAGGGCTTTAACTGACATTCCATCTCACTAATTGATGAATGAATAGATGGAATGTTTAATCAGAATTTTTTCTCTCTCTCTCATTGTGCTGCATCTGAACTTTTGGATATGCATTATCGTTCACAAACAGACATTGCATGCATTTGACTATTCATGCACATTCAAGGAGATTTGCAAATGGGTAGTTGTTGGGTCAGATTTGAGTCAGCTCCATCTAAAATGATTTTTAAAAAACATTTCCATAATTATTTTATGTTTATTATGAGTGTTTGATTTATTTTATTTGAGAGAAAGATCACTTGACACTGCAGGACAATTAATTGTAAGTAAACTACAAAAAAGCTATAAAATATACAGTATTTAGTAAAAATACATAAATAACTGATTACAAAAATGTCAAATACATTACACACACATGATGTACTGTATATAAACAAACACTGCAGGACTAGTTACAGTAATTTAACTAAAAGAAAATATTTATAGCTGTTAATTTATATATTTATATTTAAATATATATACAGTGCTTGACATTAACATCCGCCATCGACCTGCAGGTAGATTTCAACTGTGGCGTGTAACAGTCACTCCGAAGCCACTTTCTCAAAAAGCCATCTGTTATAATCGCGTTGCGCATAATAACCAATCACATGCCATTCTGTTGAGCTTATGAATGCAATGTCCAATAATCAGAGTCACCAATGAAACGCCTGAGTTTTGTTCAGAGCGTGCTCTCACTCACTGAAATCTGCACTCTCATCATAAACAACAAAGCAGAGATGTGCGTGCTTTGTACGAAGGAGATTCATTCATCATACAGTGATTGACTGTTTTTGTTTTGTATCTCAGCAGCGAAAATAGTTTCAAACAAAGATCACAGCAGAACTATAGCACATCTGATGAGAATGGCATAAAGTTGGATTGATGTGTGACGTTCGATATTCGTGACTTTAGGGACTGACTCTAAAGTTACATATGACATTGGTATACATGTTTCTAACTTCAATAGCATTTGAAGAGAATGACTTACAGTCATAAAACAACTGTAAAGTGTTCATCTAGGTGTCAGTTTTGATACCCAACTTTTAAATTTTCACTTTTTGATATTTAATCAAATAAACTATCAAATCACATGAAAATATGAATATGTATTTCACTATGGGCTCATGAACTAACTATGCTGGATTTAAATATGTCATGGCTGATAGAACATGGGAATATTGCTTGAGAATAAATTTAATTTAATAGTTAGTGTCTGGATTAAGGCGCTTTACACACAACCTTATCAGAGCTAAATAGGCCTATTTGATGACCTGTCATGTTTTACATTTCATGTAGACTTCATTTGGGTGCGTATAGTGGTCATTTACATACACCCAACAACAAATTTCCCAACAACAAAATTGTGGCCAGTGAAAATGCTGAGTGGCTAGTAACTTTGGAAATCCACTCGCCACAGTGGCTGGTGAGCAAGAAAGTTAATGTCAAGACCTGTATATACTGTATATATATATATATAAAATGTATCCTGTGTTAATACATTTGTGCGGGCACATTTTCCCCCTTTTTTTATTCTTTTTCCCTCCAAATTATTTGCCTTGCTTGAGGCACCAGTAACACGTTTGTGTCATAACGTTTCGATTAACCCAAATGGCTAGCGCTCTGGAATACAAATGTATTGATTTAGCTTCTAATATTGAGTGAGCACAGGCTGCTTAATTAAGGTGTATCTGCGATATGATCTATCGTCATCATCTGTGCAGCACAGAGGGATCAGACTGACCTGTGCTGAGCTCTGTCTCAATGACATAATGAGAGAAACATCAGACATAAAAGGCAATCAATGTTCATTAAATTGTCAGTCTTCCTGCTGCTCACCGGCAGATGACGAACTCTAAACTGAAGATGACAAGGACATTAATGCAGGCAGCAATTCAACCTTCAATCTCTGCTGTGAGGCAGAGACGTGCAGAGACCATTTGGTAAGCAGTGCCTCAAAACAGAGCAGCTGTTGCCTCTCTTTTGCGGTACGGTTAGACTCTTAACCTTTATCAGCTCCTGTGGTGCCACATGCTGCAAATTAAGGTGTAAAGAGAGACATTTTCTTTATGCGTTTGCTATTGCAGTGGGGTGTCCAACTGGCCAATTTAGGTTTTATGTAATTCCTGATGACATTTCATCAACCATTGTGTGCATGAGTGAGATAATCATTATAATAATGGTCAATTCGGGTGTATTAATAAATGTTAAATAATATTCAGAATAATATAAGTTAGTGTTGTCAAAAGTACCGCTTTGAGCGCCGTTGATTGGAATTATAAACACCTCTGATTAGCCATTGTGTTCACATGCTCATCGGATGTCTGTGATCGGCTACAATGATCAATGCACAGGAGCGTTTGAAATCACAAAGAAGTGTTTGAAAGCGGGAGCGGGAGCCTATGGAATCACAAGCAATCGTCTATCAGTGAACCACTGATACATTTTAAAAATTTAAAATTTCGACTTGATACCGAAGCCGGTACTTTTGATGACACTAATATAAGTGCCTCTATTATGCTATTTTAAAGTTTCCTAGTTTTGTTTTGGAGGTCTCCTACAACAGGTTTAAATGCATCAAAAGGGCAAAAAACACACCACATTTATTGATTCTCAAACAACTGGTTGGATGAATCAGTCTCTTTAAATCCCTCCTTTCCGTGAGCCTGCTCTGATTGGCCACAATTGCCACATGGCCCAGTCTGTTACGATTGGTCTACCGCATGTCGTAAGTCATTACCATAACTGTACTTCAGCTCATGAGGCGTCCTCAGCGATTACACACTGTGAAAACAGTAATGATGACGTTGATTTTACCATATCAATCCAAGCGTCAATCTGATGATGAAACAATTGAAGAACTAGTTATTCGACTCGAACCTCCATCGCAAGGGCGACTTGTGCAGGACGTTTCTCAGATGATACATTACTCATTTGAGGTATATTATGAAACTTTAATTATCTAACCATCAGCATTAACAAGTGTACGTCCATCAACAAACCGATGTGTATATTTTTACATTTATAACGGTGCACATGCAGGAACTGTATCAATTATCTTGTGCATATGTTAGCCGAGCACTTACGTGAATGACTGAACATTAAAGTTTGCAAAACAAATTCTGCTTTGTCCTTTGACAATCTGCATTCATAGACAGTTTTAGGGAAGAGTGGCCCAAAGCAGAAGTATTTCATTAGGACATTAACAACATGAGTTAGCCGGAAACGTATAAAAACCCCACTAAACTATGTATTTTGAACACCCGGTAGAAAATATATACATCAATAATTAATCATACTAACAGGTTGTGATTCTGAGGAGCAAAGCTGGTCCAAAAAAACTGGGTACTGACCCATCTTTCAAACGTTTTGCGAATCCCGCGTTAACCTCTGAGATTTGAGAAGCGGTCGTCAGTAAAATGACACATTGTTCACGGGCAGACAACATACAGCACATGGAGGGCATTATACAAATGTCTAATCTTGTGACGTAGAACCGTCACACAGTGGGATTCGAAACAAAAACGTAGGTTCAGAGTCGGTTCTTTCTTTTCTGAGATAATAATTCATTGTGCGCTTTTTGACTTTACAACTTTGCAGAAACAGCTACATCCTGCATGAAAGAGAATATTTGAAAAACCATAATAGGGGCACTTTAATACAAGTCTGGTTAGGTGAACGGGCTGTGGGAGTCAGTCAATAGACAAAAAAATACATTCCTGTTTTATAAGTTCCTGTCCAAAGCAGGAACTTTCTTCTATGAGAAACAACACTCCTCTTCTATCAGCTATCACGGTATTTATTTACAGCAAGTTAAATGAATACTGGAGAGCTCTCCACACCGTGAACTGGATATTCTCTGCTTCTGTGGACGAAGCGATGTAAAAACTAAGCTAAAACCTTTTACTAAAACCAAATCATTCAGAAAATTGTTCAGCGCATGTTTGTAATTAAACAGACTTGCAGGTGGTCACTGATTACACCCACACAAACACTCACATACAGTAAACATGTTAAATAATGCTTTGCAGGTCTGCGTTCTGTCTTTTTAGAAAAGCCAATACCGACTGAAGCCAATTGCAGTCTCTAACACAAGCTTGAATAAGAGGGACAGAGAGAGACATTGCATCAGGGGTGTTTCCTTCGAGGAGGCAAGGGAGGCAGTGGGCCCTATCATACACACGGGATGCAAACCGACTCAGTTATCATTTTCACATCCAGCCACATGTTTAAATAGCAAATGCACTCTTGCCCATCTGTTCGCCCAGATCTGGTTTGGACACGAGGTGTGTTTAGGTGCATTGTTGGTGCGTTTTACTATTTTGAGGCAACTGAAAACGGTTGTGCCATTGACTGACAAATTTTTTTTTTTAAAGTAACACAGTCCAACAGTGACACCCGCTGGTAAAGTTACAGCGGAAGTCCGTCCTCTCATGCCTCCACTAAGCCATAACTGAGTAATTGAGAATGATTCTCAACATGTAATTTGAACAGACATAATTGAGTAATTGAGAATGAATGGGAGAAAGTCACTTGAAAGGAGGCAATGACTGGTTATGGTTGGATATGATTGGTTTGTACAATAAATCCCGCCTCTTGTTTTTTCATTAGTCTGAATGAACAAAACAGTGCAGTTTAATGGGAAGACTAATTAAAAAAATAAGTAAACAACTCGGCAATTTAGATATAACCGCTTTATGTTGTGTCAATATCAAACTTGAAATGGCCTGAAAACATGATGACTGTATGGTATTTTTATGTGAGCAGAGAGTTTGGTAAACTTACAGGTAGTCTACATCTTCATCTGTGATCAGTGTTTACAGAGCTTGATAACAAGCTCACCTTGAACAACTTTAAAAAAAAAAAAATTGATAACAATAATAAATAATAATAATAAAATAATAATAATAATAAAAATTTAAATTGTGTTATTATTTTGGAATAAATGTAAACGCTTAAAAAACTAAATTGATTAGATTCATATTTAATTTGAATGAATATAACATTAATTAGCTACATGTGAAAATGTAACAACATTAAGCGTAACTTGAATTTAAATTTGATTCAACATTTAAAAAAATGGAGGGCTTTGCCTCTTCATTTCAGAACACCACCGCACACCACTGTATTGCATGTGATTTTAGGTCACTACCATAATCATATAGTATACATGTAACTTTCAATAGTCATTATTTTTTCAGGGAGAAAATTAAGGTTTTTCACAGCACAACTGATGATTTAACAAAATCATAAACCAATCTAAAATCAGGCATAACTTAAAGGCTATCTATTTTGTATTAAGTCTTACACTCTAAAAAATGCTTGGTAAAAAACAACCCAATGTTGGGTCAAATATGGACTAACCCAGCAGTTGGGTTGTTTTAACCCAGCTATTGGGTTGTCTTAAGCAAACATTTAACCCAATCACAGGGTTAAAACAACCCAACTGCTGGGTTATTCCATATTTGACCCAACATTGGGTTAAAACAACCCAGCATTTTTTAGAGTGTACATAAGATTATCTGAGATGGGTTTGCGACTATAGTCATCTGAATAACAAAATGAATCCATTATCTCTCCTAAATTGAGATAAATTATAATAGTTTAAATTCAGAAATACTACTAATAATACTTAACATCTGCTCCGCAAGAAATTAGGCACATTCTGTATGCACAGCATCAAACAGGATAAATATCCAGAAAACAGCATCTGTCCTTAAAATGTCCTCTATCTCCATTGGATGACCATCACAGATACTTTAAAATCTCTCTCATGTGCCACTAGATGGCAGCAGATGTCTTAGTTTGGCAACGCATGCTATTATTGCAGTGATACAAAGGGTTACACAAAAACAATTAATGTCAACTAACATTAAACACAGAACATTAAAAGCAGTACTGCATGGACACTGTAAACAATCTTAAAGAACCTTTACTGACTGTGAATAACCAGTATTAGACAATGTGCAAGTTCCTTAAGTATCCTCCAAAAAACATTTAAATGTGTGAAAAAGTTCCCACGCTCTGGTCTGTTCTAAAAAAATGGCTGGTGTGGGCCCAGGCATGGTTTATAGTGATACCCTGAAGGGGGCTTCTGACACCCGCAGTAGCCATAAATAGAGAATCATAGCAATACTGCAGCAACAATTTGAATAATTTAGAGCAGCCCTTAAAAGAGGAGGACCAAATACAATAGGAACATCCTCCTCCACGTGCTTCTCTGCTCCTCCCAACGCAGACACAAAAGGATTTACTCTGTTCTGTTTCAGACGCGATTGTGGAAGCAGCTTGCGGACTGCTCTCGTCTGCGCTCATTTAGCTTCAGAGCTGGATTAGAAACAGTTCAATAACTCTCCTGCCACTGAAAATAAAGTGTTTTGAACCGCACAGCCGCACTGCTTACAGCAAACCCACAAGCCCTCCATGAATCCTTCTCTTCTTGGAGATAGTAGAGACTAGAAGGGAGAGGCCTATATATATAAAATTATTATTATTTTTTTTAAATCACTAATCTCTTTAATATTTATTATTTCTCCTTGATACCAATACAATTAAATTGAGAGCTACCAGACTTCTCTCTGGAGAAACCCCCTGTAATCGCACGTGTCTTCTCTAAAGTTTGGAAGACATTTCAGTGTCACAAACTGTGCTCAGATATGACAAGACATCAAAGTCTACAAGTGTAAGATTTCTCATAAAATTATTCAGATTCAATACATTTTGATATCCAAAGTAATATTATATTCTGTACACTTACTGTAAAACACAACTGATATATGTGATAATTGTTATATATGGCCTAATTAATATGATTTAATATATACACACTGTAAAAAAATGGGTTGCCTTAAAATTTTGTGTTCATTGAAATAAAACATTTGAGTTAATACATTGAACAATTTTGAGAATCGACATCACCCTTTATTCAAATATTATGAAAAGATTTTCTAAGCATAATGCGTAACTGTGTTTTTTATTTCTTATAATGCAGTGAAACATGCCAAATTGTGCCATTATGTGGTTCAGATACAATCATATTTTCAGTTTCTATTTATTAAACCAATTTCCTTCATTGTATTAACTCCAATTTTTAATTTCAATGAACTCAAAATTTTAAGGCAACCAGGTTACTAACTTTTTAAAGTTAAACCAACAATATTTTTTTACAGTGCAGCATAAAAAAAAATTGTATACTTAATATATATCATATATTTATATTGATGCCAATGCAACTAGATCTATTATGGGCACGTATGCTAGCTGCTATTAGCCTAGTCCTACCAGACTCTCGTACATTTCATTTGTACAGTGAGTCTGGCCACTCTTCATTGACAAGTGTTAACTTCCTTGAAGGTGGCGCTTTCTTTGAACTTCCTTGAAGTTTAAAACTATTGGATCTGCCCAGAGCCACTCTGGATCTGCCATAACCAATCCCTAACGTTTGGTCGTGACGTATGTCATCTCAAAATAGCAAACAACATCAACGTCATTGTTCTCAGCCACTCCCTCTGTTTGCTGATTGGGCCGGAGAAAAAACAGAGTATATACCGCAATCCCAGACGAAGCACCGAAGGGAAAGGAAAATTGAGCGGACATACGTAGGAAGGCGGAGCCAGGCTAAGCTGCTATGCCACAGTTCCCGTATTTCTCGTGCTGACACTCTCTCTATCTGTCTTTGCTGCACCACCGTGCTCTCCTTCCTTGTCCGTACATGGCTAATTTACATTTTTCTAAGGGAAGAAAGCAGAAATGATAGTGATTGGCTTAGATTACTACAGAAACAGTGGTGTAACAGCCTGGTTTTACCCGATAAAGGCTCTCGACTCACAATAATTCATGAAGGTTTTTTTTAGGCTGCCAACACCTGCGATCTAAAAAATTCAACAGGCCCGTGAGTGACTACTAAGAGCATGTTAGGTGGATTATCGTGGGCCGTCACCTCTTGCTCCTCTAACCAGCTGTGACTGGGGGCAGACAGAGACCTCCGCTCCTGTGTGCCTCCACGCATGGAGAAGAGGGAGAGAAAAAGCCACATTGATGTAAAATGAGATACTGTGGGCTGTGAATGCTCAATGATGACTAATTTACATTGTGTCAGCTTGAATTTGCAGTGTGATAAAACACTATTTAAATGCTCAGTACTATTCATTGACCTGAGAGTCGATACGTTTGCCTATGCGACACTAAAGTCTGGTGACAGTGCAGCTTTTTCCGCAGTTTCTTTTAAACTTGATTTTAGGAGCAGATAAATTTGAAACCATATATATTTATTTAAGTAGACAGGAAAAATATATAGGCGTGCTCAAGGATGTCAAGTTTACATCAACTCATGCTACATAGATAATTACTACAATGATGAAAAATGTGTATTAGCTAAAATGAAGGAAAGAAAGAAAGAAAAGACATTCTCTCTTTTGGCTGTTTGCTGTCTGCGCTCAATTAAAAATATAAAAAAATGCAGATATCCTGTTCCGCAGTATCTTCATTTCAATAATTACTCAAGTCTGCAAGACAAAAGCACCAACATAACAACAACAAAATTGTAAAGAAACATGCTCCCATTTTCTCAGAAAATTGAAACAAATGATTGTTTCTGCCACTAGAATCTTTCAGAATCTTATGTGCTCATGTATTGTCCTAAATCACAGACTCAAACAGTCAAAAACAAAAGTATTATCTTTCTAAGAGCAATGTGATTAGCTCAGAGCTACGGCAATTCATGCTACCCTGCGACATTGGTATTATGGAAGATGGCAGACTGAGATAAAGTGAATAAAAGTCTTTCTGCTCTGTTTATATATTTATAAACTCTTTCCTGTGTGTACCGGTATCTTTGGTGCTAATTCATAAGCAGACAACCATTCATTTCCAGCCTAAAATAATAAAAGGTACAATATTTCATATATCATCTGGTGGTCTTTATTAAAATGAAAATTGGCTCATGATAAACTTAATTTTAGCATATTTAGTGATTCAAATTATTCATTCTAGCGCACCACTTTTGATTAGTCATGAACTCTCCGAAATTAGTTTTAATCCTGATCTGTACCAGAAGGGTTTATTGAATTCAACTGAATAATTCATCAATGCATTTAAAACCTAAAATGGCCTCTGAAATCTTGATATGCCTCAAATTCATATGGCCCATTTAAAATATAAAACAGGAATGTATTCTAACAAAAACTGAATGTAAGAATAGAGTGAAGAGAGTGAGAGAGAATGTGAAAATTCTTTGACAGTTTGAAATATCCAATATCCACAACTGTCAAGGAAAGCAATGCTATCTCCCATTTCCTCAGGCAACAACGGAGACCACCTCTCCCCTTTCGTGATGGAATGGCATGTTGTGTACTAATGTTGAACACTTTCTGTTGATGGGGTCTGATATGTCAACACACTGATGCATCTGGCAAAAGAATGAATCATTTTTACCCGATCCTAAATAAAGAGCTTCACAACGGCAGACACAAAGTTGCCGTCTGGATGAGCTTGTGTACCGTGGCCAAATGAATGCTGTTGTTAGTGCTTCACTGATTGGCTATTCAGCATGATTAGAGACTTTTCAAATAGAGGTGAATGATAGGGAGGGAAAATCTGCAGAATATGAGCTGATTTCTTGAAGCTGTGAAATCAGGCAGATTGCTGGGGATGGAGCGGAGGGGATGGGGGAAGATAACAAGGCCTCGGGACCACGGGGGCGGCACGTTTTGATCGACTGCTGTGAAATCTTATACTGACGTGTTTACCCCTAAGACATGACTTGAGTGTCGATCCATACCCTCAATTTCAACGTCCAAGATGTCTGAAAATGTGGGCATGTATATTTTGTGGAATCATATCTGTGCGGAATAATATGTGTGCATTACTGATGGACATGAGTACCCTGAAATGACAGCAATGATCGATCAAGATAATGAATTGTGTCACTAAAATGAAAATGGAAAAACACAACACAAAGAGCCAAAATGGACACCCCTAAACCTTAAATCTTTCATACCTAGAAAATATTGACTATTTAAACACTAATTTACATCATGTCTTTTTAAACTAACATTCACTTTTGAACACTTTATATAATTACATTTATTTTATGTGAATATTGATGTATATATATATTTTGAACGATCATTGCTGTCATTTCAGGGTATCCATCAGTAATGCACACGCACACACACACACACACACACACACACACACACACACACACACACACACACACACGTGAAAGATTCATTGTGCAGACAGCTTCATTGGTAACAGAGCTTTGTGAAATTCCACTGAACTGAGATGTCAGCTTTTAGAAATTATGAAGGGAGCACACTTTGTGCGTATTCTGCCATGCCAAACCATGCCTGCACTTGCTTTTATGTTAAATTACTTGAAACTATTTTATGGACGTAAAGAGAAAATATATTTAAACTTTTATGTGGGCGGGAGTGGGACAAAACATGGGATAGGAGCGGGAGAAGGTAATGTATTTTTGCGGGAGCAGGAGAGAATCCTGCGGGACCGGGACTGAAAAATCTGTCCTGCGCAGGTCTCTACTTTAAAGGTGCGGTATGTAGGATTGAAATGGGTACTGCTGTCCAAATTCAAAACATTGGAGAGAGTTGTTTCCCCCACCCCCTCCTCCTCAGACTCGACGCTGGGTTGCCAGCTTGAGCACACGCAACAGGAGCGAGCGCAAATGACAATGAAAGCCACACTTTAAGTTGATCTGTCGATTTATCTGCGTTTTAATATGCTCTCGTTCATAGAGATTTTTTGATGGATGCTGAGGCTTTTTAGGTCGGGTAGAATCTGCAATTTCTGACATAGTTGGTTTGCTGGTTTCCAATGTAGCAAAACCCTGTGTTTTCTGCCAACTGGCAACATGTGGTGTCAAAATACTATTGGGTAAACTGACGGCATGCGGTATCGCAATGATACCAAAACAAAAACAGACATTTCGTTAAAGGAACATACATTTCAAAGTAGAATAACTGTGGAAGCTGTAGCATTGTTTTCCTGAGAAACAAGTATGTGAATTTCCAACATATCTGCAGGCAGATTACAGTATTTTTATGCTTTAGTAAAGTGAAAAACTTCATACAGCACCTTTAAGTTGTAAGTGCTGGCAAATGACCATGGTATAAGTGGAATAATCCATGGCTAGCTATGCATTAACCTGATTTATACGCACTCCACTTTGCGTCGGTTGGTTCTTTGCCTCCACATCTTCTATTACCACCGTTTAATGCATAGTGTTATTACAAAAAAATTACTAAAAATAATAATATTTTTAACTTGAAAAAACAACAACAACAACAACAACAAAAACCAGTTGGATGTGATGGAATGGAGAAAGAGATCTATCTAAGATCTCTCAAGCCCACATCGTACATTTTTCTGTACCCAAGCAACCACAATAAATCATGCATGTGTGTGCATTTTTGTTTTTGGATAAATGCATTTGTAGCTGCATGAATAAACTGTACGAATGGAGATCTTTTTAAATTCTCTGTTTTGTTTTGTGAATTTTGCCATGAAATGCTATTCTCCAATCATTGTGCGTTTTACAAAGGTTCCTCCCCCTCATCATCTCTCCAAAGAGAATGAAAGAGAGAGACAGAGAGAGAAATTAAGGCAATCAAAAGAAAAGACAACCTGAGGAAAGAGTAAAATCACTTACATAATTACCCAGATTAGGCTCGAAAGCGTAATTGCAAGATAAACCCTCGCGGATGTCATCTCTATGTGCTCTTTGGGGCTTAATCAGAGACAATACAGTATCAAATCAATATATGCTAAAAGCCTTTGGCGGTAAAACTGTAAAGTAAAACAGAACTGCAGTGCACTACTGAGGGAACCTGCAGTTTGTGTTATAAAGTTTTACACTAATCACATAGGCCACATGGGCTGAACTACGGTCAAGGCTGGGAGAAATACTGTATTGATGAAGATGGGGAAAAAAAATTTCCCAGAATGTGAGTAAACTCAGTTGTGATTATATTTGAGTGTTGTTAAGGGACCCATAGCCGTAGCATTGAGTGCACTCTCATGTGATTTAAGGGCCATGGCTGTGGGGCCCACTTTGGCTCTCTGAGGCCCCCAGGCCAGCATAGATGA
Organism: Gobiocypris rarus; assembly: GCA_023029165.1. Lineage (NCBI taxonomy): Eukaryota > Metazoa > Chordata > Actinopteri > Cypriniformes > Gobionidae > Gobiocypris > Gobiocypris rarus. Next base: position 17,659,129 of record CM040925.1, read on the forward strand.
CCTTCACACTACCTGAATCAATAGCAATTAACTCAAGCACTATAGCCAGTGGTGCTTAGGGAAGAACCAAAGTTCCCAGTACAACTCGGCCCGTTTGCAAACACAAAAACACCTTAAAACATAGAGTGTAGTAACATATAAATGATATGAACTATCCGCATGGCAGACCATGCATATGAACAAAATATCTAAGCCAATTATCAACATATCAGCTCATCCCACAATCATCCGATCTCGTTATTTAATTTAGCATTGCTGAAGCGTGACCTGTCAAGGTACTTTTGTAATGATCAGGGCTGTTCGCACGGAAATGAGGTTATGCATTTATTAACCAAACAAAATCATTTTCTACATTAATGACTGATGGAATTAATTTTGCAAAACAAAATCTCAGCACTAAATTGGCAGGGCACATCAGACGATGCGGTAAAATGAGTTCAATTACCGCATGAAACAGGTTTTACCTGTTTACACTATTATTTATTCTACTCTGAGCTATAACAGTATTGCAGTTTTCAAGGAAAATGTTTCTGAAAAATGATCATTCACATATTACAGATTTAAACAAAATATTAAATCTGTTCATATAAAACAGATTTAAATGACACTAGCTTGCGTTATTATAAATTCACAACAGAGACGCAAATATTAACCTTAGCATTCAATGTAGGTTTACACTGCAGGGACTATAATGTATCTTCACGTGGAAAGACGGCACTTATTGTAACTGACGAAAATGTGCTTAATAAAATGTTGTTTTGATGAAAATGCATGACCTTGATATTTCTATTATGCAATAACCATTTTATAAAAGCAATCAGCACTGTGCTTTATTGTGAATATAGTTAATGTTATTCGTCAATGCTAGAGTAACATACAAAAAAAAGATGTAATATTGTAATATGTGAAACTGCACTGTGTTCAATTAGGATTGGGCCTCTGTAATGAATCCGGCACTGTATTCATCTCTTTAACTCCTCATAAATGTGGTTTTCTGAGCTCATTGGTGTTGTTTGTAATTTTAAGCATAATATATGAGATGACCTTGAGAGATCCTAGCTGCATATTAAGGATTTAATAACTGTTAAGAGAGCAGAATTCAGTTATTTCAGACTATCCAGCTTGCGTTGTTTTATATTCCAGCAAGCTATTCTGTGAGGGAAGTTTTCTTTGTTTAGAGGATAATTCATGCCAATCAAAAAATTACAGACATTCATATTCGCATTCATTGTTAAGTTTGTAGGCTTTTGTATATAAAATGATGTGACCTAACATGTTTAAATGGTACAGCTGACTAATCTAAAACTAAAGAAGAGCATCTGGAGAATATTTTACATAGAATAATATAATACTGAACGGCTTATAGAAATTACAAACATTTCATTAAGGGTTCATATCATAAAAAATCATGTCAAATAGTGTGTGTGTAGATGGACAGATATAAATATAATATAAATATTATTAGATATCTATGTATGTATGTATGTATGTATGTATGTACACTGTCAGAAAAAAGGTACAGTGCTGTCACTGGGGCGGTACCCTAAGGTACAAAACCTTTAAGGTACTCATATGTACTGTTAAGGTACTGATATGTACCATTTAGGGTTGAGTAAGGTGGAAATTCGGAAATTCAAGTAATTTAATGAAGGGACTATATCATGACATGAGCATATATATATATATATATATATATATATATATATATATATATATATATATATATATATATATATATATATATATATATATATATATTGCTCATGTCATGATATACCCTTCATTAAATTACTTGAATTTCCAAAGCCAGTGAATTAACTGCAGCACTTCCAGACTTGAAATTTCAAGCATACAGTCAAAATTCCTCAGTCTGGAAAAAAGAGGTGTTTGTCAGGGTTGAAATGCTGAGTGTGCATTATAGAAAATCTGAAGTGTATGTGTACCAACAGGAGGACAGCGTGGTGTGTGACAGCAGCCAGGTGTCTGGCCCGAGCAGCAGCTACAGGCTTCTATGAAGCAGATAATAGATCTGGACAAATATCAGGTAGTTGGTGTGTACCCTTAGCAAAGTGTGTGTTTACTGCTAGAACGCACACATACACACACACACACACACACACACACACACACACACACACACACACATGTTGGGTTTTCATGTTTTATGGGGACATTCCATAGGCATAATGGGTTTTATACCGTACAAACCGTATTTTCTATCCCCCTACACTGCCCCTGCCCCTAAACCTACCCATCACAGGAGACATGCTGCATTTTTACATTTTCAAAAAACATCACTTAGTGTGATTTATAAGATGTTTTCCTCATGGGGACCAAAAAATGTCCCCACAAGGACAAGGATTTTGGATATTGCCATCTTTGTGGGGACATTTTGTCCCCATACTGTAGGGATTACCAGTCCACACACACACACACACACACACACACACACACACACACACACACACACACACACACACACACACACACACACACACACACACACACATGTTGTGTTTCCATGTTTTATGGGGACATTCCATAGGCGTAATGCATTTTATACTGTACAAACCGTATTTTCTATCCCCCTACACTGCCCCTGCCCCTAAACCTACCCATCACAGGAGACATACTGCATTTTTACTTTTTCAAAAAACATCACTTAGTGTGATTTATAAGATGTTTTTCTCATGGGGACCAAAAAAATGTCCCCACAAGGACAAAAATTTGGATATTGCCATCTTTGTGGGGACATTTTGTCCCCATACCGTAGGGATTACCAGTCCACACACACACACACACAAACCGTGCAAACCGTATTCTATCCCCGTATACTAACCCTACCCCTAAACCTACCCAAACGTTCTGCATTTTTAAATTTTTTTATAAAAAAACAAACAAAAAAACATCGGCATGTCCTCATAACGTACACACACGTCAAACACATAAAATGGACCAGGGAGTAGTCTAGCAGAACTATTATACATTTGGCTACTGGTCTCAGATTGTGCACTCAATGATCAAACGTCAGCTTACCGACAGTGTGATGCGTATAGCACAGTAAAATGTGAAAAGCTGGCTGAAATTACTAGTCTAAACATAACTGGCAGTTATGTGAGCACACATTTTACCAGTCCACCAGGAATTTCTTCTGTGCTTTCTATATAGTCCCTTCAAGCATCTTGACCAGCATTCCTATAATGTGCTCTATTAAATGTTAGGGCTGTCAGTTCATTTCAGTGTTTGGTTATTAGTTCAGACATGAGCCATGCAAATGAGCAGTCCAGGTGCACATATTTCATTGCTATCAATCACAACAAAGAGTTTGTGTATGTCTATGTGTGTGGGTGACTGACACTTAGAAAGCTGAATATTTTGCCTTGCGGCATAAGTGTAGTCGAGTGACAACACTAAGAAGCATCTCTAGTCAGTATGAGAATAGTTTTCATACTTGCTCGTCTTACAAACTCCCTATAACATGAGGTGACACTCAGTTTGATGCCCTTGAAGATGATTATGACTGACATTCACAGCAAATGAAAGTGCAGGTTGATGTACAGTCTGTACTCTCTGTCAATGGAGTGTTAAACTGTTTTATGTGACTTTTACATCTGTCTAAAACCAAGGACAGAAGATTATAGCATGCCATGTGCTTTAACAACACAAAAAACGAACAATTAACGTCAACTGCTATGTCTGCCTATTATAATCTCTTCAGACACATTTTGTTATTTAGAAAATGTTTGTTCTCAGAAACATGAGCCTAAAATCTAAAATATGAATGCCCTGGATGCTTTTGTGAATCTATCAACAACATGAATGAGGCATAATTCAGCCCATAAGAGAAACCAGCTCTCATGCCAACATAATAAGCAATTTGCTTTGCTCAGTGCTCACAGACACGCTGGAAGTCCCTCTATTACCTGGTTACCTGGAACCCCTGCGTACCGGCCCATATGGAGTCATTCTAATACACAGTCACAACATTCAAGCTAAAGATTCACAACCACCTAAAAACCCAGTCATTTCCTCTACCAAAACATTTGTCTCAACATTGTTACATTTTGCTTTTTTATTTTGTATGCAAATAGCAATCTCAATGCTAATGAAATCTGAAGATCGGTATCTGGGATTGGCCTTTTTCCAAGTTATGACATCATCACAGGCATGACACGCAACACTCCCCAAACGCCGGAGAACATCAGCTACCATACAGCAACGTGCTGAGATATTAATGAGCTTATAGTTTAACTGATTATGTGAGAGCTAATCTGCTGTTTACAAACAGCAGTAGATGGGATTTTACAGGTGAGACGCTAAACAAACTGGCGTGACGGTGATTGTAAATTGTCTTTTTTTATTATTCAAATGTTACAATTGAAATTAAAGCAAAAAACAAATGTAACATCCGCACACTGATATAACTGCTCCAATTTATTCCCAATAAATTGGAGCAGTTATATCAGTGTGCAGACATCAGGGTTGTGCGCGCCTTTTTTGTATTTTTGCAAATGAAATTAAACCCACTGCTCGGGTTTATTCTAAAATAAACCAAAAAAAAAATTTCTACAAAACCAGGCCTGTTGAGTTTATATGAACTAATGAAGGAAAAGTAAATGTAAAGGCAGATAACTCACCCCTCTCGCAGGAGCGGGACCAGTAACCAGTGCCTGTGCAGTCGCAGATAAAGCGATTCCATCCTTCTTTGCACACGCCTTTGTTCTTGCACGGATAGCTGTCGCACTGCTTGACTGGCATCTTGTTGCAGGAAGGTTTGATGCTTGCACCATTCTGGGCCTCAGCAATTTGTCTGATGTCCTTACTGCGACCGTCAATGAATAGGTCCCGAATGCATCCCACATAGCCGTAGTTTAGCATGGCGGTCCATAGTTCGGTGGGAAGGATCAGGCCGGCTCGGTTATCAGGGAGGCCGCCTAGGTACATGTCCCCCTCCAGGTCCAGGATCTCATTTTCTCCACTGGCGGTGAACGGAGTGCGGCGGCTGTTAACAGATATGGTGCCTGGGAATAATCAAAAGAGAGACAAAGATTATATGAGCAATCTTTCTAAAATAAAATACACTCAGTTATCATTAGGGGTCCAAAAACATTTTATGGTTGTTTTTCTTGCAGTTTAGGTGTGACCTCTAAAATGTCCCCTAAAGTATTTTAATCTGACATTATAAACAAAACTATCATCTTTGTCAAGTGAAATGTAATAAAATATTAATATTTGATGAAAAACTTCAACATCAACTTTTTTATTTCAATAAATTTTCGTGAAATTTTTTTTTTTTAGTTTAAAGTGTTAGTTCAACAACCAAGTTCCCACCAAGACCCCACCCCAAAAAAAAGGGTTAGGGTTAGGGTTATCATATCTGGCTAACCCAGATATGATAAATGAGAGCTCAAGCATGCTTGCTTGACATGCAAGAACCAGTGAGGTTTATTAAGGCCCGTTCACACCAACAACGATAAATATAAAGAAAAAGATGATAACTATTTTAGCATCCACCAGCCTATGATATTGTTCTGTTTATTCTAAGCGCATTCTTGTCTGTTGCTTTAAATGCTAAAATCGTTCTCAAAGTGATTCCAACTATAGTTTATCTGTGCCATTATCATCATAGCTGTGGTGTGGACTATTATTCTTTGATTTTGAGAATGATTTTTAGAACTATATCTTAATTGTTATCGCCCTTGGTGGGAATTTGGTAGGTACACTTTATGCAGCACATTTGAGCTTCCGCAATAACAATGAGGTTTGTACGGTTGAGCTTCAGTTTGTTTTCACTGATCAATGTGTAAATGTGAATACTACTAAATTCAAAAAGCCTAAATCTAAATATGTTTATCATATAAAGCAATCATGTCTCTTCAGAAAATGTGGACTAAACCACTAGATTCACATAGTTTTACGATCTCTTTATGAACTTTTTGAAGTGAAAAAGCGGTAGTTGCGTGGACTGTCAATGGAGGGACCGAAATCTCTCAGATTTCATTCAAAATATCTTCATTTTGTGTTCCAAAGATAAAAAAGTATTACGGGTTTGGAACGACATGAGTGTAAGTAATTTTGTAATGATAATAATGAAACCTTAATGATAAATTGCTTGTGATTTTTCTCACTTGTTACTTAAAAAATGTAAAATAAACAAATGGCAAACTAAAATTAAAATGAAGATAGTTCAAAATATTAATAAATACAATAAATTATATACATGATACTAAATTAAACTGGTTATGGGACATCTTTAATTGTAGACATGGTTTATAAAAGTACATTTATTTAATTTTTTTGTATTAAAGATGATGTTAAAATACTTTCAAGTACATGTTTTTTTTACTTCTTTTTTAATGTGGAGAGACTGTAAACTAAACTACTCTAAATTACTGTTCTGCGTAATCCAGCAAGGTTCAGACTCTCAGACAGTCTGCCCTGTGTCTCTCCTGTGCACAAAAGACAAAAATAGGGATAGAATGACCATCCATAGACTATGAGATAGAGGGGAGTGGGGGCGATACGAGAAGATTATTTTCTATTTATGACCTCATTGGGAGTGTGTGAATCTTATAAAGTGGCGTCTCCCATACAGACACGCAGATGTAAACAATGCATCCCATGTGGGGAACCAGGGATCAATGGGAATAATCTCTTCAGAACTGACACCGGTCCAGTCACCCACATGGCGCTGTCTAAAACCTCGCATTATTGATATCCTACAATGCCTCCCAAGGGCCCTGTGCTATGAAGTGATATGGAGTAGTCTCCGATCGATTCAGAAACAGAGTGCCAGCGATTCAAGGGCAATGGAAGAAAGAAAGAGGTGAATGAGGATACAGAGAAAGATAGTGGGGATAAAACCTAATAGAAAGTTGTCAAAGTAGATGTGAAATGAAAATGTCAGCTTGCTTTGGACTAAATGTGTCCATTATTGGTGACTAACCACTGTGCTTTTAGTTTAAAGCTGTTATCTTCGGGCTGCAGAGCTTAACGCATATGGAAAACACACGCGCAATTACAGTATCCAACCGATTTGATAATGAAACAAAGTGGGAGTTCTTCATGAGCTTAAAATAAAAAATTGGTTTTAAAAATAAGACACAATTTATCACAATGTCTTTATTTCTAAGAGCATATTACCCACATAGAAAAGGGAAATGTGGATATTTCTCTTGAATGTCACTTATAATGTTAGTAATTTCTGTCGCAATTTAGATGTATGTGGCCATTTTCAACCCTCTCTCTGACCTTTAGGCCTAACCTGTTAATATGGGCGGCAAAAACTGTGTGTGAAACATGCTTAGAAATCAATTTTTAATTAGGAATTACATTTTGTAATCCAGAAACCTCTTTGCATGTGAAACAAGTCACTAAATAAATAATAATAAATTATTATTACGGATGAAATAATACATACATAATAATAATAAGTATATATATTAAAATATTTATAATTCTTATATATTTACAGTTAATTACATTTTTTACTCTAAGCAACGAATGAGAAAAATCACATTTATAAAAAAGGTGCCAACAGTATTAACAAACAAACAATCAAATAAATAAATGTTTGTATGTATGTATGTACTGGATTCCAATCATTTATTAAATGTGTTAAGCATGGACTAAAGAACACTTAAGTGTGTGTGAGTGTATTTGTCTAAGTATATCCACACACTGACCTGATCTTCCATCTCGCTGGATGTCCACATGGTACCAGGCCCCGTCGTTCACCTTGTTCTGTGTGGCTTTCACTTTGATAGTCCCAGAGCCCATGTCCAGCAGCAGGTACAAACTTCCATCCAGAAGCTCCACAGCAAAAAAGTCCACTTTTGTGTTCTTTTGGCTACGGGCATCCTTTCTTTCCTGCGGCTTCCCGTGGGTGAAGAGAATAAGGCCGTTTGGTTCAGTGGTACGGAAGTCAAAGGAGATGGAGCCCATGCGTTTGGTGTTCCACTTGGGTAGGCTGATATATGCCTCGGGTGTCTCGAACGAGATGGGGTCCAGGGTGGCCACGTTCTCACATCTGAAAACCACATCTCCCTGGATCTTCATTTTGGGGTCCACAATGCGGGCGAGCCGGGAGAGTTCCAGCCTGATGTCATTGTTTTTGTAAACAACCTGTGTGGATGTAAACAAATAATCAGTGAATGATGATGATACATGAGATATCTTTATCTGGTTTTATAAGATAATGAACATGAATATGCAATTATTCTTTTTTAAGCTGGATGCTAAATAGAGACACCAGCAAAGGTGACTTTATTCAAATATGACCTGTGATAATACCAAAAGGCCAGGCCACTGCCTGCAAATGACTGTCTCTCAGTGGTAATTGACTCAGGCTGCGCTGGCACAAGCGCGTGGGTCTGGTTTCCTTGATAACTATGGTAATGGGTTGACAAAGCTGCAATGGCACTTTCTACCACAAAAGCTCTAAAATAAGTCCTGCCCCCTGCCTGCTACTCAAATCTGACATCATGCTCTGGGTCCTAGTGCCTGTCAGTTGAAGGTAATACATCAGTTATGTGCTCTTAGCAAGTGCATTAGAGTTTTATATGTGGTAAAGAGCCATCTGGGATATTTTTTGCTAATTTTTGTGCCTCGCTAATTTGGCACAGGCTGACCATACACTAAATTTAATACGGATTAAACCAGCATAGAGCATATTGAACCTGCATACACCGCAGAGATTCGCCGGGGTGTGAAATTGCCCGTTTAAGCTAATTTATCCTGGAGAAGGAGATCTTTTTTTAAATACATTTTTAGAACATCACGCTGTTTGTGAGAGAAAGCTATCCTCACAAACACTCCAGCCCTGATATTTAGTCCTGGATGTTATGGGGAGAAAATCAAACATTCACTCAGGAACAGGAAAGGCAGAGTGGAATGGAAGGATTCTGTTCTGTTCCTGAAGAAAAGTTACTGTGATTTAAAGGCTTTTCTCTTCTGGTGTGTTTCTTATCTGATACATCATAAATATCATTCTCCCTGAGGGGGATCCATTTCTCAGACAAAGCCATACGTTGGCTCCTCGCATCTCATACAAACATCGTCATTTTTCTCCACAAGACTAAAACTGCTAGCTGAGATCTCTTATTGTTCTTTCAAAAACAGTATTTCCCCTCTGTAAACCATCATGGCACAGATAGATTAACATACCAGGCTCTGTTAAAACTCTAACATCATGAAGGTAAGATTACTTCACCTGCAGAATCAGAGATAGTTCAAGCACTTATTGGTCTAGAATCGGGATACTCTATCATAGAAGTCCATGTTTCAAATATTGGCATGATGGTACATGTATAGAGTGTTTTGTTTTTTTGGTTTTTAAATCAACTGTAGTATATCGACTATAATTATTGAAACACACACACACACACACACACACACACACACACACACACACACACACACACACACACACACACACAGGATAATATATTTTTACACTATCAATCATCACACCTAACATTAAAGTTTTTATATTGTAATAATGTAATAATGTTGTAAAAA
>CM040925.1:17673647-17898647 GCA_023029165.1 Gobiocypris rarus
TATTCAAACCTTAATATCATTCATACTAACAGGTTAATAGACGTTTTCTCCAGGAGTATATAATGAGTTTGGAAATTTTAGAAAAATGCTTAATTGATGCATTCAAATTTAAAGTTCCCCTGCAGTCAATTACTTTATCCAGTAAAACTTATTTTTGATCACCTAAATTACATATTTTTTCTGTGAATTTTTTTTTTCATGCCTTAAAATAACTTAAAATAACTCTACATATTTGCCTTATTTAGTATACGCGTTCCCATGAACACGCAAATTATCCCCACCTCCACTCACTCACACCAGCTCAGGGATTCACTCGCTCAACTTTACTCAATACTGTAGTTCAGAGTGATCATAGATATTGATATGCTTAAGTCCACCCACACATTGACAGTGGTAGTTTGTGACGTAAGAAACACCGTCGATTTCAAATCGCGTTTTTAAATCTGGATTTTTAAAGATAAAATACTGTCAAGGAATGGTGCTGACAATTGAATTTGCACATGGTTTGTCTTAAAGCATATTAAAAACCCCAAACAGACATATAAACAACATGAAAAATTTGATTTTCACCATAGGGGGTCTTTAAAGGGTAACTAAACCCTAGAACAACTTTTTTTAGTTGATGATCTGCAAGACTGGGGCTTTATTAGTGCTGTTCATTGATTCAAGTAAAAGTTTTGACATTTGAGTATAAAGTGTTTTAATTCTATAAAATATGGTGTAAACCACCAAAGTGCTGCCCTCTTAAGGTTGAACGGTGGTTACTGCAGTTTCATTTTCCTATTGGACGTTGTGGTACATCGTGACGTAGGATGGTTCCTCCAACAGCTCACTACCACGCCCCTGGCACGAGCTCACCACGCCCTTGGCTCAGCTCCTGGTATAAAAACATCTGGTTTCGTCAAAACCACTGTAGCGAGACAGGAGTTGGAATTTGAGTATTGAAAATTATCAGGATATCGTATATTAGCAGGCACTTGCAGAGGGGGGGGCTTTGGGTGCTCGAGCCCCTGCCCTTTTTCAAAATTAATCAAAAGTGCCCCCCTCTCAGACAAATATCAATGATAATATTTGTGGTCAATAAAAAAGGACAATGTGTCCAATACTAACAAACTGCTCAAAAGTCGGAAAACTTCTGTATATTTTTTCATATCAGTCGGTCTGAGGCGTTGCCATAACCCGTTGCTATGGGTTGCATGTGTTTTACTGGCTGATTTTCCTCAGTCTGTTCGGAAACGGCTCTCGAGCCATATATGGTTCTTCAGAGAGTGTCTGTGGGTTTACGGGAGAAAAGCATAAACCCAAACAAAGCAAAACATTTTTTTTTCATCAATAATCAAAGCTAATGTATTGATTTAATTAAAAATCTATATTTTATATATTTTAAAATTTTACATAAATCGTCAATGCCCGTTTGTCATGTGTATATACACCAACCAATCGTGATCTGGCAAAGTTCAGATTCCATTGGACAAAGTGAAGTGGAGCGGTAATTTTCTGTTCTAATTCATAAATCGGTTGAAAAGGGCATGGACAGACGAACTAACGTTTGTGGAGCGATTTCCTGACGAAATGGATAATCCTGACAATCGTCCTTATGTTCCTGACAACAAATAAAGCACTGCACAAAACCATGCAGCACCAAAAGTCGAATTAATGTAAGTAGTGTTAAACTCACTTGTATTTATGTATATTGATACACGTTTACTATTTGATGAAACTATCAAAGTTAATGAAGCCCAAGTGCCAACGTCACCTACAGGCCAATTATGTGAAATGGTGGCGTGAAAGGACTTTATTATCATTTTTGATAATTATGCAGCATTATGAAAGAAGTCTCTTATGCTCATCAAGCCATTTATTTGATCAAAAACAGCAAAATTGTGAAATATTATTATAATAATGGTTTTCTATTTTAATATACTTTAAAATTAAAAGTATATGTATGCCTGTGATCAAAGCTGAATTTATCATCATGACTTCAGGGTCACTAATCATAGATTTGATGTCAATGTTGGAAACAGTTGTGCTGCTTAATATTTTTTATAACCTGCTGTGATACTCAAGATTAAAGATTCTTTGATTAATAAAATGTTAAAAAGAACATGTAATAATATCTCACAATATTAGGCTACTGTTTTTTCTGTATTTTTGATTAAATAAATGTAGGCTTGATGAGAATAAGAGACTTCTTGCAAAAACAACATTTTAAATGTAGTATCTAAACACGCGCACAGCTGCACACACACACACACACACACACACACACACATATATATGTTTATTTATTTATTTATTATTATTATTTTTTTAGATGTTGCCCCTTTTTACATTTGAGCCCCTGCCTCTGAAGAACTCTCTGCACGTCCCTGTATATTAGAATCTAGTTAGCATAGCCGTTTATATAGTTATACAGATTATTTCGTGTAACCTAGTATAGTTAATTTATTAGCATAGTCGTTAGAGTATTATTGTTAGACGCATAGTTAGTTAGCATAGTATTGCATCAGTTAAGATAGCTTCAAGTTAGCGTATATTTTTAGCATTAGTTTTATCTGTATTTAGTACAGTGGTTAGTTAGGATGTAGTGTTGCTGGTTGCAACAGCAGTGCTGGACTGCATAGCTTTTCAGCAGACGTGGGAATTGGCGTCAGTGGTTGCTTGCACTTGGCCTGGATGACCGCGAGTATACTATCCATAATGCTAGTGTTTTACCACTCAGACACTGCTCTCTTGCGCTGCGGTTTTGCTAGTATCGTTGGCATCGGGAGTTAACGCAGTTTGAGGCAGCGGCTCGAAACGCTGGCCCTGTGTTTACAGACAACTCACCCTCCTCCACTTCAGGTGAAGACGGCGGAGAAAAGTCCTCTACTTCAAATGACCGCTCTGTTGCAAAACTACTGGTGTCACTCCAGTCATTCTTCATCTTTTCGAGTCTGACAGCTGTTAATCAATCCGTCACTGCGGGGTCTCAGGTGCACGCCCCGCTCAGCCCCGCCCTCGGTTCGCCCCCTCTGTCTCCGCTGGGCTCTGCCCACTTTTCCAGCATTTTTCAAATATTGCCAGTGGGTGGAGTTAGGCTGTGAACAGGGGTTTAGTTACCCTTTAACTAAACCCATTCGATTTTAGTTGTTTAAATCTACTGTAGATTTAGCCGATTAAAACTAGACTAAAACTCTAATCTAAAAATCTAAATAACGTTTTTAGTCAAAAGACTATGACTAAAACAAACAAAACATGTGCTGTCAAAATTATCACTGCAACCACAGTTATGATAATATAAAACTTTCCAAGTAAAAAAAAAAACTTTCCTGTTTTGTATAAATCAGATAATAAGTGAGTGGTGGAATGAAGTGAAGTGTGAGGAATAGTATAAGGAAGTTTCTAGGCTCAAACCATTGCTAGACCACAACTCTTTCATACATTGTGAAGGGTTGGATTCCGAAATCCACTGTCGCTTCAATGTATATCTTTTGAGTGGTTGTTAAATCAAGTTATTAATTCATTTTTATCCTTCTAAATACCAAGCTTATGTTAAAGCTTTTATTTTACTTTTCATCTTCAGTCACTAGAGAACAATGACGAATATTGTTTGAACCTCTTGCTGAGAGAAAGTATGTTTTGTGAAAGTTTCCTGGTCAGAGCTAGAGCTCGACCAACCTTGAAGAAGCTGTGTATCTGTGTGTGTGTGTGTTGCGGGTACCATTTTGTATAGGACCTGACGTTCAAGGTGAGCAACTGGCACGAAGGGGAGGTGAAACATCTGACAGTCAAACTGGAGACTAGAAACCCAGAGTGAAGAAGATTTTTTTAAGTTTATCTGTGCCTTAACCAATCAGAATCATTCATCCTGACGTGATGACGTAGCTTAGCTTAGTGATTGTGTGAGAGTATAATTGCTTCTGTAATGAGTGTGTACGCAGAGCGACCTACGAACTCCTTGCTCAGTGTTGGATTTCAATTTATTGTATTTTTTGAGCCCTGGTCTTCATTTCTGGTCCTTGTATCCTCAACTGTAAAATCCCCTACAATTGCATTATAATTTAATTTTCCTCACAAACGTAACAAAAGCTGTGTCCCACTATAAACTATGCACTTATACACTATGTACTTATGCATTATGTACTCAACCGTGTGGTATATGAACTTTACATGGTTATGTTGTCATTTCAGCATCGGAATCTGGTAGTGCCTCCCTCTCCACTACATAATTAAAGCTGCGACAGTTGAGTGCATGAAGTGTTGGACACACACTTCGTTTTTTCCATTAAATAAGTGCATCATCCAGGTATTTAAAGTGCACTTTTTCTTTTTGGAATTTTCAGTGTGAACACAACTCACACTGATTACTTAAAAACATTATAGAATAGTGCATAAGTATGCGAATTGGGGCGCACCTCAAGTGTTGACCCAAAGCTAATGCAAATTAGCATGCTAGCATAAGAAACCTACAATCTTCACTTTCACAAAGAACTTAGCCATGTGACCTATGGAAATAGTTATCATCAGCTTATTGTTGCTAGCCATTTCTGATAGTTCACACACACAAAAAAATTCTTTCATAATTTACTCTCATGTTGTTCCAAACCTGTACGACTTACTTTCTTCTGCAGAGAATAGAACAAGATAAATGAATAATTTATGAATATTTAATATCTTAACTTTGATTTTATTTTTATATTCTCCTTTTTTAAGTTTTAGTAATTTTATTTTTTAATTTTATTATTTTTTTATATTTGCATTGCTATCATTTATTTTTATTTCAGTTTTAGTTAAGCAATTTAATTTAGTACTTTAATGTAAACTTCACTTTAACTTATTTGTTGACAGAATTTTTTTACTTTTTGAAGTGATACCATGTTGTATTTCAGCAACTTATTCTAAGATATCCAAGAAACAAATCCATTTTGTTTGAACACTACACAACTGATATAGAAGACAAAGACCTCTCCTGCTGTTTCAGGCTTGCCAGTATTCCAGCTCTAAGCTTTTGCCAAATATTAACAGTCCTGTGGTGCTTACTGAAACAAATCTGCTGGATAGAGAGTGAGAGTGAGAGAGAGAGGGAGAGGCTGGGTCAACCTATCTATCAGAACTCTCAGGCCTGTCTCGCATCCATAGAGCAATGCTGGCTCTGGAGCAAATGTCCAGAGAGCAGGGACAGTTTCATCCAGCCGGCCAAGCAAAGTGACAAATGACAGTCACCATGCGCCCTTCCTGGAAACTGATTGTGATGGCGGGGCACAAAGGAAGGGAGCGGATTCCAGCTCGGCAATGGAGGACGCTCGGTATCCAGCCATTAGTGCTGGCAGACCCCAGTGCAGCCACACACCCCGCCATACCCTGATTACTGCCCTTCACGCTCAGCTTGAGAGTCAGACACAAGGTGGGTCTGAAGAAACATGTGGCTATCTATACAATAGTGTGTTTCATTTGATAAAAGAGAAAAAAAAGTGTTGCTATCTGCACTTAAAAACATTAAAAGTGTAATATGGCATGGTCTTTTTAAGAAATCAGCTCATCTTCCAGTGATTTTCTGTGTTAAGACTACGTTTGCAACCTCTGTCCTATATACAATAGTCAAATGCAGAATGACTGCAGTAAGCATCATGTACCACAAGGTGGTACACTTTACAACACTACAGTCTACTGTACTTCCAATAAAAGTCAATATCACATACATTTACCACTACAGAAATATCCCAAGATCAGACAAAAAGGTTAATGAATGAGAGTAAAACAAAAGGAAATTAATAAAAAATATTACATAATTTATTATAATATAATATAACTAAATAAAAAACTAGACCTTTTGGAAGAAGGTTTTTTAGTGTGTGTTAGTGTGTTTTTAGTTCTTTTTTTAAACTGTTCTACTGTAACTTTAGTGATTGCAATCACAACTACATAAAATAGAATCTGGACATTTTCGGTAGACTTAACCTCGGCTAAAAACGCAATACACCAGAGTCTTGACCTGATGGTTTGTCATTCTGGTAACCCGAAGGTTGTGGGTTCAGTTCTCAATACAAGCAGGACATGACTGAGGTGTCCTTAAATAAGGCACCTAACTCCCAATTGCTCCCCGGGCACCACAGCAAATATGGCTGCCGACTGTTCTGAGTGTGTGTGTCCAGGGTTTGCAGTGTGTGTTCACTATACTCACTACTCCTAATGTGTGTGCACTAACTTGGATGGGTTAAAGGCAGAGGACGAATTCCGAGTATGTGTTACCAAACTTGGCCTTCACATTCACTTTCTTAAGATCATGTCATCTGGGTCAGAAGCAGACAGTCTTATTCATCGTCCATAATACCATTATTAGCTCTCAAATCAAATGTGAGGTTTTAACAAGAAGCGTACAAAACATATTTTCATCCTTGGACTGAAAAACTGTGAAGAGGTGGTATCTATCATTATGGCCACGCTTAAGTGGGTGAAGTGTGTATGCAAGTTCTGATATCTCGTCTTGAGCAGCTCTTAGCATCCAATTCAACCATATAACACAGCAGTGCTATGTAAGCATTCGCTATATCACAGCACATACAGTATGAGACTGATTACTGTAATCTCTGACATGGGTGGAAGTTTTATTTCCAAACTCAGCACTGTAAAAAGCGAATGAAATGAGTTTTTTAACGCAAACACTGATGTTACAGGCCTTTAGCATTGTGATAGGAGGGCCAGTATGAGATGGAAACGGCAGTGATAGCTTGATGGCGGGTCATTAAAAGATAGCAGGCTGTTGTAGTGCTCACTGCGAAAAGGAGGTTCTGTTGTCTGCTGTTTGTTCATCATGAATTAATGAAGGATCTCGCCAGCAGCCGCACAACAGAGTAATTGCCTATTTCCAGCTAAATTAAAGATCAGTCCATTTACTGATAATGTTATCCAGACCTGACAACTGAGTAATGTGGGAATGAACAGCTGATCGAAGAGAATGACATCTAACTTCTGCAAACAGGTTCATAGCTGAAGAGAACTACTAGGGGCCCTATTTTAACGATCTGAGCGCAGGTGCACTTAGGGTGTCCGAATCCACTTTTGCTAACGACAGAAAAAGCGGTCGGCAAACCAGGCACATGGTCCAAAAAGGTTGTCCCTGGTCTCTTAATGTGTCATGGGTGTGTTTTGGGGCGTAACGTGCAAAAAAACAATCAGAGTCTCATCTCCCATTCCATTTAAAAGCCTGTTGCGCTTGCACCATGGCATACTCGCTATTTACATGGCGGAATTTGCAAGCGGAAAGACTGAACGCTTCTCCAGAGAGGAATTTTAAATGTTTGTGTGCTACTGCACGTCCCTGTGTGTGTAATGAGCAGAGTGTACACGCGTTGTGAACCCGCCTATTGACACATATTAATATTGCGCCCCTTAAATAACACATAAAATACTGCGCCATTGACTTTAGACCAAGTTTTTGGAGGTCAATGGCGCAGTAATTTTCACTTGCCTCAAAAGAGCAACACGCCAACAATGCGCCTAAACACAGTTTTCAGACCAACCATGGGCGATCAGATGGGCACGAGTGCATTTGCTATTAAAAAAACGTGGTGCTGGACGTAAAAATGAACTGCGTCAGGCTGAAAACTAGCAAAAAAATTCACATTGTGCCGGATGTATGATAGGGCCCTAGGATTGTTTGCATTTTGACATTTACATGACAACTAAGAAGTGTCTCATTATTATATGCATATGTTTTTATATACATTTTTGTTTTATTTTACTGTAGTATTTAATTTAAATTTAATTTATTTTCATTTAATTCAGACAAAAAATGACATTTACAGTATTTATCATTGACAAAACTAATAATCCTTTCAACAATTAAAACTTAACATCAGCAATTTAGTTTATAACAGAAATTCTGTATATATACATTTTGTAAAAAATATTGTATCTTTATTATTTAGTCCTACAAACAGGGTTCATTATCTTTGAGCAAAATATCACTTTTTTGTGAGATTCACCCAATAGAGTCAGCTTGTGTGAACATTTTAATTTCGCATTGACAGATGTCTTCATGCCCAATTGTTCACCAGAATCTCTTTGGGGTCCATTTTTTTAGCATGATGCATATCATTATGCAAAGTCTCATCTCATCCAACCACCATAGCTTCTTCTCTGGCTTCTAGAACCTTAATCAAATGATTCACCACAATTGAAAAGTCAAATTAAATACGCCTGAAACAATTTCACGTCGGGGCAAGAAACGTATAACTCCAGCGAATTTCATTAGAGAAACACACCACGGGTTATGATGTCTGCTCTATCCTTTTCACAAGATAAGCTGTACTGAATCTATTATTCTGCTTGGACGGTCTATTCAAACTTGTTCCCTCTCAGCCCAGACAAGGACACGGTGATATGATGCATGTAGATGAAAGAGCGGGAAGGGGTTTGTCCAGACCACCTACCTCTTTCAGGCAACCCATAAAGTTGTTGCTGACAGGCGACCCAGGTAAGTCCGCTGTGCTTGGACTTCCTCCAACGTAGAAGAAATCGTCCGATCCCAGCATGGTGTAGTCCTCTTGCGTATAGCCTGTTGTGGTCAAGATGCCGTCCACAGATATCGTCACCTGATTGAAAGGAACGACAAAAAAAAAAAGGGGAGGGAAAATTCCATTCATGAACATCATGACTGTGACGGCCGTTCTACCAAGGAATAGTTAGCTTCGGTCTTGCTGGTTGCTGTCTGTCTTTGATTGTGCACCAAACACCTGCACGTCAAGACTTTGAGTAGGCCGTTCTTGTCTAGTATTCGTAGACGTACAAAGGACAGGTAAAGAAAATATTTTGCCAGCATATTTTCTTTATCTTTGATGGTGTAAGAAATGGTTTTCTGGTTTGGGACGTTAGTTTGAGGGGTTAGTGTTATGTAACAAACTACCGACAAATTGCTAGTGCTTGTTTTTAGGTTCAAATTCTGTGCACACTGGGTTAGTTGACACATACATATGCGTGCTTCCAAAATGAGCTAATACTACCACAAATGAGCATGCAATACAGAGGTCAGATGGTCTTTTACTAATAAAATGTTAATAGTGAGGTATACAACCACTGCAAACATTAAAGCATGCATCTTTTTCAAGCTGAGACGACATGCAAAGGGAAGCAGCACATATGACACCAAAGCAAAAGCCATGAGGGGTAATGAGGGAGGACACAGAAAGTCATGACCTTCAACACGAAACAGACAGCACAGGACATTGGGCAGATGGTGGATTGCTCAGACAAGAGTTTTGGTGTTAGTAACAGAAGGACTGATCCAGCACGAAGGATCGGTGCGGCATGCGCAAACAACTGGAATCAACTGTCAGAGCTCCAGTGCTGAAAAAGCTTTTTATTCCTTTGTTTTTTTTCATCACTTTTTTGTTCACGAAAGCTTCTGCCAGTTTTTTGAAAGTATCTGATTAAAAAAAAAGCTTTAAAAAAAGCCTTCAAAAACAAAACAAAAAAAGGGCCGTAGAGGAAGTTCAAAGAAAGAAAGATGGAAATGGAGGTAAAGCTGTGGCAAAAATGGGATGAGGACATTTGAAATAAAAAAAGAAGGAAATCCCTGAAATACAAACCCCAGTCTGTCTATTTTTTTATGATGCAATGAAACCCCCAAAAAAGAGAAAGAAAGAGGGCCAAGGAAACACACGGTAAACCCAAAAAAAGGACAATAAGAATGATATCTACCAGACAATGGAGTTTGTTTACCATAGCGTGTCCAATACCTGAATGCTTTGAGAAAAAGGGGGAAGAAAGGAAATTAAACAATGTAAAAAAGGGTTGTTAATAAAATGAAACTCAAATGAAGTCATGATGAGAAGCATATTAGTGTAGGTTTCGGTTAGTAAATTGAAGAATAGTCAATGGTTCATGAGTGGTTAGTCTGGGTCTGAACAAATGTTATCCATAGACAAACAAAGTATATGAGTGAGAGTAAGAATAGGTGGAAAAGAAAAATAAATATAACGGATTCTCCAGAGCCTGTGGCATTGCACTTATTGGCAAGTTCTTAAAGCATATACTCACTTGAAAAAGCCTTTCAGAATACAGTATTTTTCAGCTATAATTTCCAAATGTTCCAATTTTTTTTCTCTTTCAAAACACATCTAGCTTTTTTTTATTTTTAGGCTCCTTCTTATGCAATGTTTCATAACGTGTTGTTTTGTGCTACAACCGTGAATGGTGACCTCTATCTAGCTGGCTCTTTGTTGTGATTCATATGTTTTTTGACTCTCAGGCAATTGTATAAGGTAATTCTAATGCATGTTCTTGGCGTGATAGTAAAACAGCTATTAAAAAAAAAGACAGTCCTAGTGGATCAGAGCTGAAATAGCTTGTGCTTTTGGGCACTCACGCCTCCACACGTCCACGCAAAAAGCGACATGCTTTCACTCCTGAGGGGAAAAACCACCCTAAATATTTACATATTTTAAAATGCAGCACCAGAGTGATTTAACAGTTCACAAAGATTGGCTGTGGGTAAATGGAACGGTTGAGGTTGGTTGGAGCCTCTCCTCGCTGCCCTGATAAGACAGACTATTTGAAGAAGTGAGGTGAATATCTAGAGGGGTGAGAGAGACAGCCTCTTAAAGCCATCACACCGCTGATAGCTTCAGACAGAGGTAACTGCCTGAGGAAGCAAAACACGAGGCAAGGTAGAAGAACTCAGAGAAGAAATAGTTGAATTAGCATCTTGAAGAAATTAAAATAATCAAAAGTGCTAATTCAAACATTAACAAACAGTAGCAAGTAGCTCTGAATTATATTGAAAAACATCTTGCCATTTTAGCATTACCTGTCTGAGGTTGCGTGTGACTTTCACGTCATGCCAGGCATTGTCGTTGAATTTGCCATTGACAGGCTCGACAATGGCCTCGAAAGCTCCTGAACCCAAGTTGATGACCAATGATACGGCTCCGTCTTTCAAGGCCAGGTTGACATAGTCTGCTGACTTGCCGGTGTGGAGGATAAGGCCATTTCTCTGCCAGGTCTTGAAGGACAACGTGATCTCGTCACTGCTGCTCTGGATGGGGTTCTGAGACAAATCGTAGCAGAAGTACTCGGAACCTCGAAAAGTGGCCACGTTCTCTTCTCGTGCTAAAACAGATGAAATAAATGGTGTCAGAGCTTATTGAAACAAAACAAACCCAAATACATGAGCTATGGAAGTTTTCCGAGATTGACCACTGAAGGAGAGCAATTAAGCTTAGGCCAGATGACACTAAATGAGACAAGATAATGCATAGCAAAATAAGACAGTGTGGGCAGCAGAACACACAAAGACAAAGGCTGTGCATTTATCATCAGTGACATTTTATATTTCTCTCGTTGAAGTATATATGCACTAATGTTCAGTGTTTGTGTTTGTGACTCACATCTGAGTCATAATTACGAAAGCTGTAGTGTCCTCCAATCCATCAAAATCAACTCTGTTAAAACTCCTAAAACTATGTGCCTGATCGATAAGATCTTCCTTAGACCAAACAGAAGCTGCATTAGAAGTGGCATTTAGACGTTTTTACACAGTCTGTTAAATGCGTCTCAGAGGTGGCATTAATGACTATACACTGCAGTTACAATTGCATAAGTAATACTATTACACAGTTTAAAACAACAATTACAATATCATCATAGTAGACAATGCATATTGCACATACCCCATTTAAAAATAAAATGAAATACAGCATAAAACACAGAGTTTCCTGATTATAAACATTCTCTAAAGTTTTACCGCAGTATGGTGACAAGAAATAATATAGGGCGTGACTTGAATTTATCCATTATGATTTGATTGGATTGAGAAAAATTGTCTCTATTTTGCAGGTGGTTAAAGGAGAAGAACAGAAAAATAAGTGACATCAGCTGAACAGTCATTTCAGAGGTGGAAGATGAAAGATTACAGGTACAAACGTCTTTAATAAGTACTGAATTACGTATTGATAAAGTAAAAGAGGAATTTTGATATCAAGTTGCCTTTAAATGAAGCTTTAGTGATTGCAAGCTAAGTTCACATTGGTTATTGAAATTCAGAGCATACTGCATCCACTTTTATGGAAATAAGTTCACTCCTAGTCCCCGTGGTCCCCAGTCCATTAATCACCAAGCTATGGTGGTGTGGCTTGGAGCAGGCAAAAATACACATATCTAATGGAAAGTTCCTCAAAACCAACACTGGACATCATTTACATCAGGCGGCCAGAAAAGGACCTCAGCACTAATGGCATCATTGATTTATCAGTGCTTCACTTGGGCCGCCGTGGGGTCGATATATTCTCTGGCTAAATGTTGACAAAACACTCACACATCCAAGTCCATGCTCCACCTCAGCGATCAGCATTAGTGGATGTAGTATGTGTTTTAACTGACTGGGTAAAGACATCTTGACCTGTTTTGCGCTGCACTAAAGGGGGTATGATCGGACTGCAGGGTTGCTGAGTAGATTTTTCTCATCAGGGCTGGTGCTGGTGTCCAGCTGTGATACACTTCACATGGTAATACGCTCATGGGGCAAACTGACTGACAGTGGAGCATATATTAAAAGCACATGGGACCCTGATGCAGCTGGTGAACACCAAAAACCAGCCCTTCTGTGCAGTCAGAGAGATGATTCAGATTATATCACTCATTACAAGGCTGAAAGAAACAGACTAATGGAAGATGACTGAATGGATAGTGGGAAAGAGTTTTGTCCAGCAGGAGAGGGTGGTGCCTCATCCATGTGTCAAAAACTGGCAGTAAGATATACTTGGATACTCATTGTGCAAATCTCACACTGCTGAAGAGATTTACAAGTCCATTAATATTTGGCTAGGCTATAACAAAAAGAGCTTAATATTTAGCCTGTGGAGATTACTGGGCCATGCCAAACAGGCTCAAGGAGTTTTTTAGCACTGATACAAATATATAAATTGACTGTATTTAAATGTAATAAAAATAACTATTTTAATAGCATTTTTATCATCATAATTTATTATAATAGTAAAATTAATGTATTTAATTATGTAAAAACTAATATATATATATTGAACCATTTTTCCTTTGTGGCAGTTCTGATGCTCACGTGCCCACTGTTGGCGCTTTTGGCGGTGGACGAGGGTCAGCATGAACACCCTGACTGGTCTGTGGCTATGCAGCCCCATACACAGCAAACTGTGATGCACTGACACCTTTCTATCAGAACCAGCATTAACTTCTTGAGATATTTGAGCTACAGTAGCTCGTCTATTTGATCGGAACACACGGGCCAGCCTTCGCTCCCCAAGTGCATCAATGAGCCTTGGCCGCCCATGACCCTGTCACCAGTTCACCACTGTTCTTTCCTTGGACCACTTTTGATAGATACTGACCACTGCAGACCGGGAACACCCCACAAGAGCTGCAGTTTTGGAGATGCTCTGACCCAGTCATTTAGCCATTAAAATTTGGCCCTTGTCAAACTCACTCAAATCCTTACGCTTGCCCATTTCCTGCTTTTAACACATCAACTTTGAAGACAAATTGTTCACTTGCTTCCTATATATCCAAAAATATACATAAATAATCAGTGTTATTCACTTCAACATCATAATGTTATGCCTGATCGGTGTATATAGGGTGGTATCATCAACTTCAAATTATGTTTCAAGTTCAACCACTTTAGCATGGCTCTTACTGCAGCTCTGTTTAAGATATACATGCAATAAAGTGAATATTTCACCTACATAGCTGTGTCCTACTGCAAACACCTGCGCATTACTGCTAAAGCTCAACATCGAAAGAAAGCAACTTAGATCACCTGCTCGAAACACAAGCAAAAGCTTGCAGGCTGCTGAACAGGGGTCCAGTGTTTTCCCTAGTAGCACATGGGTGTTATTGTGCGCTATATACTGGCATGGAAGGCTGGTGCCAACACCTCAGCCGATGCATTATTACTCCCCAGAGCACGGCTACCGTTAGCGGCATGTTTCTGACAGAGCGGGCACTCATTTAGATCCTCGACACCTTATCTCCCTCCTCCTGACTGACTCGAGTGGTAACCGCATCCCTGAGATCCTGCCATGCCGTTAAAGTGCCAGGAGAGAGTACTGATCAATTATTAATTAAACTGAGAGTTGTTTTTACTAAAGACACCACTCCACATTACTGCCAGATGTTCTCCGTACAATCATCTTAAGATTTGAATACTTAATAAGAGTCACTTTTCCATGCTGATATGATGTGGGATCATATAATGAGTGGAAAGGAAGATGTGAAGGATACATGAGGGTCAGTAAGGGGAAACCAAAGAGGAAGAAAGCCTGAGAACAGTTGAGAACAATATAATATATGCCTTATTCATTTGATAAAAAAATCTGGTAAAGACTGTGAAATATTGTGACAATTTATATAACTGTTTTCCGTTTTAATATATGTTAAAATGTCATCTATTCATGCAATGTGAAAGCTGATTTTTTAGCAGCCATTACAAGATCCTTCAGAAATCATTCTAAAATGCTGATTTGGTACTCAAGAAAGATTTTTGCTTATTAACAGTGTTGAATTTTGGAGACTATAACCATTTAACGTTACATTTAAAAGGCATTATTAACCTTTAAAGGTGCACTGTGTACATTTTAACGGCATTTAGTGGTGAGGTTGTGAATTGCAACCATTTACCGTTCACCTATTCCTTTCGAAGCACATGGAGAAGCTACGGTGGCCAACACAGGACAAAAATGTCCTCGTCTGAGAAAGCAGAGAGTAGCTAGCGCTCTGTAAAGAAGTTTGTCTGTTTAGGGCTACTGTAGAAACATGATGTTGCAAAATGGCGATTTTACTGTAAGGGGAGCCGCGTTATATGTAGATAGAAATGGCTCATTCCAAGGTAATAAAACATAACGGTTCATTTTCTAAGGTCTTTATACACCACTGAAAACAACATGTACATACTGCATTTCTGTCAATAGATCATCATAAATACTACACACTTCACCTTTCGCGCGCTAGGGGTCGCTAACCTTTTTAAAACAATAACAAAGGCGCAGATTGATGACGCAGTGGATGAATGAACGTGGAATCATGACTTGTCATCACGCTGATGATCTAATAATGTTTATGGGGAAATAATGTTTATGGATGAGTGAATGCATTCATGCTTTTTAACATGACTGTGGTATGAAGCAGGGTGCGATTACTAATAAGAGACAGCACCACACGCGAGTCCCGGGG
Source organism: Gobiocypris rarus (assembly GCA_023029165.1). Taxonomy (NCBI): domain Eukaryota; kingdom Metazoa; phylum Chordata; class Actinopteri; order Cypriniformes; family Gobionidae; genus Gobiocypris; species Gobiocypris rarus. Next base: position 17,688,828 of record CM040925.1, read on the forward strand.
CGCATAAAGAAATGAGGACATTTCATTCCACCGAACTAGCCACAAGTGCTAAATTGCTTCTCATACAGGTCAGTTTATTTGATGAATTAAAATTGTGAGGAAACGTAATGCACCCACTTGATCTAACTTCATTTGAGTATGTTGAAAGTTATTCTGTGTTAGTTTGTTGGCTGCATGAGACTAACAGTAATCTACATCAACATTAGATCATGCTGATGATAGTCTAATATTTCATCATATTGAGCTACTTAACATTGATTCGCTGGTAACACTACACAATAAGGTTTCATTAACATTAGTTAATGTATTAACTAACATGAACTAACCATGAACAGTTCATTTGTGACTGTATTTGTTAATCTTTGTTAACATTAGTTAATAAAAATACAGCTGTTCATGGTTTGTTCATGTTAGTTCACGGTGCATTAACTAATGGTAACAAGATTTTAATGATGTATTAGTAAATGTTGAAAGGAACATTAACAAAGACAAATAAATGCTTTATAAGTGCAGTTCATTATTAGTTCATGTTAACTAATGTAGTTAACTAATGTTCACTAATGAACCTTATTGTAAAGTGTTACAGATTTGTTTAATGTACATTTGCTTTGTCAAGTCAAAGTTTGTTGCAAAGCTCTCGCCATCTCAAAAACACCACTGGTCCACTTTTAATATCTAATTTTGTTCCAAAGTCTGCTTGCCATGGTCCATAATGTTTGAACGAAACTACAACAGCGTGCCACTAGACGTTACTCAGTTGTCCACATCTGTTGCCACGGTTTCTACAGCAGTAAAAGTGGAAACCGAGGGTAAGGGAATATGACGGCATTGACTGGCGACTCCCTTATACGTCCCGGGTTCCTTAGTTAAAAACAAAATTTTCGCACTATTTACAAATAGTTGGAAACATTTGAGATATTGTAAGTCAGGGGTCGGCAAGTATGTTTGGCATCGGGCCAAAAAAAATGGCCACTAGATGGCGGGCCAGAATATAGTCAAGGGATAATTTAAGAAATTAATTGATGAAAAATACAACTAGAATTGCCTGACATACTGTTACTGTTACAGTGTCTTTTGTAACTGGTAGTAAGCTGTTACTATGTTAAAAAATTGGATAAATTAATAAAGCAGTAGTGACATGTAACCTGCCAAGTATCTTCATTCACCAACTTGCAACACAGACCGCACAAATGTGTGGTGGGCGGCAGTGGCTCATTGGTTCATGTAGGTGGTCTACAAACCGTGATTGGATCCCCAGTTCCACCTGACCAAGTGTCGAGGTGTCCATGACCAAGACACCTAAGGATGGTGCCATGCATGGCTGACACCGCCGTTAATGTATGAATGAGTGAGTGAATGGGTGAATGTGAGGCATGATGTAAAGTGTTTTGGATGGCCATGGGCCTGTTGAAAGCGCTACATAAATGCAGTCCATTTACCATATGTGGGAGATGCAGAATGGATAAAAATAACTCAAAAAGAAAGTCGACAGCGAAAATAGGGCATACAAAGAAGAATGGAAAGACATATTCCTAACTACTAACTTTACTAATGTTATGCGCTCATCCTACCTGGTTTTGTGAATGAAAAGCAAGTGTGTCTTATCTGCAAGAAAGTTGTCGCTGTTTGTAAAGAATATAATATCATGGCACCTTTTTGTTGCTGGTTGTCTTGTCAATATTTTTGATAAAAAGGAAGCTGAATTTGAAATCCTATTGTTCGTGTGTTGGTGCTGAGACCCCACGTTATAAGCAAAAGTTTCAACGGTTCACTCTTTGTTTATTCATACCACACATTTCATTACGGCTATTTTAAAGGTGTCTAGCGATCCATTCCACAGACTCTTTAATAAAACATTGCTACCAAAACGTTGTCATACTTTTTTTTATAAAACAAAATCCATAAAGACAAATTGATTGTGAATAACTATTGTTTTAATCTCTGGTTTGCACCACCTATATATATATATAAAAAAAATCTGGGTATTTCCTCATAGGAGTCTGATACTCTAACAATAAGTCTAAAGGCTGCAACCTCTAGCATAAGCCACTAGAGCATCTCTTGACATAAGGGGAGTTTACCTATACAGCTCTCTCTAGCTGGCTCTAGTGTTACACTAAAATGACAGATATATTTCAGAACCAGCCGCTATCAAAATAATCTGGGTGCGGACGAGGGCCAGATATTATTGCTGACGAGCCAATGTTGGCCCGTGGGCCACCAGTTGCCAACCACTGTTGTAAGTACTCAACTGAATAAAATATATGATACTGGCCAAGTGGTTTTTGGATGTTTTACTGCAGAAATCTTACATATTGCACCTTTAATAGGTTATACTTCAAATGAACAGACTACTGTTTTGAGATGATAAATAAAATATGATAAATCTCATAACTAGTGGCTGCATTATTGGCATTCATAATTTTTTACATGTTAACCAGTCCATATAAAACATTTAAAAAAATCCAAGCCCTAATATACAAAGTGACAGAAATAGAGAAAAATCTCATAGCCAGACGTCTGGCCAACAGTGATTAGCTTCCACAAGCTTTGTATTCATTGAATACAGTTTTCAATATGTTAGTAAAGAAAAGTTTACACTGTGAGGAGGATGATTAAATTGTAATGATAATTAGAAGACACATTGTTGGCCATGTAGCAGACTGGTAATCAATACCGGCCTTGCAGAAAACCCAACAGAGATTAAAATTCTGAATACCATTTATTCATCCTTTTGTATTTGTTTTTAGACTTTCTCCAGCCTATAATCTAGAACTATCATACAGAATACTGTGAACAAAAACCTGAGTACAGAAGCACATTTCTCACAGTTTCTGTCTCGCCACAGCACTCCTTTCAAAACAAACCTTATCTGTATAGATTTTTAATGAAAATCCTCATGGGGGGCAAAGGTACTTAATCTCCTCTATAATGGAGAATCCGACAGAAAGGAGGTTATGGGCTGTGTGCGAGATAGTAAACGTGCTGACTTATGAAATCTTAATGAAAACATCATTATTAGTCAAATCGGCACCGGGGACAGAGATTGTTATCGAATCATAATTGCAATGGTCCGCTAACTCTTTTTCCCTCCACTACACAGAGACGGATGGTGGTGGTACGGTCATAGACGTTCTCATGCGTAAAGGTGTCAGAAGCCCAGGAGTGGAGAAAAGTAGTGTCGTTAGAGGAGCCATTAAATCCAGCATGCTTTGGGGAGGAAACCATTACAGGGTAAGAGCTCTCAACCTGTCAATCACATGTGAGAGGATGCAGGCAACTTTCTGACCAATTGGTCTCTCAACTCAAACTCAGAACAAAACTGCCATTTGCCACATAGTGCCCTTCACAAATACAGTATCCCATGAAAGACATGGACGGAAATGATAACGCCTGTATCAGAGGTGCTAAGATGAATGGTATTATACCAAATATCTAAAGGGATAATTCAAGCAAAGATGAAAAATATAGAATTTACTCATGTTGTTTGTATTTGCAATGCATTTAATACATTTGACATTTTTAAGAAACCTAATATACAATTTCGAATAAAGTACAACAAGACTTATTATCTATCAGGATTTGATTAGTTATTTTGCCTTGTTCGCATCAGGTGAAAAAGAAACATTTTGATGAAAATAAACAGAAAATCGAATCTGAAGTAACTGTAAACCGATTTGTGCATTGTCTGGTCTATAGAGTGAGCTGATTTTTGATAGGTATCCTTAAATTGTTATGCATGAAAACACTCTAAGAAAGATGCTTGTTCTAGCATCAAGCCTTTAAAGTGATCAAAACATGAAAACATTCTTGCAATATAGTACATAATTAGAGCTAATCAATCTCCCTCAACCTTTGCCTTTCTCTTCATCTGTCAACTGAGGGCAGTGTTAAGGCTAATCTATCCCTGCAGATCCAGAGGGAGCTTCCAGACAGTGCAGCCCAAGCATCCGTCATGCAGCGGTGACGGAGGAAATCAATAAAGAGGGAAGGAGAAACAGGGCCTATCTCCCCCGGCCTGGCCTAGAGAGACCCTGGTGTCCAGGCCAAACTCCCGTCACAGACAGCTGCTGACTCACCAGCCTCTTGCAACCGTATATTACAACCTCCGATTGTCAACTCACACCAAACTGCAACCAAACCCACCCACTGCTGTCACATTACACTTATAATGTCCACTCCCTTCAATCAAGTTTATAGGTTATTCAGAATCACAGAGGACTTAAAGTATGAAGTCAGACATGTTCTTGGTCATCCTGCGGTGGTTGATATTATGGAAATGTTAATTCCTATGATTATGAAAAAATATTATTATTGATTATCAGACACTTTCCATAAATGTGTTACATTAATAATAGAAAAAAAAAATATTAAACCACACACACAATTTTGTCTTTGAAAGAAGTGTCTTATGCTCATCAAAGCTGCATTAATTTTTATCAAAAATACAGTAAAAACTATATTGTGAAAAATTATTGCAATTTAAAATTTAGACATCATTTATTTGAAAAAAAATCTCAACCGATTTTTACAAGATATTTTTAACATTATAATGTCTGTTCTGTCACGCATCCTTACTGACTAAAAATTATTAGTTTAATAGATTATACAATATTATATAATATATACAATATTAAATTAATACCTACCTGCTAGATTTAAAGAAATCAAATTATGGCCTGAATTATTACTAATCAAACAATGTAATTTCATAATTTGACAATCAGTTATTTAAATTGTAGTAAAATTATTTTTAATTCAAACTATTTTAATTGACTATTAATATTTGCATTTTATACTATTGATATTTAGTTGTGTCCAATATTTTGCCATATATACCCTGCTACTCAACTGAAAATGAATATACATATATACATATACATATATACATATACATATATACATATATATATATATATATATATATATATATATATATATATATATTACATTGGAAACAAACTTTTATCAATAACTAAAAGCCTACATTTGGTCCCAAACTAGCAAGTTCCTTCTGAGTGATAACTAGTGTACCTAGTGTACGGAACATTTGCTGAAAAAAGAAAAAAAGAATATATAAGAGGTTCAGAGGGCCTGGAATAAGAGTTGCAGGGCCTATTTTGTATACTTTTTCCCGGGAAGTGCAGTTTGCTGATCTAAGTGTGTGACAGAACATTCTGGATAGGAGAGACCTGCCGCAGTCCGTGTTCAGCTTCAATGGCTCGCTCCTCCCTTTTGCAGCTTTTAGCTGCTACTATTAGCTTTCTCTCTCTTTTTCTCCATCTCTCTCTTGGTCTGTCTGCCTCCCCACTGGTGTCTGGGTGCCAGTCTGTCTGTTACAACCAGTGGGTAGAAGAAGTAACCTTCAGACGCCGAGTGATACAAAAAGTACAACGTGATAATGTCATTGCTTGCAGAAAAATAAGAAAGTCCAAACAAAAACATACTGCACAAGATAAAAAATTATGAACATTCAGTTCAGTTTGCTCAACTTGATCCTTATGTTAAAGTAGATATAAAACAGAATTTGTCACTTGGTCACAAAGCTCACCAGTGATTGTAAAGACCAGAGCAGATATACGGATGGTCGTATCGAAAGGGGTATAAGGATGATGCAATGTTATGATTACTGTATATGGAGCAAGTGTGTGTGATGGTGCCTGATTGTGGGTGTGTGACTTGAAGCTAGGACAAGAGTGGGAGTGAAATCAGCAGGGTGTTCTGGACTCAGATCAGGTGCAAGAAGACAGGAATTCCAGATCGGACCATCTGTTGGTCTTTCTCAGAGAAAGCACACACGCAATCATACATTATGAAAGACAATATGCTCACACTTTTGCCTTACAAAAGACACGTTAAAGGGTTAGTTCATTCTGTCATCATTTACTCACGCTCATGTTGTAAGACTTACGTTCATCTACGAAATACAAATGAATATTTTAATGAAATCTGAAAGATTTCCGTCCCTCCACTGACCACTTTGACGCGTCAAAAAGGTCTTAAAGAGATTGTAAAATTTATCCATATGAATTGAGCGATTTAGTCCAAATTTTCTTTTCCGCTTTTTATGATGAACAGATTTATTTTAGGCTTTTATTCACATAAAAGTGATATGCGCAGCACGTTTGAGCTTCCTCAAGAACCAATGAGGTTTGTATGGTTGAGCTTCTGTGTGACATGTAAAGGGCAAGTATGAGAACCCACACTCTGAATTCATCCTCTGCATTTAACCCATCTGAGTTAGGCGCTCAAAGGCACCTCAGTCCTGGTGATACTGAGAATCAAACCTACAACCTTGGGGTTACCAGTCTCAGTTTATGTTAATGTTTACTGTTTATGAATGATGTTTATGATGCTTGTGAATAAAAGCCAAAACTCATATAAAACGATTGATTCTCTCTTGAGTCTCCTGAAAAGTTGGACTAAACCGCTCGATTCAGTAGATTCGTTTTACAGTCTCTTTATGAACCTCTTGAAGTGTAGTGGTAGGGCCACGGGCTGTCAATGGACGTACAGAAATCTCTCAGATTTCATTTAAAATATCTTTATCTGTGTAAAGAAGATGAATAAAAGTCTTACAGGTTTGGAACGACATGAGGGTGTGTAAATAATGACGGCCTTTTAGATTTTTGGGTGAACAGACACTTTAATGCTTTCACCAGTACACGTTCACATTTATTGAGGGCAATGCATTAAAACACACAGTCAGCATCAAACTCATCATAAAGCTGTTATCCTCAGCTCTGGATTGAGCATTTTAAGCAACTTTCCTTTCAAATCTGGTGGCATGAGATCTTTCAAACACAGTGGTAGATTAAACTAACTTCCCCAAACCAGCAAAGCCTTTCCTCCTAAGAATGAGAGATGAGAAATGAAAAGATAACAGTATACAATCTAGTTTGTTAAAGGCCATGTTCTATCAGCCTATCTGTCAGCGATGAGGGTATTATCTCCTCTCCTACCTTGTTTTAGTGCAGCAAAAGTGAAACAACATGCAGATCAGCTCTTGAAATGACAATCATTTCTGCTCCCCATTCCATTGAAATTGTTATTCCACTTTTGAAAAGCTTCGGGATACTGTTTAAGCATTTGCTTTCACAATCCAGGGAAAGCAATTTCATACCCAGCTAATTTAAATTTGCCAGCTCTTTTTGATCTCTGGCATTAAATGTATTTCATTAATTTTTTCTCATATTTTCAATTACAGGTATGACGCTCTAGGATTGAGGGACCATAAGAAGAAGAAGAAGAAGAAGAAGAAGAAGAAGAAGAAGAAGAAGAAGAAGAAGAAGAAGAAGAAGAAGAAGAAGAAGAAAGAAGAAAGAAGAAGAAGAAGAAGAAGAAGAAGAAGAAGAAGAAGAAGAAGAAGAAGAAGAAGAAAGAAGAAAGAAGAAGAAGAAGAAGAAGAAGAAGAAGAAGAAGAAGAAGAAGAAGAAGAAGAAGAAGAAGAAGAAGAAGAAGAAGAAGAAGAAGAAGAAGAAGAAGAAGAAGAAGAAGAAGAAGAAGAAGAAGAAGAAGAAAAAGTAATTGTTTTTACCAACAATTACTCCAGTCTTCAGTGTCACATAATCCTTAAGAAATCATTCAAATGCTGATGTGGTGCACACGAAACATTTCTTATTTATATTAAAATTGAAAAGGTTGTACTGCATAACTTTTTTTGTTGTTGCCAGGATTCATCAATAAATAGAAAAGAACAGCGTTTATGAAATACAAATATTTAACATTATAAATGTCTCTACTGTCACTTTTGATCAATTTAATATATCTATCCTTTTGAATAAAAGTGGTGTTCCTCAATAACAGAGTTCTGCTGTTTTTATACAAATCTCATAATTACTATATGCTTATATTAATTATTAATTTAAAAATATATATTTAGTATATTAATAGCATATAAGTATATGTTGTATTAACATCTGACCTTTTTATTAAAGTAATTTAATGTTATGTACCGATATTAATTTGTATCCACAGACATGATTGCCATTGTTTTCAAGGACATCAAAAAAAGGTCCTATGGAAAAAAAACGGAAGCTGCATTTTTTGCACCACTGGAGATGTTGGCTTTACGAGTAATGATGCCACTAATGATGCATCACACACATTTTTTAATCACAAGGATTCAACATGCACTGGAGGAAAAAGATTCTTTCACATGAGTTCTTCTGTAGGCTGTACATTGCCTGAAAATGTCACATTTTTCACTGTATCTATAATGCAGAGCTATAGTGACATTTCCCTTTAAAAGGCTCTGTTCCAGCCACTGTAATTTGGTTTAATGGCACATAGTGCCATTACAACAAAATCCTAATCCTGAAAAAGGCAAAAGAAAAGCAGAAAAACTAGAACAAGCATGGTATCAAAGGAAAAAGATACTGTCATCTCAGTTGTAAGACTGGGTGAGGGTGAGGGAAGCTAAAATACACTTCAAAATGAGATCCGACGAGCCAAACAGGAGAGGAGAGATTCCTCCAATTGAATAGAAGACAGATAATCATCTGAAATGTCGGCACACACAAGAGAACTCGTTTGTTGGTCTACGCAACCAATGAAAAGCCCAGATGTCAGTGAATTTAACGTCACAAGGGAGAAACAACAGATCGCGATAAAACAAAAAGGAGGAACATGATGGCTGCCATTTTAACAATGAACAGCACATGATGGCTGCTTTTTAAATTGATAAAAAAAACTATAATATAAAACTAAAATAAATAGTAAAAAAAAATGTCTTATCCGAAATATGAATGAGCACTGTATTCTTTAAGCACACAGCCATAAATTGAACACTAACTCTCTGTTTGTGAGCAATGGATTGTGAGTTATGCAGAAAGGCAGCATTATTCATAGGAGTGCTCATGGTTGTTCTTTGGGTCAGTATATATTCTTACCCGAGGCATGACAGCCAGTACCACAAGCTTTTCATTTACTTTCAACATAATACAGTGTTATTGGCCATTATCTCTGCTGTCAGCTGCTGTGCTGATATTTAATGAAGGGGCATCTATGTCTGGGTGCCATTTTTCAGCTGCCTTGGTGTTGCCGTGGAGACATGCCGGTGGAGGGCAGTGGGGCTTGGCCCATCATTTTCCACTTGAACCAGATAAGACAGGCATTTAGTGCCACAGCCCAAATTTAATATTTATTTTCCAACCCCCTTCATTTGCATTTCACATGTTTCTCCAAGTGAGAGAGAGAGAGAGAGAGAGAGAGAGAGAGAGAGAGAGAGAGAGAGAGAGAGAGAGAGATCTCCGCTTAGTAGGATTACTGTTTTATATATATTGGAGATGGAGGAAAGATATTTTGCACTACACAAATGCAGAATTCCACTGCAGTAAACAATTGCAGGCCATCATAAATGTACACGTTATTGTTAACAACTGAGTGCACTTACTGAGGTCAAATAAAATAACTTGATTTCCATGTGCATTTGCATTTATATTTCGAATGCAAATGCTGTATTATCACAGTAAAAAACAACAAAGAGCATGTATCATGTAAATGGGATATACTTGGACAGGTAGGAGTAAACATTAAATGCCTAGTTTTCAAAAAAGGAAAAGCCCAAAAAAACAATAGAAGAAATCTGTGAAAACAGCATGGGTCATTCAATTAATGTAATATTTACAAATATACAAACACGAACCCAATACACGAATAAAAGCACAAATCATTTGCCTGCGCAGTTATAGAAGATGAAGAATTACTTCAGCATTTTTTTTTTTCATATCATAATTTCCCTGGCAATATAAACCTTTTTTAATATATATATATATATATATAAACCAAGGTGTAATACACACAAAACTGACCTGGAAAGATTGAAAAACACTGGCCGAAAGCTAACTCTAAGCAAGTACATGATTTACATGCTTCCAGCTATGCAAGCTGATGAAATTAGTTTGTTAGCTATCAAAATTGTACATAGCTAGCTTCATGAATGTGACAATTAACTGCTAAAGTAGAGGTTTGCTACCTCCGCCACACTAATGCGAGCTCACGTTAAGTACGTTTAGCGGGAGCACGTGAATTCTTGTGCAGGTATCCTATGTTCTAACTTTAAAACTACAGACACAAAAGGGCAAACAGGACACACTTTGTCTCCTACAAGCAGACAACACCTCAAAAACCCATTAGCTCTGCTCGACAAACATAAACAGAATGACCTTTACCCTCCACAGGGATATATTCATGACTTGTACCTGTCAATAAGCTCACGGCCCAAGAAACACTATTAAATACAAATAGCCTGTTCACTTCCAAAGAGAAAAAGCAGGTGACACTGATAAAGGATATTGATCACCAAGGGCATCTATTCCCTTGATATCTCTCCATTCATCTGTACATCCATTCATCTGCGTGTAGAAAGAAACGGCTGAATCTCAATCTCTGCATTTCGTGCATCGCATCTTTCCTGCTTGGGAATCAATGAAAGGTCGTAAAACAATATGAAGATTCTACTGAATCAAGTTTGACATATTATTGGTCATGAATGATTAGTGATTATAGAGACTTAAAGGCCGTGTATGTGTGTGCACAAGATTCATAAGTGTTAAAGACAGCTGTCTTCTAGGCTTTCAATAATTCCTCATAACGCCTGTACCATATTCCAGCAGTTAGAGGAAATAATTGACGCTTTGACATGAGAGATCGCACATGCTGAGATTAATCAAAATGTTAAACTAATTCATAGAAGGATTCAGAGTGTTTGTGATAAATTACACATATTAAAGTCAATGTGTTTTCTTCGTTTAGGTAAGTGAATGGGATTGGACAGGCAAAAAAAAAGTTGTGTAAGAACAATTAACAGGGCTGAGAAAAGGTCATTTGGGAATAAACTGACAGGCTGCTGCAGACCTATGCTTCATTTTACACTTCTCTTTGTCAAATGTAAGTCATTCAGTATTCGCAAATAAATATTACCCCATCAGCAAACCGACCTACAGTCATTTCATGCATCAAACAATAACACAAAACCTGCTTCTTCTATGTGTAGGACACTATGCTGTGATTGGTTGTCCACTTGTAAGCAGCTGTACCCAGCGGCAAAAACAAAGTGCTGCCGTCCTTTAAAACGACAAAGGGCTCCTCTGAATTTTCTCCAGAGAGCAGAAGAATACAACTCAAGGCTTCAGAATAGTAAACACTCCCCTTTGCCTCTATTTGTTCTGCCTACATTACACTCCTCAGTACATTATCCTTCAGAACTTTTGCACATTTTTGCAAACAGAAATCAATGAGACACAAAAACAAGGAAGTAACAGAGTTTAGAGTGTAATACACTCCTGAAACGAAGATGAAAAAAATACCCAAGAATTATATCTGTATTTAAAAACAGAATGGATGCGAATGTCCATAAATATATAGAAACATACTGCACTGTAGGTTATCATTCACACACCAGCTCTTCAGAAAACCTAAGGAAGTGGAAACTGCTGCTTTAGTTCATCAGCCTGTATGAACAGCCTAGATCTCATCCCCCAGGGAGTGGGCCACTATAACACCCTGTGGCACTGGGGAATGTTTTTCCTCATTTAAAGAACATTAATTGTAATGACAATGATGGGCAATTTGCATGCCTGTCAACATTAATCCTGATATTAGTCTACAAAAAGACAGAAAAAAAACTGTGTAAAATATTTACTCCTATTAACTGTATTGGGAATACAAATGTATATATGGGAAAATAAATACTGCTAGTACTATTTGTACTATAAACAACTAGCCTATATAAAAACGAATTAAACATAAACACACTAGCACCATATTTTGCCATGGCATATTTTATTTTTTGCTTTAAAATTTGATTAAGTATCATTAATAATATTTGTTAAGACAAATTAGCTACAGACTTATCTTTAAATCATGCTTCAGAATTACAAGGAACCTTTGCATTAATGTTTCTCATTGCATTAATGACACTTTAATGAATTTACAGATTAAATGCAGATTGTAGATATGACTGTGAACATGTTCAATAAACTGTAAGAGACAGAAAGACAGATGCGTTTGACAGATCCACTGCTGGGGTCTTCCTCATAGGAACTGGCACCAGGCCAGCAGCAGTGCGCAAGCCCCTCGGCAAACCCGTGTCAAACACAATGACCCCTGCAAAGACTCTCAGAAGTCCATATTATCCATAAGGGACCTAACTCCAAAGAGGAGAGAGCAAGGCCTATTTCTCATATACCCCCATACCCTCACTATATAGCCCCCAACACCCCTGGGCTAAGTGTTCTTAACCCGTTCTCTCATGGGTACCAGACAGAAGGAGTCCCCAGGCGGCCCATAATCACCTCGTTTCAGAATGTCTCCCTCCCCACTGTCTCTCGCTTGTTCACCTCAATCTCTCTGCAGTAGCCTGCTGCCTGACTGCATTGTCTAAATGTGCCCTAAATTCCCTCTGACGTATTTTGTTTTGTTTAGACTGTAAAAATAACTGAAAAAGAAAAATAATATATATATATATATATATATATATATATATATATATAGAGAGAGAGAGAGAGAGAGAGAGAGAGAGAGAGAGAGAGAGAGAGAGAGAGAGAGAGAGAGAGAGAGAGAGATGCTTAATGTCCCAGTCCTAGTCAATGTCTAGGTTTATTTTAAATTCACCAATGATTATAGTCACTGTATATATATATATATATATACAGTGACTATATATATATATATAGGGTTGCACGATATATCGTTTTAGCATCAATATCGGAATGTGCACATCGGCGCTAGCAAAACTACGGATTTGAAAAGACGGTTCGCTACTATTACCTATGAATGTGAGAAACTGAATATGAGAAAAAGAATATGTCCCAACTTCTAAGTAAAAGAGTCAATCGCTGATCTGTAAAGTCATTGCATTACTGCAGCTGCCGTAAGAAGCTCTGGTTCCTTTAGAAATATGTTATTTAATTGTGAGTTTTGTTTTTGAGTTTTTGAGAATTTCAGAATTCCCCCATTCAAATAGATAGGACTTGGTCTTGGATGCCCAAAGTAGCTGCCTGGAGCCCTTGCAAATATGGCTGCCGAGAGAACAGACTGTCCTTGAGAGGGACTTCAGCGATGTCACTGAATTACGTTCTTTTTCTCGTGCATTTGTGCTTGAACAAACACATGCACAAAATTCTTGGAGAATATTCTCATAAACATTTGCTTATGGCTTATGTGAACATAAACAATTGAGAAAGAAAATGGATATGTATCATTATAATGGATCCATGCATTATCTCTTAAAGTGGTAGCAGCCTAATACTCCCTTTAATGATATACCTGCAGTCATTAATGCTAATCAACTAACAAAATACAAAGAATATCGCTTTTCTAGCTTTAAAGGGATAGTTCACCCAAAAATGAAAATTACCCCATGGTTTACTCAGTCACCCTAGGTGTATATGACATTCTTCTTTCAGACGAATACAATATGAGTTATATTCAAAAATGTCCTGGTTCTTCCAAGCTTTATAATGGCAGTGAATGGCTGTTTCTGTTTAAATTCCATAAAAGTGCATCTATCCATCATAAAAGTAATCCACACAGCTTCAGGGGGTTAATACAGTCCTTCTGAAGGGAATCGATGTGTTTGTCTAAGAAAAATATCCACATTTAAAATGGATATTTACAAAATCTCTAGCTTCCGCTAACTGTCGTATGCACATTCACAAGAGAACAAACACATCAATTCACTTCAGAAGGCTTTTATTAACCATGGATATATGCACTTTTATGAACTTCAAAACAGAAACAGCCATTCACTGCCATTATACTGCTTGAAAGATGTATACATTTTTGAATATAACTTTGAATGTAAATTGTATTTGTCAAAAAAAAAAAAAAATCATTTTTGGGTGAACTATCCCTTTAACAAAGATTAATTATATTTCATTTATATAGTGAAGACTATGCAGAGCTATTTTACATTTAATTATTCAATTTCTGTACCTAAATACTGTTTACCTGAAAAACATAGGCTATAAAGCAAATTATTATTTGTATCTTTGTTCTACTGTATTTATCTATGCTTGTAATTTTTTTTACATTTTCTTTGTAGATTTACTCCCCTACAAAATATTTTTATATTGCAACATATCACAGAAAAACAAATATCTAATGGTATGTATAATGCAAAATGTGGGCTTGTATGGAAAAAAGGTTCAGGGCTGGTGTGGGGGTAGAGTTTGAGACTGCTGCTCAGTGAAGAGGAGATGATGGGAGAATGCAGGCATAAACCGAATGATATTATTCTATGACCTGAGTCTAAATCATTATTTTCCTTCAGTCTGGGCCAACAGCCACCAAACAAAGAATGACTACCACCACCATATCCCTTACAGCCAGGTTAAAGCTGATGGATAAACCCAGAGAGCTGGGTGAGGTATAGCAAGCCGTGTGGGCTGTTCTGGATTGGCTCTGTGTTGAGATGGCCAGGGCAAGGAAGAGGAAGCCACTCATGTGTGAAGCTCCACATGCCGGCTTGATTGCCTGTTTTTGCACATAGTTTTTCAAAGAGAAGATTGACAGTGACGTTTCTGCCAGTCCCCCTTCTTCTTAGAAAGAAAAACATTTTTCTATTCAGTGCACTGTTTTTTTAAATCCAGTCCACAACAGGCTGTTCAAAAGTTTGTTTATAAATCAGTTTATATTATCACAAAAAAAGGACAAACAAAAGAACAGAGACAAGTATTTAGAGACAAGCTTATAAGAATGTCCCAGAATATCAGAATAGGCATTTCAATTTCTAACAAAAGCAAGGCTGTCAGAGACAGTAAATAGAGACTTCTAAAAACACTAGTTCACAAGTTTGGGGTCTGGAAGATTTTATGCTAGATAAACTTATCAGCAAGGATGCATTACATTTATGAAAAGTGTCAGTAAAGGCATTTATAATACATAGGTTTTCACAAAAATATATATTGAACTCTTTTCAGCATTGTTAATAATAAGAAATGTACAGTATCTTGAGCACTAAATCAGCATATTAGAATGATTACTGAAGGATCACGTGTCTTCTTTTGTTTTTAATCAAATAAATGCATCATATAATTTTAGCTTTTGTCTGTTGCATTATTAGTATCTACTTTGAGGTTTAAAGGTGAAGGAACTAACATGAAAATGCATGGCATAATTGCACAAATGCATGCAGGCTCAAATACATTTCATCCAAATCGATTACTGTCTCTGCATTGTTTTTCTTTTTTGCCTTATACTTTGAGTGTAATTAACTATCATAATTTAGGTCATGAAATAAAGTTCCCAGCTGCATGACAACAATCTATATTTGTAACATCCGTTTTTATGTGTCAGGCAGCAGTCAGAACTAGACCAGACTGGACTGAGCAGGTCTGGTCAAAGGTGTTCTGTGACTTAATTACTTCTGAAGCCTGATTTACATAACACTCACTTTAGAGCATGAAGACTGCAGAGAGACAGGAACGGCAGCCATGTTCTCTCAGTGTTTTGACTGACAGCGGACCGGCCTATATAGCAGTTAAGGTGGGATGAGATGAAAGGATTGTTTATCTGCTCAGAGTATCTGTGGAGAGCGTGTAGGGCTTTTGTGCTGACCTTTTCCAGTCAAAGACTGTACAAGTTATTCATCAGAGAGCAGAAAACGTTGCTTGCTTAGTATTACACATTTACACTGATGTACATTTACAGAAAATGTTTAAAAGTTCACTATGCTCAAAAGTTTGTGGCCATTTAAATGCTTTAATGTCATTAAACACTTTTACTTAGTGGGTACATTTATTTGACTATTTCAAGGAATAATTCATCCAAAAATTAAAGTTCGTTATTTACTCACCATCATATCATTTTGAACCTGAAGAATGTTCTGGCTTGGGTTAGAAATCGAAAATTGATTTCAATTCTGGATTAGGATACTTAAGGTCAGAAATCAGATATTTGTTATAAAATAACATTTTTGATTCTGTTTATCCATTCCTGTGTGGACATTTTAATGGGGTTTCAAACCATTTTGAAGCACAAGAAAACGTGAAAGAACTCAATTCAGAACTCGCGATGCGCAAACATCAAAAGTGGGCTCACAGAGAGACGCCTCTCAGTTCTTGAATGCATGCTCTTGTGCTTGAACAAATACACACAAAATTATGTCAAAATATCCCCGTAAGCACAGTCGGTTTTGTCTTAAATGAACGTGAACAGCTGATAAAGACAACATGTGTGTAACAGTAAGGGATGCACCAAAGTTTTGCCTACCGAAAATTATCAGCTGAAACAAGTTATTTTCGATTTCAGGAGGGCTGAAATCAGTGACTGAAACAGACATTTTATTAGTGCTTCTCCCATGGCTTGTTTTGACTGTGTTAAGCATCTATCTTGTGCACACAACTAGGGGTTGCACAGACTAGTGGACTAGTCGCGTCAGGAAATGGCTTATCCTGTTGAGCCCTCTATAGGCCAGCGACTAGTCGAAGTCAAGCTTAAAGCGTCATGGCAGAGCATTAAAGTAGACTAGTCGCTGGCCTATAGAGGGCGCAACAGGATAAGCCATTTCCTGACGTGCACGCTCCGTTTCCGACAATTAAAATGACACATAAATGCATACTCAGAGAGCTCTCCACAAGACATGTTTGATTATGCCATCTGGATGCTCAACATTTATCTGAAGAATGCACGTTTTAAACAGCTTATGAAACAAGTTAATCACTGTTCTAAACTAATGCGTGCTGCATTGTAACACACACACATTTTCTTACTCCCTAATATCGGTATTGGTCCCCAAAAACCCATATCGGTCAGGCTCTAGTACATGTTGTGTTGATACGAGAACAGACAGTGATGTACGAACTCGCATTAGAGATAAATATTTTGCACTCACTTTGCTTTATAGAATTGAGATTTACCCACTTTAATGATGTCTTTACTACCTTTCTGGGGCTTGAAAGTGGTAATTGCATAGGCTGCCAATGGCTTTCAGATATCATTAAAAAGATCTTCATTTGTGTTCCGAAGATGAACAAATGTCCTACGGGTTTTAACCCTTTAACATTACATACCACACGAAAGCGATTCAATGTCAATAAACTCATTAGTTAGCTAAAAAATTACTTGCTAAATATATGCACATATGAACTTAACCTCTTAGTGATGTCTTCATTATTTAATGTATGTTTGAATAAATCTGTCATGAAAACAGGTAATTATTTCTTTTAAATGTTTATATAATATATAGATTTTGGTTTTATTTAGCAAAGAAACACCTTGTTGAATGCATTGACTGTGTTAGCAATGTGAGATAAGACTATGAGAAAACTTAGCTGGGAATGGTCTGGAAAGAGAGAATAGGAGATATAATTATAATCTGCCTTGTGTGCAATTTTACTCGGTTTTAACTATATGAGAGTTGATTATTAAAAAAGCTTGGATAATTCATTGATAATTAATTAATATTCAGTTTTCAGGCAAGCGCATATTCTGTGTCAGTTTCAGCCCAGAATTTTCATTTCGGTGCATCCCTAATAACAGTATATTGGATCCTGCATGAGGAGCCAAATAATTCTGCTGCAGTCTGTCATTAACATTAATCAAAGAACAATAGAAAAAGAAAATCACTCACTGATCTTGACTGAATAACTTGTGAATTTAATCAGGATTATTATATGTTTTTTTTATGAAGAAAGAAAACAGTGTTATTTTGCATTTGATTACAATTTCTGTACCTGAACTTTGTTCAGTTTATTTGTTCGTACTATTGCTAATTTGTTTAACTGTTCATATTTTATTACTGTTTACTTGTCTTTAATAATGTTTTACATTCATATTAGTAAGTCCAGTTGTTTTAGCTGTGATATTTTTGTTAAAATCACATTTAAATAATAAATATAAATATATGATATAAATGTTTGACAATAGTTTTACCTTACTGAAACTGAAACGGTTTGAAACAGAATTCTTTGCTGTCACTTTTAATCAATTGAATGCATCCTTGCTGAATTAAAGCATCAATTAAAGGTGCACTATGTAAATTTTAGTGGCATCTAGTGGTAAGGTTGCGAATTGCAACCGCTCACTACTCACCCCTCCCTTTAAAACCAAATTGAGAAGCGACAGTGGCCGAAACATGACAGAGATGTCATCTGAGACAGCAGAGAGTTGCTAGCGATCTGTAGAGCAGTTTGTCTCTTTAGGGTTACTGTAGAAACATGGTGGCACAAAACCTGCGTTGTATGTAGAGAGAAATGGCTCATTCTAAGGTAATAAAACATAGCGGTTCATTGTGTAAGGTCTTTATACACCTCTGAAAACAGTTATATTTATTATATATTATTATTGTCAATAGATCATCATACATATTACACACTGCACACACCTTTAAAGCATGAATTTTAAAAAGAAAAGAAAAAAAAAGAAAAAAACTCATTGGCCCCAAACTTTTTTACAGTAGTGTCAAATATGGTAACCCACTTAACTGCAATGAATCAAATTTTCAGTATATATGGTAAAGCAGAATGTGCAAGCTATGTGCGAAGGTAGAAGGCAAGACGTGGCGGTGAGTAAACTATAGAATATATTACATTTTGGGTGATCTACGTTTTTAAAATTAAACTAATATTTATTTGTGTCTAAAAATACAGGTAGCATCATATAAATACAAATGAAAACAAATGAACATGACTATCAGACATCGACATGATTTGGTTTATGCTACACTCAATGACCTTGAGATTTCACATTCAGTCTCCATTATCAAAGGGACGCAATGTCCAAATTCCTCAATATTTAGATGAAGAACATCTTGCAGCTGCACAGTTCGTCACGAGCCTCAAAAGAGTTAAGAAAATCAGAGGAGGAGGGTTGGAATCTCCCAGTGGAGCTGCAGTCAAAGTTGCAGTGAAGTGCAGACGCAGCCCTTTTGTTTATCTGAGTCTATTCAGCTGTCACAGTCACAAAGGGACAGCTTCAGAATCAGCGGCAAAGTGACTGTCAGAAATCAAGTGAAACAAAAGCAGAGATGTGTTCTCTCTCCTATTCTCTCTTTCCAGACCATTCCCAGCTAAGTTCTCTCATAGTCTTAGCTCACATTGCTAACACAGTCAATGCATTCAACAAGGTGTTTCTTTGCTAAATAAAACCAAAATTGAAAATCTATATTTTGTTACTTCATGATTTCAAGATTTTAATGGAAAAAAAAATCTGAATAAAAATATAGGAAAGAAAAGAAAAAGGCTTCTTTAATACACAAAATGTGTAAAACACATTATGCGCTTTCCATTGCAATGATGTCCTTCAAGAGTCACATATACCGCTGTCCTGCTTTTCTAAATGAGACAGTGGCGAGACCGTATTTGTCAAGCAACCCATAGCTTTTATCAACTGTGGTGCTGGGTTTTTTCTGAGCGTAAACCTAACATGTAACTCTCAAGGGCAACATTGGAATGATAATAGGCTTTTTGCAACAACAAAAAAAAGCTTCACTTTCAAAAAATCTTCAGGTTCAATTTCAAGGTACTGTAATCTGAGCTTTCAAAAGTCATTGCTGTTTTCCCTGAACAAACTCAATGAGTTAAGTCCTGCGAGGCACACGCGGCGGAAAAAAATCAAATATTAGCTAATCAACAAAACTTGCTACACAAACGGCTATGATTCCACTCATTAGCCCCACAAGGCATTGCTCTCTCTTCTCCTCCTTCCATTTCCTTGCTTCAAAGACAATCTCCTGGAGAAAGCAGGCAACAGCAGAAAGAACACAAGACATTTAGTGTAATGCGTTTTTGAAATCTCCCTTTAATATGTTAATCTCTAACGCTCTAACGTGTGTTTTCTGCGTAGTGTACAATAGTGCCAAAAAAGAGAGAGAAAGAAATGAAATTGCATTGCAAAAACTGAATGCATTAAGGGCTAAGACAGAAGCTGTGAACCATAACTATAAAAATACACTGCAAGATATATTTCCATTCTCATTAAGAGTAACATCCAATGTAGAACATGCAGAAAACAAAACCTCCCAACTCACATAAACAAAGACACATACATTTATTAATTCATCCATTCACACACAGTAATAGTACCAAATTTGGGTGAATTTTCATTTACTTTATGGATTCCTGCTTAATAAAATATCAAATCTGTATAGCTTATTGCAGCTTTAAAGATATAAATCTAAACAATGGTGAGTTTTATTATTATTATTACTATGTAAAATATTAAAACAATTTTCTTAACAATATTAAACATAAAACATATTTTTAGGTCTAATGTTTCACATAAATGTATGTATGTATAATTTACAGTTATGTGTTTAGAAATTCAGATATTTAATCATTCAAGTATATTGAAACTAATATTTACACTTCAAATGATTTCAATGTTTCAAATGGATGGCAACATTCAGTCATCTCAATATAGAAGAGGACAGAAGATCAAACAGGAAGTCTGTTTCCATTCTCATTTCTTCCATGACTGGAACACTGTGCTGTCTGGGGCTGATTACAGTAATTGGCTGAACCTTTATATGACGTCTTGGACCCCCAAAAATGACAGGGGCCTCTTCCGCCCTCAATTTCAAAGTGCTGAACACAGCCTACAATTACTCTCTTCTGGATGGGAGCAGGGTACTGATTAAGGGGCATAATTGGGTTAATTTTCTCTCAGTACATGTGCTTGAATTTACTTGCTATATACAAACAGCCTGAGGCAGATTGGACAGCTGTCTGGACTGGACGTGTAAAGCAAACAGAATCCGAAAATCGATAGCACCTTCTGAATATCTAGATTGGTAACAGATTTTGGAAATAATGGTTTGTGTTAAAATGTAATAGATGATTCTGTGAAATGTGGTGAATACAACTAGAAATGGTTGTTCAGGGGACTATGTAAAGTATTAACATCATAACTACTCTTTCACAAAGATGTTCAGATAATGATTTTTGCTTTCACGCTGACAAAGCATCACCAAAATGAACTGACTCGAAGAGCACAGTTTTGTGTCAGTGGGCATGTGGTAGGGGGTCAAACAAAAGAGGATTAACCCAAACCAATTCACAGAAATCACCAAAATCATCTCTCCATGAAATCGCAACAGACTCATGCCTTGCAATTGGTGAAAGCCCCATCCTTTCAGGACAAATTATGAGGAAGAGTGAAGAGGGCCTGATAATCTGTCCTTGGGGGCACCAGACACTCTACTACAGCACTATTGTTCTTGAGTTCAGCACCACGGAGAGCTCTCAACCAATCAGATGGGCCTGAGAGGGAGCGCTAACCAGTCACAATCTGTGTATGTCTCTACAAAATTGTCACTGTGTCTCACTGCACCCTCTTTTGACTGGGTGAGCAGAGCTTTTAAACATAAAAAATGTTTGCTTTGTGCATATCAGTTTATTTTGAGATACATTTATAGCTGGGGACTTATTTGTCGCCCCTGAACTAGAAATTATCTAAACAAATAATATTCCTCAGGTTTTTGCATATACTTAAACTAAAGGAATAATACTAATAAAAAAGTTATATATTGCATATTTATGGCCAATCAAAAATTATGATGCCGGTGCGGACCACATCTGACAATCTGATAACTGTGGTATGAGTTAAAAAAAAATAATAATAATAACAATAATAAATATAAAAAAAAAGATTAATAAAAAGCATCAAAGCAGTGTCGCAGACTAATCTGTACTGAGAGAAGCCAGGAACTGTATTGATAAGTACAACATCCTACCTACATATATAATGCATAGAGTGTGTGAGAGAGAAGGAAAATAGAGGATGAGAAATGTGTGTGTGAGCATATATATAAATATAGACATATATAGACATATATATATAGACATATATATATATACATATATACATATATATATATATATATATATATATATATATATATATATATATATATATATATATATATATATATATATATATATATATATATATATATATATATATATATATATATATATATTACTTTGCTCTAAACATTTAAACAAACTCAGTAGGACAAAATGCTTCAATGTCAGTGCTGTGCTACTGCATGTTAATGTTCTTTGTTAAAGCAGAGCTGGTAAGAAATGTTTCCCCTGAGGAAAGCTTTTCCACTGTGAAAAATCAAGGGGAAAACCAGTGAAGCCATCTGAAGAAAATGGTGGTTTTAGATGAGCCATTTTGTTTGGCAAACCTAATTGAAAGCTGGAGAAGCTTCAGGTACACCCGTGGTGAGTGTGTGAGTGATATATATAGGCCAGAAATACACATTACCAAAGCAATGTGTGCACTTCTGGAATGTATAACCATACTGAGATATCATTTTTTATATTTTTGTAATATAAATATAATTAATATAATATAATATAATAGGTCATACTCTAAAAAACAATATTCTGCAAAATTGTTAAGAACAAGTTATTTTAAAGAGCAAAATGCATGTTTTCTATGCAAAATCTATTGGGGATTAGTGGGGAATATAAAATACATCAAGACTGCCTCTGTAACAAATTAACAATGTCCCTTACCAGTTCCCTAAAGGGGTGGCATTCATCCCAGAATGCACTGCACCCTGCAGTCTCTGACTCAATCAGATAGTAGAAGAAAACATAACAAGGACACTCGGGATATGGCAAATATAGGACACATACACGCACACTTGCGCACTTGTGCTGTCCTCTGACGATACAACAGGTACTTCTGTCATGCTGGACTGCAGCTACCACCCATTATGCACTGCATGTTTATCTCTTCCAATATAATCTAAGCACCTTTTGACTTATGAGTTAGTCAGAGATCCCACATATGAGAATCTCTCTATCCGATAACAGACAGAAACGTTTCCTTAATTAAACTATGATGGGAATTATTACAAAGAATAATTGGTGCTGATTAAAATGAAAGGGTCACACATATTCTCACCTTGCATAACATGTAATCAGATACATCACTCTCACTGGCTTCAAAATCCATATAGGCCATTCTGCTATCTTAATGATAGGGCTTTTGGAAACAAAAGCATTTTCCTGTATTAACGAGGTCACTTTCTAAACGGCAATAACTGAGCATATACAAGTGAGAGTCTCAGTTAAAAAAATCAAATTAGCTAACAACATTTTTGGGGTATATTTCCGCTCAAACAAAGAAAGTAAATAATGCTGAAAAAAAAATCAATGATCATGACAGGATTATTGTATAGCATTGAAACTATTTTAAGTCACTACAACATTTCAGGTTTAGTGAACATGATGTACTTAAAAGTAGTAGATGAGAAGCAGTAGATTCAACTTTACAGCGTCAACAAAATACCTGTATAAAAGTTTTTCATACATTGCTTAAGCTTGAAAATATGTTAAGACCATTTCGTAAAAGTATGCACATTTAAGCATATGTGTCTGCACACAAACCAAAGCCCAGGAGCTAATGTCATTTTGATCACTCTTCCTCTTATCAATTAGTAAAAATAGCTAAGCAAATTAAATGCATAAACATCAGTACAATAACACAGAGCTGAGTGCGCGTGGGAAGCAGCCAGTGCTGCTCATTTTCCGTTGATTTATTCCCCAAGGGGCACATCTACCATCTCTTTCTGGTTCTCCACAAACAAAACAGTGACTCTGCCTGCATCATCAAATTGCCCTTTTAACTTTACCTCTGATCAAGATTGCCCTCAAGTTCTATTGTACTGAGAACAAAAGATTTGTTTTTGTCTTCTGTATTGTAGATGACATTTTTGTGTTAATTTATCTGAGAACATGCATGAATATATAAATAAGGAAACTTAAATAAAGCCTTATTAACCATAACTGCACAACATGTGTACATTAACCGCACATGTGGTGAATAGGACAAAAAAACACATTATAAAATATTATTAGGCAAAACCTTCATGATAAAGTTAATGTAAGGTTTGCTTGTTGTGAATGAGTTGGGTAAATCTAACGTGTGAATGCACAGTATGTCTAAAACCATCTACTGCCATCAAGGGTCAGTTCCAAACGAAGTTCAAATGAAATAATTGAGGCATCTTTTGGGGACATGATGGATGAATAGGTGTTATAGTGAATAAATAAGATGGCTATTTCTATAAGTACAGTACATTTGTATTTTTTTTCTTTATATTTATAAAATAACATGGTGATGATCACAGACAAAATCCATATGTTTTGATAAAACTAGCTAATGCTGGGTACACACCACAAGATAATCAGGGTGATTTTGGGCCGATTTCTCCCCTTCCGACAATCCTAGGTAAAGTCCTGATTATCTTTATGATTCTACAGATTATTTCATCAGATTTTCCTGTGGTGTGAGGTATGTTAAAGGTGACTGAATCTGCACGGAAGAATGTCGGAGACGCCCTGATCTTGAATCAATATGTTGAATATTTACGATCAGAAATCCTGTTGTGTGGGGCCAGGGGGAAACCCAGAGGACAAACGAGCGTTCGCTCTGGAGATTATCACGTGAAACAAAACCAATCAACTCCAGCTCGCACTGTAACATGTAAGTCCATCTTTACACTGTCTCCACGACTTCATCTAAACATTTGACTTTTTTAAGGTCGTCCTTCATGTTTGTTTACTTTAAAGTCACGTCTGATGCGAGAGATTTTGCGAGATTTCACATGTTCGCAGGCGGGACTCTGTTGTTTGTGAATGGAATCTGTTAGTAATTGGTGTGCTTTCCTAGTCACATCGCGGCACTCCGCACACTAGTGGAACAAAATGGTTAAATCTGTGATTTCTTAGTATCATGTTTATGGTCTTTAAAAATCTTTTAGTGTGGCTCCATGCATAATTTTAGTTAGTCTTTTCCTTAAATTACTGAGTATAGTATGTAATTTCTCCCCCATTTATTTTTTAACATTTCCAAACCGACATGATTGTCACAGACAAAATCCATGTTTTGATAAAATATATTTATTTATTCATTTATTTTTTATTCATTCATTTATTCCTTTATTTATAAACCTGTACAAAGAGGATCCAGTGTCTTCCTTAAAAGTGAGTCAAAAGAAAGAAAGAAAAAAAAAAAAACAGAGGGAGGGCGCGTACGCTCATGGCCCAGGCCCAGGCACAAGAAAGATGAATGATGGGCCCTAAATGAAATGTCACTCCCAGTAATGGGAAAAGTCTAAGCCGGAATGCAGGTCACTTAAATTGCAAAAGATACACTTAAGCGCTTTTGCCACAGGCGCAGTAGAGTTGACAAAACTGTTAATATTAGCTGGCTGCTAAAAATAGAAATGAGAAAGATTAAACACTTTTGCATTGCTAACCAAGCTCTGAATCATCCAGTGGGACATCAGAGTTTGTGTTGTTAACTGCTCAGCACCCATGCGGATACATTTAGTCCTGGCACATGCTATAATTCTTGGGTTATTCAACATTTATTTACGTCAAATTACGTCAAACTGATGTGTCATTGTCTGGGAGTTCCATAGAACAACCAATGGTAAAATTAAGCAATGTCATCAATATGCAACTTTATTATGAGGGATTATGTGTCATCATCATATCTGACCAAACTTCAGATCCTTCCAGTTAAATTTAAACAAAATTTTTGGGGAAAAAAAGGTTTTAATACAAGGGTGGGTTGTCATACCGCCGAGCCTCTACCCCTCTTTGCTCTTTGCCATTGGCATTGGCATATGTGAGGAATGACACCTTAAAACTCAACAAACTTGGATGAATGTGAAAATAACACCTTTGGAATATTCATTATTTTAAGCTTCAAAATGTTCCACAAGCTCTCTATTCACTGACACTAGTGTGTAACAAACTGCTGTAAGTGCAACATCAGAATGTCAGCTACATGGCACTAATATGCCAAAAAGCAAACTTAAAAGGATTCTTACTTTAGAAAACAAGCCTACTGGGAGAATTAAATGCCACATATCCACATACAGAAAATATATCAAATAGGCCACTCCTTGGAGGATTTTTACTCTCTTCAAAGCTGAAAGAAGTTTTAGCAAAGATTCAAAGTATGAGTGTAAATTGGATCGACATATCAGGAAATGACACATGATTTCACAACTCAATTGTGTCATAACCAGATGATTCCAAGTTTAGAATGAAATATTTTCCTGTTATAACAAGTGATTCCTTTTCTGTTGTTTGCTGAAAGGGGACATATTATGCAAAATGCACGTTTATAAGATGTTTACACACAGATGTGTGTCCACAGTGTGTGTAAACAACCAGCCTGGTAAAAAGCCACCCAATACTTTTTTTTTATAATCCCCATCAATCATTATCAATTTCTCATAACACTGTTCCAGATTCCCCCCTACTCCTATGCAAGAGTAGGGAAACCCCGCCCATGACTGTTGATGATTTGCCCTTGCATAGACACACCCCTGAGTGAGAAGCACAGAGAACGCCATTTCGGTTTACTCACTATATCATCTAACATTAGCTGGAGTATTACAATATCTGTGCCAAAAAACAAATGTCCGTTTGTTGAATGTACCAACGATCGAGTCTCCATAGACTCCCGGCATATGAGCCACTGAGGACACCGTGGTTGAATTTCATTTTTGAAGGACATATATTTGCACAATTAATTTAACGCATGACTGCTTCACCAACGAGTGTCAATAGCAACACTTCAGCTCTAACTTCATATCCAGAACAAGTAAGGATGGCACTTCATATTTTTAGAATGTTTGCAAATTCCTTTCTGAATGAGCTTTCCACAACGCTGTACGGCTAATATGGCTAAAGTTACCATAGTCTCTGACTGTATTCACAGACTAGAGCTATGCCTTTAGTTTTATCCCGAAAATGCAAAGAGACTGCTATGTCTAAAAAAAAAAAAACAACAATTACAAATGTTCTGTTGTTGGATGTACCAACAAACATACGAGTCTCCATAGACTCCCGGCATCCAAGCCACTGAGGACACCGTGGCTGAATTTCAGTTATGAAGGAATTGTACCGAAGAATGTCAGTAAAATTGTATATATTTGCACAAATAATTTTACGCATGATTGCTTCACCAACGAGGGTCAGTACAATTCTGGATTTGCGAAAAAGTTGTTTCTGAAGGATGGGTCAATACAAGCGCTTCATGCTCTAACTTCATTTTCAGAACAAGTAAGGATGGCACTTCATATTTTGTGAATGTTTGCAAATTCCTGTCTGAATTCAAGCTTAGATTGGGCCCAAAAAAATCAATCCCGATTTTGAATTATATTTAATGTGTTGGGCTGGGCCCGACCATTTTTTAATACGTGTGCCGTTATACGTGTGCCGTAACTGACGTTCGTGTGCCGTAACTGACGTTCTCAACTATAATTCTGAGAGAAATCTGTTTTGTATTATCTTTATATATTTTAGGGATAGTTTGCCCTGAAATTAAAAAAAGCCATCTTTTACTCACCCTGCTGTTGTTCCAATACCACATGTCCTTCTATCTTTTTCGGACCTCAAAACAGAAATCCTGCAAGCGCTCCTCCATTTAATGGCAGTAAATGGTGACTAGGCTAAAACTTTACGAAAAGGATACAAAAGTACCACGCAATGATACAATGAGACGCACATCATATATGGAAAGTGTTTAGGAGGCATACTATAAGGTTTTGCAAGAAAGAAACCTTATTATTCAGTCAAAATACTGAGCTCGGTCGTTACTCTGTACGCATTCCTGTGAATGTGAGCGAATTAAGAAAAAAATATATATATTTCTGATTATGGCATAGCTTTCTCCCCACCCAATTAATAAAGTAATGATTAAAAAACAAAAACAAAAGCTTGATAAAGGACCTGGCCCGGCCCGAGGATAGTGGCAGGAAATATTAGCCTGACCCGGGCTCCGGCTCGGGTAGATAATCTAAACTCTAGTCTGAATGAGCTAAATCTAAAACACTGTAAGGTTAATATGGATAAAGCATTTTAGGGACCATTTTAGGGACTTTGAATCTTGTTCAGCAAAATGAACAAATCTTTTTTCAAGTCATTTCATTCCTTTCAGCAGAATAATAAATTATAAGCTAATGCAGCCAAGGCCAAACTTAAGAAATTATTAATTAATTGCTTAGCTGGGTCCGCTAAGCAATTAATTAATAATTGCTTAGCAATTCCGAATCAGAGTCGTTCTTTCTTTTGTCAATTCTTCAGGTTTGAGTTGTTAGTTCCGTCATCAGTGTCTGATCTGGGCCGTGACAGCACTATAAGCAATGCGTGCAGTCCCGAAAACAGAATTGATTAGTTCAGCTCTCGAGTCTTCGGGTTCCAGTCATTCGTTCTCACAGCCCCATAGGCTGAATGCAGAAGGTCCTGTACAGAACCGATGGCCTACAGGCGCATCCACGGTCAACACAAAATGAACAAACCGCTCTCTGAGACAACTCTGAGTCATATTTCAGATTAGTTCAAAAAGAATGAATCGTTCATGAATGACGCATCACTAACGCATAACTTAGTTGACAACATATCTAAACTGCACGCACACTGGAAGTAGTAGAAGAAGATGAGTGTAAACGATCTTTGCCGATGTTGTAAAAAATAATTTAAGGATACACAGAGTATTTACTAATTCAATCATAATTTTTTGTAAATGTGAATGCATATACGAACAAGTTCTCCGTTTAGGATTAGTACGAATTCAATCCAAACGCTCTCTGGTGACGTGGATGATTACGTTGCGGTATCTGTCCATCATCGTATAAAGCCCGCCCTGACAATTTGATTGGTTCGAATAGTTTCTGTTCATAGTTACATAGTTACTCCACAACGGATCAAGTCCAGACCAAACTGCCCGACCTCAAATGTTCTGGGCGGGGTTAAATTTGGCTTGCATCCAGGCTATATGTCATTAGTTTTATCCCAAAAAACGCTCACCGTCTGCGTGATTCATAAGCACACATTTGTTAAGCTTATTTTCTGACAATTTGGCTGGTGAGATTTGCTTTGTTTTTGACGTTGTATCTGAAGCGTGTGTAAAGAAGCCACTGGATGGAGGCGGAGAGCAGAAGCTTATTTGTATTTAAAGGGACACACACAAAAGCGCATGTTTTTGCTCACACCCAAATATATAAATATATACAAATATATAATAATTTGCTATAATAGCTATAATAAATGAATTGGGGTGTGGGGGAGGGGGCTGTATTTTGAGCTGAAACTTCACAGATATATTCTGGGGACACCAGAGATTTATATTACATCTTGTGAAAAAAGGCATAATATGTCCCCTTTAAGGTCAACATGAAAGCAAAATGGACTTAACACACATTCCTGTCTTATTGTGAATGACCCACGTGCATTATTACAACAAGAACAACAAAACAAATAGCATCTTTTATCCAAATGTAAAAAGTCCAAAATGAATGTTGTAGTTAATGTCGCCTTTCTAAACTTTTGCCAATAGTTAAAAATCAGCATGGCACCACGACAAAACTGACAATTTTTGTAATGGAAGATTACAGCGTTTATCATAAATAATTTATCTGTGAATAGTTTTATTTTTAATTCATGTGCCCTTTTAATCTTTCATCAAAAAGATGAACTGGTACGAAGGTGTGGCAATAATCCATCCATCCTACAACCTGTCACTCACTAGAGATCAAAGGAATTGGCATTCAAACACAATCAAATGATCCAACAATTCCCAATAGACAAAATCAGTCCTGCCTACATTTTTTTCTTGTTTGAAAAGCCATTTTATATACATCACAATAGGGAAGAAAAAACAACCACAACTTCTGTTTCATGTCGACTTCAATTGGCAGCAAATTACAGTTAAAGTAGCAAAGATTACAGCAATAGCAAGATAGATTTAAAAAATATATATATATATTGAGGTTGATCTTGACGCTCAGTCTCCTCTAAAAAGTGGTTGCAATATTCCAAGAGTCCACAAGTGACTGCAAACTTGCATTCAAGTCTGGATTCAATAAGGGATGAAATGTCCAATTTTCACAAGCAAATCAACCCCTGAGAGGAGACACTCGAGTCCCATCTTACATTTTTTTCTCATTGAAGATTCAGTTTCACCTGGAAATGCATAACATTATATAAAAGTAAAACTGGCTGTAAATGCCATTTCATGTTGACCTTATATTAGGCCTGTTAAAAACCTATTAGTGTTGAAAAAATTAATCGCAAATACATTTTTGAAGCACGTGAAATTGCGTCATTTACGCAATTTACATCACACAGTTGGATTATCTTAGATATAGACACTGAGCATCTACAATGGCACAAGCACCTGTAACACTTGTAGGTGGAAATTTCTATTCTAACCCTTTAACCCGATGTCGCTTTTCTGTTTGTGTTCCAATCATTTTAAGTCGGTAAACTCCGGGAAACTTTTTAGCCTAATTATCCAGTAAGCAAGCGCATTCATAAAATCAGGTCAAAGCAGCACTAATGAAAGAAAATCAAGCTGAAAATATAGTTTTAGTGAGAATCACTTTTCAATCTGATGGTTTAAATGATGACTTAAATGATAAATGATGTTAAACAAGATACATGGTGTATGCTTAATTTCACGATAAGGGTGTGATTAATCGCAAAAAAGGGTGTAGTTCGCAATAAAAAATAAAAAAATAAATCAATTGACAGTCCTACTTTATATGCAGTAGGCAATGCTCCTACTTACCAGCTGTATAGATGAGAAAAAATCCAGGAAGCGGAGAATAATGCTATAATGATGATACAATTTGTCAAAAACAAAAAGCTAATAAAACTTTGCGAGACTCATGGCTAAAGCATCAATTCCACAAAAAGAGAAAATCATAATTTGCTTTGATTCAATCCTTTCCAGTTGGTTAAAATGATTTCAAGAGATTAAGTTAACAGAATATGCCTGAATAGATCAATTATTTCTATTAATTGACGCAGTAAACTAGTCTGCCATCAGAACAGATTTTAGGTGTTCTTGTGCTAGAGCTAAACTAAAATTGCTGAATATTTTATTCAATGCAGTCGACTTACCCAAAATAGCAAACAGTCTCATACCAAAGGTCGGCTATGTTAAATTCATAAGCCATGTCGGATGCCAGTGGGTGTAAACAGAGGAAGTCCTCATCCAGCGTAATGCTCCTGGCACATACGAGCAAGACTTGCAAAACCCTGGCAGCAAACTTGACATATGAGCGCATGATGACATACAAACAACAGCTTGTGATTAGCCCAGAAGCATGCATGTCTGGTGGTCTCGCTCTCAGCTATGTTACCCATCACTCCTACAGCACTAAGATGGGGGGGAAAGTGACAGGGGAAATGGTAATCAAAGCAGTGACCTCTTGACAAGACGTCCACACCTTCAGCATGAAGCTGCCAGCTATTCGCGACAAGCCAGTCCAAAGATGTGTCCATGTAAATCTGTGTGTTTGTGTCAGATATAATGTGTCTAGTATGTAGACATTGTTTGTGACACACAAAATCAATCCACGCGAAAACCAATGTACTACAAGAAAAGAATATTAATACAGCAGACAGAATGTCATAATCTGATGTGTCACTTTCTCATTTCTATTCTAAGCCAATGACGGGACACGCGTCTTGTGCACGGATCTGCATATCACAGGAAACCAAACTGTCATGCAGAGGAACACCTAAAAGCATTCACGCACGCATCATATCAGCTCGGATTTCCCTGTGTGTAGAGCGAACCCACTCGTGCAGTCTGAGCATACCGTGTTTAATCTGGGACATGAAAGGGCACAACACCGCCTTTGAAGTCTTTCATTTCCTAAATCGAGCTTTCTGAGAGACGAAGACTCGCGGTGTCTATTAAAAAAAGGAATACCTTTTCTCTCCCTTTGCTTTTTGTGATTGTGTGATGGTGAATGGTAGATCTAAAAACCTTAAAACATTAACCGCCCCCTCAAAGGAATGCCGGTGTTTGTGTCATTTTGGATTTCTAACACCGGAAATACTGGCTTAAGCTGTAGCTAAAAATAAAAATGCTTAAGCTAAATGCTTTTTAACATCTGTAAGTGTTTCTCAACCAATGAAATGCATTTTATTAAAGTCACCATGAAATCAAAACAGACCCCTATTACTTTCTTCATAAAAATGTTTTCCTGGTTATACTGTAAATGATTTATCAGTGTGAAAAACAATGTGTTGCTGTTCATAATCATAACGTAACATATTTTCTCTATGAAACCACTTTCCTTAGTGGCTGACATCACCAGGCCCTTATTTAACCCCTTCCGAACACCTGTCATAGAGAACATTTCTTGATTTGAAATTAAATTAAATTAAAATCTTTATACACATTATAAAATATATCATGGTTTCCACTAAAATATACAACGTCTTCAATTTCATAATATTAAGAAATGTTTCTTGAGCACAAGATCTCTTGAACACGTACACAGTAATAGCATATTCTATCTATTGAGATAAACGAAAAGTATTTTTTTTAACAACTACAGGCCTACAGAGGCCTACAGACTGTTCTTCAGTATTGTAAAGTAGATCTCCTGGTGTCTGGCTCCTATGTTTTCTAAACAACAGATGTGTGCACCAGATAAATTACGTTCTGTCCTCTGCTATTGACTTTGCCTGAGGTAAAACTGTCTTTTGGGCCAATGGGAATTCTCAACTGATTTACGGAAACTACTGATTATATCGCAACACTATTAAAGGAACAGCATTTGATTTTTTTCAGCCTCCACTGACATATTTGTATGGAAATTTACTGAATGTATTGCGAAACATCAACAGAAGACATCTTGATCTAGCAGTGACTTACATTATAAAACATTTAAGTTCTAAATTGAGCACTTAGGAACACAGTAATTGATATCTGATTAAATATTGCTTGCTTTGAAACTGATAATCATCCTTCATTATTGTTTTTCCTGGCTCTTGTTGGCAGGGCATCTCATCTGCCTTGAGGTCACAAACTCTGCTTTTACAGCAAGGCCAGATCAGGTGACTTTCTCAGGCTTCCAAAGCACTGTGGGGGGGTTACTCACACCAAACACAGCCACGACACCGACACCGGTTACTTTCTGTGTGTGTGTTCTAGAAAAGAGAAGAGCAGGAAAGAAAAGCTGTGCAGCGTTTAACTAAAAGCACAGGTCAGAGTGGCAACAACAAGGACAGGATCCTATCTCGCAAACACACAATTAAAGTGATGCCAGGCATTAACTTAAAGGGGAAGAGTGAGATTAAAATGTTAAGTGGACAGATCAGCAAACTAAAATCAATTGATGAATCTGAATGTAGTGTTTACATGAACGCTAAACAAGTGATGGGTTGATGTGCGCGTTTAAATGTCACAAGCTTCAAATCGGAATAGATTTTTTTGACATGCGCACACTGCACAAATATACAGACTCTCCCGCTGGTTGCGAATAATAACTATTCTCCTACATTGGTTCTGTATTTGTTTTAAACTGTAGACATGATATTTATCCATTTCTGGTCAAAATTTGGGGACAAAGAGCATATGAAGCATTGTGCTGTGCTGCTTATATTTATCACGCAGAAAAAATGCCCCTCCCCTCCCCTCCCCATGCCCAAAACCAGTCGTCTGTGAATGAGAGTCAAAAAGAAGGACTGGTGGGATGATGTCCTGCTCCACTTCATAGACGCTGAGTGAAAGGAGAATTTTAGAATTAGGGGACACTCGTTTATATGACACTTTATTCAACAGGAGGAACAGATCGTTCTGTGCGTCATACACAGTTCTTTCGGTTTCTTTTTTCAATCAGATCAAGTGTTTACATGTTCTCTCGATCAGATTAGAAGAGGAATAAACCACCCCTTTTAATCCGATAGAAATTTCATTCAGAAGCTCGATCGGATAGATTAAGGTGTTTACATGAAGGCCCCATTGAGCATCAATCCGATTACTAATGGATTATTTGGTTGCTGTAAACATAGCCATTTTAAGTAATAAAGGTAAATTTAGACATCCTAATATTATAATTCAACTATAAAAAACAAATCTTTATTTTGAGATTAATTTAGAAATAGTTACATTTAACAGTGTTATTAAATTTATGTTTTTAACACTTAACTTTAAGTGAGTGTTAGATGATGGTAAAACAATCTAAATGTAAAAAGAATCATGCACATCATCCTATAATTGTGACCCTGGATCACAAAACCAGTCATAAGGGTCATTTTTCCAGAAATTGAGATTTATACACCAGCTGAACTAATGAAAGCTGAATAAATAAGCTTTCCATTGATGTATGGTTTGTTAGGATTGGCCGAGATACAACAAACAATCGAAATTTTGAGCAAATCACCTTTAAAGTTGTCCAAATGAAGTCCTTAGCAATGCATAATACTAATAATAATAAATTATTTATGTTTAAAGTAGGACATTTACTAAATATCTTCATGGAACGTGATCTTTACTTAACATCCTAATGATTTTTGGCATAAAAGAAAAATCCATACAATATATTGTTGGCTATTGCCACAAATATACCTGTGCGACTTATGACTGGTTTTGTGGTCCAGGGTCACAAATATATATATATATATATATATATATATATATATATATATATATATATATATATATATATATATATATATATATATATATATATATATATATATATATATATATAATTATATAAAATATAATATAATATATATATATATATATATATTATATTATATTTTATATAATTATGTTACCAAATAATACAAGTATAGAAACAGTATATTGTGCACTCATAGAGGAAATTAAAAATTTAAAAATGTCAATGAAAAAAGAAAAAATTAAAACCTCTACAGGTATAAGAAACAAGCCTTATTCTCTGCTCTTTTTTTAGTGACTGTAAAAATACCTGCTGTTGAGCATGTGCTCAGTGAAGACCAATTTGTATGTGTGTGTGTGTGTGTGTGTGTGTGTGTGTGTGTGTGTGTGTGTATACACACACTTAACAGGTTCTCAAGTCCAGGCCAGGGCTGACCTGCTTCCTCATGGCCCTTTGCCCAGGCAAGACTCATGCATTTTTTACAACGCACACAATTCAAACGGTGCTCAGCACATACACACACGGCAGGTTAGTCAGACCAGAGTAAAAAGTGGGTCAGAATCTGCCATCCACCCAGAGATTCCTCGGGCAGTCATCGGGATCAGGTGTTGTGCTGTGTAGAAAGTAGTTTGTGTGTGCTTAAAACAAATGTTAGAAAATAACACATTAGAAAACAGTGCTTTTTGTGTTCAATTTCTCACTGTATATTTTCTAAATGATACAGATAATGGATGAATAAGAAATTAAATTAAAAAACAATTCTTCCACACCCATTTCCAATTCCAACATCAAGTATCATTTACCTTGCCATTCTCAAGCAGGACAATTGAAGCTGAATGGAATGAAGCATTATTCTCAAAGCTATTCTTAGACCTTAAGTGTGTCCACACATTGTGATAAATGTACTACTGAGTCAGTACTGTGACGCACTGTTTAATCCCGCATGTGGATTATAACAGGGAAGTAAAATTAGGGTTAGGAAGAGCTGCATGAGCTAGTCTAAGATTTACACTGATACACAATTGTCCACAAAAGTGTCTGCTTTAGTTAGTCTTAGCCAAGTTAAAACAAGGCCAAGCAACATGCTAACACACCATCCCAAACAAACATCTTGAGAGAGGTTACTAAGGCAACCAAGTTCTGCTTGAGTGGGGTATCGATTACTAGCAGGTGTAGGTTGTCTCACACATATCAACACGCACACATTTACTTAGTTATCTAAATGAGGACATAACAGAGTTCTGCTGTTTTTATACAAATCTCATAATTACTATATGCTTTTTTGACAAACAACAAAAACATGTTTTCCATTTGAGGATGCCTCTACATGACATTTTGATATATTTAACTAAATTCTCAAACACTCACTAAATGACATTAACCTTTACTCTAACAGATTCATACTGAATCATAAGATTACAAACATTGGGTGTTCTAATGCCGAGTTCAGACTGCACAATTTTCAAACTTGTCGGATCACTGCTCTTTTCACACTGTAGGACTATCTGAGGTAGCATTTGGTTGCTGCTGTGTGCACACTGCGCAATGGATCGGCGACAGGGGGTTTCACACTGCAAGACTGTACAAGAGGAAAAATCGCTGACAACTCCGTACCATCCACAAACTATGTTTCACAACCAAACACACAGGAGAAGTGACAAGGAAACAACGCAAGATCACGTGCGTAAGACCGGAGTGCTCGCGCGAGACTGGAATTGTTATTACGATCCAAATTGTTTGTGTGCTGATTTGCAGCGAAAAGGACAAAAAGAAAAAAAAGATTATGGAAATGGTTGGGGAGACGTGGGGATCAAGGATAGTGTTCTGTTGGAGGTAAATACATAATTTTGCAATGTGCTGCTGTTGCGGCTGGTCAAACAAATGTTTAGGCTTTGTTTCTGTGTGATAGAATTGTAAATGTATCTTTTAAAACACTAATATTCTGGTCTATAACTCCCAAACTTCCCGCTGCCCTATATCTTGCTCTCTCATTGGCTGTAAGTCATCGCCATTTTCAGTCAGAACACATTCCACACAGTAGAATTCTGAATCCCCGACAGGTCCAGATATTTAGCATGGCAAATATCTCAAGGGCGTCTGCGTCTCCTCTGCGATTCTCTCAGATCGCGTCTTTGATGATTCACACTGCATGATTGTCACCGCTTTGCCTATGATTTCGAACATCTAAAATCGGCAGAGTGAACTCGGCATAAAACCTTCATTGGTGTCTTTAACTTTGAGCAAAATGATGCACAATGTCTTAGGATAACTACTTTGTCCATAGGCTTTCATCCATAGGCTCCTCACTAGGCTTTGGAACAGAGCTATTTGTTTAAGCAAAACATTGCATCCCTAGAGATGAAAAACAAACTACTACAAACAATTCCTAAAAAAACTATATTAATGGTATCCTAGTGGCTATATTCCAATTCCATATTTATTTATTTTTATCCTCGCAATCCTCTTAATAAACATTAAAATAAAGATGCTTACTGTTCAGCATGTACACAAGACTACCTGAAAGACTGCACAAACAACTCTGATCTCAAATAACTCGCAATCAATAATGGTTAACAGTGCTAAATATGCTCATTTCATGCTTGGCGCAATTAAAGAGTGATTGTGGGAATGAAAGCCCTTTGCTGTCCCTAAGTACACAAAGTAATGAGGATCAATAGGTGCACTGCTGGACACCAGATGTTAATTTCTGCCCACTTCTAACAACGCAATTACAGCTTGGCACTGTATGACCTCTGTGTAGAGCCAGATATCTACACACAGACACTTACATATAAACTTATAAACATATAAATATTACCTTGACCCTTGTAACAGAGATCTAAAAAAATGTAGAATAAATATATATGTAGAATAAATGCATTTAAGCCTTATTTTTTGCCTTACAGCCAACTAGATTTAGGATATTAAATATTTCATCAAAACGTATGCATACCAAAATATCAAAAACAAACTATAAGCTTATGTGTAGAATGGAAAAGGTTATATCTTTCCATTTTTTGTTCTATAGAAACTAGAGAACTCCATTGCATCTGGCCCAGTCTTATTTTTTTCACTGTCATAAAGACAGGTTGTGTCATTTCTGAATCAATTTCCATTACTGAAACATGACATTTTCAAATGAAAAATAGCAGACCAATGCCATTCACTCACAATGTGAAAAAAAATCTCATTATTGCCTGAAGAGCAACATTTTCAAAAAGATGTAACCAAGTGATTGAGATGTCTCCAAAAAGAGTGAGAGGTAATATCTTAAATGAGATATACAGTACCACACTAAACACTCTGTTCACTCTAAAAAATAGCTGGAAGGAAGAGACAATCATATGATATTTAACAAATCAAAGTAAACCTGCTCTGACTGATTCATGCAAATTCACTTCTCCTTACCACCCTCTCTGTGATAAGAAGAGAGAGGTTAAATCTTATTAATTGAAGTGGTTCTAAATAAGCAGGGCTTTTTGCAAATGTGCCTTCTGCATGTCTGATGAAGAAAACATATAATCGCATCCATAAGCCAGAAAATGTAAAGACAGACAAGCAAATATTTTTAAGCAAAAAGCCATAAAAGGTTGTGCACTGCATTGATTTTACCACGGGAAAGGGATGTTTATAAGCACAGTGTGAAATGGAGTGCTAAAAGCCACTTAAAAATAGTAAAATCACTGTAACAGCCCAGAGTGGTTTACTGATTATTTTTTTACAAGAAAAAAGCAAAAGATTTTATTTATAAGAGGACACAAATAAGTAATAATAAAACTATAAGAGGACACAAATAAGTAATAATAAAACTATTTATATTATTATTAGTATTAGCAGATACATTTATTTATTTGTTTTTATAAGTACAAAAGTGAAATAATACATTTGTAACAAGCATGCAAAACCCTATTTTCCGAACCAGCTTGTAAAAGTAGCGTTTTACCCACAGAATTCTTTTTTTTTTCATTTTTTTTTTTTTTCATTATGTCATGATTACCCATTTCAAAAAATAATTAACAGTTTTTGTTCACCCAGCAACATCCGGGCTGGTCTGTGACGATCGGAGTGGTCGCCTTGTTCTCTTGTTTTGTCAGGGACAAAGGACCGCCACAAGCCAGTTGGACGGGAGGACAATAATCACATTTAGCTATA
This sequence comes from Gobiocypris rarus, assembly GCA_023029165.1. NCBI lineage: Eukaryota > Metazoa > Chordata > Actinopteri > Cypriniformes > Gobionidae > Gobiocypris > Gobiocypris rarus. Next base: position 17,727,391 of record CM040925.1, read on the forward strand.
ATCAAATGGCACTTGTTCCCTCTGGGAACCAGAAAGGAAATCGTTGTGTACAGTAGCTTAATATGTCAGGTGTGACTCAGGGAAATTGGAGGTAATTATGGGCATAACTGCATTCAGATGGGTGGAATGGGGGGGTGGTGGAGTATGGCTTCATTTTTTGTTTGTTTGTCTGTATGACGTGTGTTTATCGGGTGTGATTGATGTTCTTTTCTGTGTTACCCTAAAAAGAGCCCCTGGGAGCTGGAAATAGAGGGCTGGGGAGGGGGACGACGAGGAGTTCTGTTGTCTCGGTTACAGCGTATGGAGAAGGGGGAAATCTCAGAGGGGGAGGGGATGAGGCTATTCTGTTAGAGGACACCCTGTGTGGTTGGTCCTGATTACACAAGAGAGGCCATCGCTCTCTGATCAGCAGACAGCTGACAAGGTGGCTCAATCAGGCTTTTCTAAGAGCTCTTCCTGCACTGATGAGGCCTGAGGAGTCTTCAGTGAATTACATTTTTAAAAAAACTATACAGATTATGGACAACATGAAATACAAAACACGGCTCTGAAAGTAACATCAGACTGGCATGTTTCCTAACATATTTGTTCCCCTATCTCTCCCCTAAAAACACATTCAGTACTTACTTAAATTTACAATTGTGCCATTAAAAAGGAGTATAAACTGAAGATCAACGGAAGGGGAATTCTGGTTTGACAGGTTGGTTCTGTGAGTGACAGAGAGACAAAGTGACCGAAGGATTAGTAGAGCAAATGGAATTACAGGGCTCCCAAACATGTGATAAAGATTTCATTATCTGGCTCTCGCACACACCATGTATCACCTCACTGTCAGGGAGGCCTGCCTTCAGATGTGTGGTAACGGAGAACTGCGTCATGAAAACACCCCACTCAGGGGAACAGAGCCTTTTGTGCTGTAGCAAACAAGGTGTAAATGTGAGAAGTCACAATATGGATTCTTCATTTCAAATGTCTAAACATGGTCAGAGATGTTGCTTTAGTTTAGTCTGGACAGGAAAGGTTCAGTTTAGTTTGAAACAAAAACGTAAAAGAGCATTAATGATTAAAAGTTTAAAAATAGACAAAATAAATAGAAGAAATTAAAAGAAAAGAAATAAAGAAAAAAGGAAAGATGAAAGGGGAGAAAATCCTGAGATTTTTTTTTTTGAGAAAGAGTGAGCTGATCAGCCTTCTGCCTTCTCAAGGTTAGGAAGCTGGGTACATACTTAATGGAATCAAATCTGATTAGATAATTAGCATAGTATTTGCATAATGGCACTGCATTTCATTACCTTGCATGTGAGTTCATCAGCATAGCGTGAGCTACAGTGTTTCCACTCCCCTCTGTCCTGTAACAAAGCTCAGACTCCATTGCCATCCGAAAAGGTCAACTCATTTACTGCCTCCTGTACCAAATAATATCTATCAAAGACTCGCACACTTGCAGAATGACTTCAGAAATCTCTGGGTGGTCTGGACCAGAGCCACAGTAACCACTCTGACCGCTGTGCAAAGCAGACAATATTTGCAGACTTGTATTGATTTAATTTCATTAAAATGTATATCTTTTGCAAATGATTCAAGATAAAGAGAAAAAGGTGAGACAGAATGCATTGAAAAGTATTTAGACAAAAAAAAAAATCAAGAAATATCAATTAGAATATAATTTACAAAAAACAAAACAAAAAAAAGAATATCCATTTACTGAAAAGCTAATGAAAATCTCTACAACTCAAAGCAAAGACAGGTAAAATACATAAACATACTATCATTAGGCATGCACAGGAAAGTAAAATCCTCAATTATTTTGATTGTTTCTCAATGGAGAGCAACTTCTACTATAGCCTCCATTTTTTAAGATTTTAATCTAAAAAAAAAACTCACATCTGTCTCCTCTATAGAGTCACAGAAAGATCTCCACAATCTCAGAAAGGAGAATAGTTTAAATATAAACTTAAGCATATCTAATTAAATGTTCCAATACCACATTATCTTCTTATTTAAATAGAATTTCAAATTGTATAACATTGTATACATGCTATACCCTTGTCAACAACTGTCTCATTTGTGTTTATTTCTATTCTTCATCTGAAAGAATGTTAGGAGAAACATCTGAAACAAAGTTGATACTAGTTCAATAAACCATAAATATTTCAATGAGACATAAAAGAGAACTCCGTAAAAATCTCACATACAACAGCTTCAGAAGAGATCTTAATGTCACAAACTGTGCTCAAATGTTCAATACTACCTCAAATATTTCTCATTACACTTTTTTAGACCAAATTAACTAAGCTTGACGTTGATATTCATTTTATAGTTTAGTACTTTTCTGTAACAATTTTCTTATTTGTATATTTGTAGAAATCATACACAAAGCTGATACTTAAAATAGAAATAAATGAGAACTCTGTTAAGTTTCACAGGCTATGAAAGCACAACCTCTGAGCACCAAAATGTTCCTCTGGGAAAATAAATAGGAAGTTACATCACAGATAAACTAACAGATGGAAAGAAAGAACAATGACAGACAGGAAGTCCCAAGAGACCCTTCTTCATCTTTCTCCTCTGACTTTCTCTAGTTTTCTGACATATGCCTGTGCCAGAAAGAAGAACAGTGTGCTGACTGATATGATTGACTTCAGACGGGTGCCGAGGAATGGCGTCCGAGAGCCCTAAGATAAGCAGACATAAGCGACAAGCCCTGGGCTACCCGAAAACAGCTGCTGCCTCTCACTTCCTACCTCTACGTTACAGTAGACACAACAGTGTCAAATATTACAAAGCACTACAATTAGGAATCTTCCTGAGGTTTAACTGCAAGAGGTTTCTGGGTAAAGGATTAAAAAAAAATAGAGGAACATTCCGAGATTCACAAGCTGTACGAACTCGCTCGGCGGTGACAGGTGAAAGAAACACGGCGATGGAAACAAATGCAGATAAATAAACATTTCATAGTATCGTTCGGCACAGCGAAGAAGCAAATAGACTCCTAAATGGAAGCCCTTGTCGTCTTAACTTGGGCGTACAGCCAGGCTGATTTGTAATAATGTCCCCCCGTCTAGCAGAGGGATTTAACGCAAGGCGGAAGAAGGAGAGACAGTATCAGAGACAGCGCTACAGTACAACTGCTTTTGATGCAACCCAGGCAAATATGTGCTAATGCATCCTCACTGGCTATATACTGTATTGTCTGTTTGCCAGGTTCTTGCTGACTGGGCTCTGACTTAGCACTTAAATTGGGTTGAAGGAAGAAACTAGGTTGGCAATTGAAAATGCAGCATATGCCTGGATTAATTTTAGTGAATCACACACCCTTTATACTGTAAGCATTTCTAATGTCCAATGACAGAAAGAGACAAAACATTTTTTAGTAAACCAGTTGTGCAGAGGTGCATCATCAACATCATCAATCATCCCAGGATTGATCAAATCAGAAAAAAAACGAGTATGGTTCTCGAGAGAGAGAAATCGCAAATCATAAGCAAACTTATGACGCTGCGGAGACATTACACGTCACACCCTGATGTCATGTGTCTTTTTTACGAGATGTGTGTGAATGCACGCACAGATTCCAGAAAATCACAGGCACTGTAAATTAACCGAAAAACAAACGATCCCGGGAAAAATCCTGGGACACATTATCAGTGTTTTTTCCAGAATCTCTGTGTGAAAGGGGCTTCTGTGACATAAAAAAAACGACAAACGACAAACGTTAGTTCGTCTGTCCATGTCATTTTCAACCGATTTATGAATTAGAACAGAAAATTACCGCTCAACTTCACATTGTCCAATGGAATCTGAACTTTGCCAGATCATGATTGTTTGGTGTATATGACAAACGGCCCGGGAATTGACGATTTATGTAAAATTTTAAAATATATAAAATATAGATTTTTAATTAAATCAATACATTAGCTTTGATTATTGATGAAAAAAAAATGTTTTGCTTTGTTTGGGTTTATGCTTTTCTCCCGTGAAGTCACAGACACTCTCTGAAAGAACCATATATGGCTCGAGACCCTTTCCGAACAGACTGAGGAAAATCAGCCAGTAAAACACACGCAACCCATAGCAACGGGTTATGGCAACACCTCAGACTGACTGATATGAAAAAATATACAGAAGTTTTCCGACTTTTGAGCAGTTTGTTAGTATTGGACACATTGTCCTTTTTTATTGACCACAAATATTATAATTGATATTTGTCTGAGATGGGCACTTTTGATTAATTTTGAAAAAGGGCAGGGGCTCAAGCACCCAAAGCCCCCTCTGCACGTGCCTGCCATCCAACATGTCATAATGGAAAAATCATAACCCAATATATAAAATTGACGATAACATCCCCATGCCCAACGTGTCTGTGTATGACACCAAAGGTTTCTCATTGAACTCAATGGAATACACTGTGCGTCTAAAATTGACACTACAGTGGTATGTTAAAAAATGACACCAAAGGGTTCTGGCCAAGCATCAATATGTGACGAGTTGAGAGTGCTATTTCCATTCCTTATGGAAATCCAAAAAGGTTCCTTTCTGCAAATTAGACTGGATTACTTTCATACCAACTGCATACTATTCTGAAGTCCACATTAAACGTAATAGGGTTGTGAATTCTGATCATTGTGTCTGCTGACAAATCAATTAGATATGCACAAAAATGCTACTGTAACCAATCAAAATTGTAAAAGTTTGTCTTGAATATATTGTTTTCATAACTGACCATTGCAATTGATCAATCCTTAAACAAGCATTCTCACGTTTCCACGCATGCTGTTCCAACAAAACAAACCAACTCTGAAACTGTACTCATATCTGCACCGAAAAATCTACTGTGAAAACTCTGAAACAGACAGAAACATCCAGCTAATCACTCTAAAAACAGGGAACATATAATAAGTCAATTAAGAGGTCCTGCAACAAAAAACAACAAAAATCCAGTGCTTTTTTGTATTTGAAGAATGAAGTTATTTGGCCACTCTGAGACATGCTGAAATATTGGGTGAGACGAAGGGATGAAATGTGGTTCAACAGCGTTCCACAGGGATGCTCAGCCCAGCAGCAAGTCAGGGCTAAATCAGGCCCATACAAACCTCCCAAGAGAAGCCAGCTATGAAATGACATGACAGCACACATGCACTGCCAGACTGAAATATCACAGTTCTTTCCTTTCTCTTCCTTTCATTCATTCCAAAAAAAAAAAAAACACAACGCGGAAGTCATTGTGGCACCTGACTGAACACAGACACAACACTTCTGAAAATTCCACATGAAAGATCCAAACCATAACAAACACTGACATATTAAGCGTTATGGTCTCGAGCAAGATAAACTCTCATGAGACTGAGTCATACTGTGCAGTTAAAGCATTTTTAGCAGCTGATACAAATATCTATTGGCTATAAGACCACCAGGGAGGAAGACGCTACAGTTCCGACCATTCAGGCTGCAGTCAGAATGTGTATTTCCCTTCAATTAACTCTCATTTAATTATACTCTTGTTTCAGTCACTCATGGTGAGCAGCTATTAGCAGAAAAGTACTAAAAACAAGGATGTAAACACAAGAGTGCACAACTTGAGGAAGAAAACGGTTCTGTACCTTTGCCCTTGGCTTGAGAAAGGAGATGAAAGGCAACAGAGAGATGAAGAGTATCCACAGAAGGAAAGCATGGAGAGATACGAAGAAACGGTCAAAGCACAATCCACATCTATGCATTCAAAGTTCAGAATTTAGCTCATTCAATGCACTGCAATTCAGTCAATTCAGGCATGCAGTATATAATCAAATCGCAACAGAGTGAAAAACAGTGAAAGGGTGTGGCATACCTTGATCCGCCATCATCATGTGTGCAAATCCTTTGAGGAACAGAGCAAGTGACAGAAAGAGAAGAAAATCTTTAGGTACAGGTGTTTGAAAATGTACAGGTGTTGAAAATTAGCACATGTGCTATAACACTTTAAACAATGCATCTGGTTTGTCCAATGTTATTGCTATGTCCATATGAAATAAAGGTATTTATCAGAGCACACAGTGACCTCACATTTTTTTGTAGAAGAAAAAGATTTTGACTTGTGATCTTGTTAAAGTGGTCATTTGAATTTTTGGACCCACTTTATATTAGGTGTCCTTAAGTACTATGTACTAACATTTTAATTAATAATTTGATACATTGTGTACATACATGTTTTTACATTGTACTTACATTTAAAATATACCTGCATGTAATTACATCTGTAATTAATTTCTGTAGTTACATTTGTAGTCACAGTTGACACTTCCCTTACACCTAACCCTACCCTTAAACTCACCCATCCTACCACACCTGTCCCTAACTTTACCCGTATCCACCTCAATATCAACTAAAGTGTTTTGCAACACAATATGAACACAGTAAGTACATTGTACTTATTTTTTTATGTAAGTACATAGTAGTTAAGGCCACCTAATATAAAGTGGGGCCGAATTTTTTTTAGGTTGTATAGTGATCTTGAGAAATAAATAAATACAACATTTTATGAATATTGTCACCATTGTGGATTGCTATTTTCACAATACATGGCCTCAAACGTATTGCATTTATAAAACAGTACTGCTTAATAAAAATACCATGTGCATTTTATTAGTTGTTTAATATAAGGAAGCGGCTCTTTGCACTAAGTGAAAAAGGCACATTTTCTTAACGATAGATGCTATTTACACTAAGTGAAAATAGTGATATATTTACACCATGTCAACGTAGCAGTTCTTTGCAATATGTGTAAATAGTAATTACTTACTATTTGCACCTTAGTATTGTTGTATATTAACAGGATGCAAAAATAACAGTGTAAATTATCCCATTTATTACAATTATTAAATGGACCCCACCTTAATGGGACAATAAAAGCCCTCCCTACACCTACCCCTAAACCTACCCAATAAATACTACACATAAACACCCTATCAATATAAATACTATATTAAATTATTATTATTAAACATTTTGTTAGGCACTTAATTTCCAGAAAATTTTCATCACTATTAAGAGAGAATGCCTTTCCAATGTGATATGTGATGGGAAAAGGGAGAAGAGCGAGCTCGACCAAAAGCGGATTTGAACCCGGGTCGATCGCGTCAAAACCAAGTCCCATGAGCCTACGCCACTGAAGACGCTGAAATACACAGGTCTTTTTTTAATCTTGTGTGGCCCAAATTGGGCTTGACCAACAAGGTGCACCATTTGCACTTGGTGTAAATAGACACTCCATTAATATAAACCTGACAAAGTATATTGATTTTAATGACTAATGTAGTGATCAAAGTTTAAAATCTATTTATCATCATTTTCCATATGCATGTTATCTTTTTTCATTTTGATAATCATAAAATGGAAGGAAATGTCTGTTACTACTACAGTTTCATTGTGTCTTTATGTATTTTTTAATCTGGGAACACAACCTGTAAAAGACAATTCAATGCAACTTAAAGGATATTATCATCTCACCTGGGATGCTGTTGGCCTCTGATGGTGTTGCAGCAAAAGACAAAATGGAAAAAAGAAAAAAAGAGAAGAGAAAAATTGCAGCCATTAGAGCCCACTCATATTATCTTTGCATGAAAACTCATCATGCAAACTCTGACACACCTGCCAGCATGCACCGAGCAGACATCTGCCCTGTGCATGTACAAAGAAACCCTTAAATGCCCGTTGCATCCATCCATCCGCCCCCTATTCTCACTGGGAAATGAAGAAGAGGGGGGGGGATCAGATCTATGGTATATGAAACACCATGACACAAAAACATCTAAGAGATCTAGTTCATCTTCCATGTCTTACACACACTCCCAAAGCCCACATCCACGCCTGGGCCATAAATCCAAACAGGCAACAGAACCTGTTCCCTTTAGAGAGGGTTGTGGATTTATGGGACGCTGATGTTTGTCTAAAGCACTGTTCCATACTCAGAGCCCATGTTTACTCTCATTGTAAACACACACACACACACCCACTCTTTTGTCACAGGCCGCCTTTAGCACTGAAGCACTGGGATGACTCATTTCATTAATGCACTCTGGTCGTCTCCCAAACCAAAGGGCATCCAACACTGATAAACGGGCATTGTAATGCACTGTGTGATGAAAAACAGCTAATCTATGATTTTTGTAATCTGTTCTGGCTAGGGATGGTGCAGATAATCCGAACATCCAACTACTTTATTAGTGAGGTCAGCAATTTCTTTTTTTTTAAGCTTAAGATATTTTTAGCTGTGGTGCTTTTTATTGTGCTGTTAGACATGGTAAACCTCTTCTAAACCCCAACTAGTGTGTAGCGTTTATGCTTGTAATGTGACTTGACTAATTAAAAGTATTCATTTGACTATTTACAAAATATAGGATATACACGTTAACAATTTTGTTTTTTAAATATATAACGACATAAGAATAACTAGGTATACATTTTAAAATACTGTTTTATTTATTCATATTTTGCTTTTCACTAACTCTGAGATCCAGATTATTAGAATGAATAATTTCATATGATTCTAAACAAATTTACAGATTTTACTGTTGATATTTTTAGTACTAGGCACAGACAGGCCGAAGAACCAATTTATCTGTTGCCAGTGCACACAAACTGCAGCTAATACAGGAAATTAAGGGGAACCTGATGGGGTCTGCCTCCATTAAATGCTTTTAGTGCAGAGTAATTATAGCTACATTAGACACTGATTTAGTCCTGTATGTGTTGATGTCTGTACTGACTGAAAATGCAATATGTCGTCTTTCATGGTCACTCATTTTCGGGACACGTTCCAATGTGTAAGTGTGTGTCTGTCTGCCGTGCTTGTTAAAGGCTGGTACAGGACATTAAGTCCTCTGATGAGATGCATTAACCTGGTAGGGAAAGTATTAGGTTGTGTTTGGAGAGCAGGGAATGCTGAGCTACACTCAGGATGTGAGTGCCATGGTGACTTGATTGATGTGTTCAGTTCTTGAATTGACCTATACTGAAGTTCTGATGTCTGGCTGAAATGCGATCATCTGCATGCACAGTCAGCCTTCTACCATGACCTAGTTTTTCAGAAACGGTGGTCAGACAAAAATGTATGTATAGTTGTGGCATGTCAACATGTGAATGAGGATTTTATTAGTTTAATCTGGATTCACACCAAATCAGTCAAATAAATAAAACCACAATTTCTCGACTACTAAAATAATATTAATACATTAAATGAACTATAACACAAAATGTTTGCATTTCATGACCAATTTCATGCCTGTCTTATCATCTGCTAAGTGCTAATTAACCATAGCTAAAGGTGGGAGGGGAATACAAATAGATGTAAAAATAATAAAAATAGATGTTTAGAGTCTTAACCAGCGTTGGGTAAGTTACTCTAATAAAGTAATTAATTACTAGTTACTAATAACATCAACAATGTAATTAGATTACTGTACTAATTATTCTCTCTAAGAAATATCACTATATGTGACCCTGTACAACAAAACCAGTCATTAGTTGCACGGTATATTTGTGGTATATTTGTTTTTTCTTTTATAATTTTCAGTAAATTATTGTTGAACTTGGAAGGTTACAAGAAAAACATACATTTTAACATTAGATATAAAATATTGATTTTAAATCCAATATTGTTTTATATAGAATTGTTCAATAGTCTACAGAGTATTTAATGCAATTAATGCACTTACATTAAGTAATTAAGTAAGAGTAGTCCCTTACTTTACTTTTTTCAAAGGGAAAAGTAATTAAATTACTGTAATTACTTAGTAATGCATTACACCCAACACTAGTTTTAACCTTAAAAAAATATGTAAGGTGAAGGTCTACATATCCTATTGATACATTTTTTTATAAAACACGAGGAGATTTGTAAAGAGTGGCCAGCTTAAACATAAACCTCGCAGCGTCCCATCCACATGGGAAGACAGATTGACTGTTTGTTTTGCTGCCAAATGTTTATTATTATAATCCGCCAAAAGATTACGCGCCTTTGCAAATTATGTAGCACCGTGGCTATCACGATTTTCACAGAGTGGGGAACATACGCCACGGCAACGCAAAACAGTTCTGAGGCCATTTTAGCCATCTGGCCATCGAGAGGAGTGTCAGATTGTTGTTGCCGCTGCTATGGCAATTAGATTCAGTCAAACGTATGTAAGGCTAATGCTTAACACTTCAGACCAGCTTGCCATATGGCTCTGACCTGATATTTATTACCCGCATACAGATGTTTCAAAAGCCTGAAGACACAAGATTAAGATGGAATTAAGATTGCTCAGTGGGTTTTCGTAATGTTGTTTTCAAACACTGATGGCACACATTAATGTGTCATTTCACAATACAGGTTTTGATTTGGAGAGATGCCATTGGAGAAACTTCAGCTGTCGTCTTACAAACTGCATGGCGGTTTAGGCTGCCCCTGTGCACCATTATATATGGCCTCCAAAAAAAGGTTTATTTATTCTTTTATGATTGGCTGAACTGATTCCCAGCATTCAAAGCCATCAAAGCTGCTTTTACGTCTGGCTTTAGCCCCTATCAGTGGACTGCAGGACCCAGTCAGCCAAACAAGATGGAGAGGAACAACGGTTGTAAATCAAGCCCAAAACTCTGTACTCTTTACAGCCTATAAATCTAACCCTAGTGCCCAGTCTTCTCCAATACTCCTTTCATTTTCTCTCTCTTGCACTCTGAAAGAGGCTGTACAAGCATACATTCATACACATTCGGTCCTATATAAAATGCCTGAGTACACAGATAGCATCCTGTCTTTTTAATCACATTTGGTAATTGTGTAATTAAGAAGAGAATCACAGGAGAGGTTGTGTCTACAATGAGAGTAACAACTCATAGGGCTCAGAGCACAGATCACCGATCAATCACCCCTTAAACACTTCAATCACAAGGGGGGAAAAGTTTAGTCCTAATCAAGATGGGATATATACATTCATTTCTGTAATTGTGATTAAAATTCGAAATGAATCAAATTCATATTGCTTCATATTGGGGGAGGGTCAAAACAAACAAAAGAATATGGAAAAAACTCATTACCATCAGGATAATATACCAGGAAACGTGATTCATGGAGAAGAACTCAAAAGTTGCGATTTTCTTCTGTGGTACAGTATAACGTAAAATTAGTTTAGTAGTTATACTTACAAAATAAATGTCCACAAACCAGAATATATACATATCTTCTGGTTTATGTGTATATTAGCATATTCTTTAAAGAATTATTAAACCAAGGTCATACAATTCTCTCTCTCAAGTAAAGACAATTCTCAAGTAAAGCCGCTATAAACATGCTACTGACATGTTTAAAATAGGCAATTATCCTCTGTCTCTGATTCATTCTCTGTTGAAGAGGTGCAACAACAAAACCCAGAGCTGTGAAATGGCCTCCTCAAATCCCCAGAGAAACTAAAATGGCCACTTCAGAAAAACAACCAAGGGATCTGAAAAGGCACCTTAACATCCTAACACCCCACCTCCTCAGCTGGGCACGATTAACACACACACACACACACAACGCTTGCCAGAGACAAACAGCTTAGTGCTTTACAGAGGTAGAAACGCAGGCTTTGCTAGTAGTGCATTTCAATGGCATTCACTTTCAAATGACTGTATGAAGCGATGGGGGAACAGAGGAGGCTGATGGAGAAATTCTTAGCACAAAATAAAACTGCAAATGCATAGAAGCTTTCATAGGGTAGCTTTCAGGAGAAAAGCTAAGAGATGGCATTAACCTGGACCTTAGAGTCAAACTTCAGTAGCATGAAACAGTGGAGGATGAAGGATTCTGGGGAACATTCACATTACAGCAGTAAAGTGTAAAGACTGACAATTTTGAGTAGAATCAGATGGATTTACATTGTATACAAGTCAATATTGCAAATGCTATCAAGCTGTAAACATAAACCATTTTACCTTCGCTGCAGAATCGGCCAACATATTCCGTCTTAGAACAATCACAAAGTGGTTCCCCATCCACAACGGAGCACATCCCTCCGTTCTCACATGGGTTCTCCATGCAGATCCCCTCTATGTCCATGCGGACCCTCTGGCTGCTTAGTAGAATAGGTTCCTTGCTACTGTACTTCAGTTCCCTGATAATTCCCTTAAACGGCGGAAGATCCTTCACTGTCGGGAGAGTGAGCACAGAAATGCGGATATCTTGAGGGACTCCGCCCAGGAAGAGGTCACTAACGATCTTCATGTACTGCCTCTGTGGCCGCACCTCACCTGATTTGCTCACTCCGTCTAGACCCAGCACAGTTCTCAGGTTGTACCTGCTCAGGGTGGCAGAATGCCAGCTGCTGTCATTGACTCTCTTGTCCGATACGACTGTGGTCTCGGCGCAGTCGATGCTGAACTGCAACTGGAGCTTCCCTTCAACCACCATGAGTTGCAGGAAGTCGCAGAAGCCGCCATCGTCAAAGTACAGGATTAAGGCAGTGGACACGTCTGTTTTGAACTGGAAGCTGAGGTCACTTCTGGTGCTGGCATCCCAGCGGAGATAGCGTGCCCACTGGCCTTGCGACCCTGTAAACTCCAGGCCCAAGCAGGGCCCAAGCACAGTACTGATCAGCAGCTGCAACTGGACTGTGAATCTGAAGAAATTCATTGTAAAAGTGCTGGAGATTTGGGGTTATTATCCTGAACAGAAGGAAATCATTGATTTTGCTTTGGTTCAAAGGTCAGTATATCCAAAGTACATCCCACAGTATGCCCAGAGATACTAGAGAAGAGGTGAGATCGTCAACGCAGCGACAAACAAAAAATATCCTAAAAGAGGAGAGGGACTTAGTAGGGAGAACAGTCTTAAGTAACAGTCATAAGGCCAATGACATTGCACAACAATCCAATCTCTGTCAGGCGACAATCATAGTTTTTCTTCCTAGTTTCCTGGAATGGATCGACTTAAGAAGACAAGCAGATGAGGTTCTGTGTGTCTGGTGAGGTGTTGTTTTCTTCTGGTATCTCCTCAGACTTCAATCATCCAGACAGGTCCTCCAGGTCGGACTCTCTCTGTATTTAGGGAAACCAGCACAGTCTGCATGATGCCTTGTGGGTAATGTAGTTCATACGGTTACTCTGCCCCGTCTAGCTGTCAAAATAGAAAAGCATCAAATTACAAACGAATCCACGATGTCTCATTCGATCTAGTATGTGATTTTTTTATCCATAAAACACAAAAGCATTTTAAAATGATGCACTTGAGTGAGTCATCGTTTTGCACTTATGTTAAATGATACTCCTGGAAAAAAAAAATTAAAAGTTTCTATTGTTTAAGCATTTCACCCAAAAGATCCTTCTGTTATCGGTCATCTAGGGTGTAAATTAGCAGCATTATTCACATGGCAGCTCCAGCTATCATTCAATGGCAGCGAGTCCATGTTTATCTGATGATTTGGAAAATTAAAAGGCTTTTTGCAGGATGCATAATGCATGAAAACAATAATATGCATGTCTACACATTCCCATGACATATACTCTACATTTCCAGCACCAGAGTCACCTATACTAGTTCTAAAAATATGTGATTATTTTGTTTTTAAAATATTTAATTTAGGTGTGGTCCTACATTTTGAACAAAAAAAAAACCTGCAATGCATAAAAATGACATTAGAATTTAAAATTAATGTGCAAATGTATTATTATAATTTTAAGGAGCCTTGCATATTTAGATGCACTAAAAAAGGCAACGGAAAGGTTTATTTAAAAGATTAGTATATTCATTAAAATTAATATTGAAATATTAATTCTTAACATCCTCAAGCACAAACAAAATTCCCTGTATTCTTCTACAAATGTGAGAGAAGCTTCCCATACCGAGCTGACGTTTGGCCTTGAACCAACGCAGATTAGTAGGACTTTGTAAAGGCAAAACGCTGCTCCAGCTGCTCTTAACATGTGTCCCCTACGTGCATAAATGAATAGGCTCCAATTACATGGCAACATACGAGGTGTAACCTAATAGTCATCTAATATTGCCCATGTCCTTGCCAGAGGCGTAGGCAGCAGGTACGGCAGGACAATAGTGCTACCAGCCCACGCGATTCAACCGAGCCGAAACACAATGTATGCCGTCAGAGCTCTGCCTGCTGCAGCTGAAGAGGGGAAAAAGAGCGAGACTGCGTGCTTGTAACAGATACTCCACGTTGGCTCGCGCCCACACCGTGGAATATGCATGTGTGCTTTCTCTGTTTCTTTTTTTGTTGAGCGAGGGCTTGCAGAGAGGAGGAGAGAGGTGAAAAGGCTAAACTGAGGACATCATTGTCCTCATTGATATGTGATTGACACACTCCACTGGGAACGGCACACGACACAACAAAATAAAGCCCCTGCATTTGGATGCTGCTTAAAAAGTCGTGAGTAAGAGAGGGAGGTGTAATGGTGGAAGGGGGGCATGTTAATGACAGCAGGCCCGACCATTCATCAGACACACAAAGCTGGGTTTTACCACAGGTGCCTCAATTATGCTCTATCATTACACCAGAAGAGCTGCGACAAAATGTCCTCCAGTGCGCCCCGATGATATCATGGAGGCTTTGGGAGGAGGCGCACGCTATTTCAGCGAGCTCGGCTCCGTACGTGACACGGTTGCCATCAAGCATCCGCGTGGTAGAACGGAGGTGTGGGCGAGGTAGAGCTGGGCCAAAATGGATGACATCAGCGTCCGGTGCTCTCCTCCTGGGCTGCCAGCCGGTGAAAGGGAGGCGTGAGGCTCCTACCTGGCCTCATCCAGCCTCCCCCCTCCTTGACCCAGTGTGGGCACGGGTACCACCAGCAACCCCCTAAGCAGCACACTGCAGAGGAGCAGCAACTTTTGAGCAGATTAAAGCAGGAGCGGTTCTGCAGCAGCCGTTTATGGCATTACATCACCTTGCCTAAAACCACCATCCTTGTGCCAGTACCCACTATAACACCCCTCATAATCAAAACCAGAGGATTAGTAATATGATTTATGACCAAATTTCACTGTGGTAAAGGTGTGGAGTGTGTGCATTATATATGGCTCTGATAAAGACAGAAAGATCACGTCACACTGCGGTGTATTGGAAAGGCAGAGCACATTCGATGAGTGTTTTAAAGGCTGAGCATTACACAACGCCAATAGGAAATATTCTTCTCTGCGACACAGACAAAAAGGCGATTTGAAGGAATAAAAAAATGTATAATAAAAACGCGGCTGAACGATATTTAACACAAAAGGAAACAAATGTTGCTTGACAAACACTACTTATATCCAGTAAACAAAACAAAAATAATATTTTAGATTGCACATTTTTTTTAACATATATATTAGCCTATATATGCATGTACGTATTTTCAGTTTTAGACTTATCAATATGAATTATTCTGATTCGTTCATCTCTAGCTATAGAAAAATAGCTCAGTTACATTAGGATCATCTTGGCTTGATATGTAAATGGAGATTATACACCCACACCCGTGAGAACAAAACGATTAAAAAAATAAAGAGAAACGACACAATATAAATGTAAACGTTCAGACGCATATTTTTATTTTATTTTGGCTAACCATTTTATGCAACATAATCGCCTATATTTTAAA
This sequence comes from Gobiocypris rarus, assembly GCA_023029165.1. Classification (NCBI taxonomy): domain Eukaryota; kingdom Metazoa; phylum Chordata; class Actinopteri; order Cypriniformes; family Gobionidae; genus Gobiocypris; species Gobiocypris rarus. Next base: position 17,742,973 of record CM040925.1, read on the forward strand.
AAGATGTATATTAATATCATTGCAAATTATATATATATATATTTTTTTCAGCAAAAATTCGTTAATAATGAGTAGGCTGTTAAATTGGAACAACCTTTGTGCACCAATATTTCGTTTTTAAAATATACATTTCACCCGTTTAATATGGTGCAGAGTGTATACATAAAATGTGCTTTAAAACACGGTTTTGATATTAATTATTGGTGCACAATTCAATCAGCTAAAATAATGCATGTCAGTCACACATATGTGCATAGCCTATGTATAAACACAACGGCAAAATATTTTACATTTTTGTGAGAGGACTGCATCATTTTTTCACACAAAGGAGGTCACAAAACACCACAGGGTGAAATTAGACTTTAGGCTCATGGAGCAATTAAACTCGCTCGAATAAATATATGATGCATTATTTTAAATCAAACATACGTGTTCATTATAATTTCTGTCAGCTGTGAAACGATTCGTCGATGGAAGTGTGTGTGACAAGGCCGCGCTCAGAAAATATAATCTACCCGACAAATTCAACACAAACGATAGGCTTTTCTGCCTGTGTGACTTTGTTACAATTTCGGTAAATATGTTAAGACACAAATACAGCGTGTGCAGCCCAATGATCAAAAACATGAAATTAAAAAAAGAGAGAGACGCTTGAATAGCCTACCTTTAAAATGAGCGTGTGGGAGCGCGAGTGTGTGATGGTGGATTATTATTACCAAAGTCTATTAAATTCCAGGAGATCTAAATGAGCCACTACAAATTGATGAGAATGAATTGAGATATTCTAATAATGCTCTGGACTCGCTTGAGCACTTCAAAGAGAGACAAAAAAAGCTGAATGTGCATGTTGTGTGTGCAAACGTGCCAAAAACCCGTTCACATTTCTTAACATTTCGATTATTGTAACATCAAGACAGATATCCTATTTATAGTAAATAACTTATAATGTTAGTAAATTTATTTCAATCACAAAACGTGTTAATAGTTTAAAAAATAGTTTTTTTATATATACTTTTAGAAAATTGCCATGCTTTAATTCCCTGAACATTGTGTCTAAAAAAAAAATAATAAATAAAAAAAAAAGAATAAAGTGGTGCGCTAATGCATCATAATGGTACAAATGTATTAGGATAAGTACACCACATGTGTGTATCTTAAATTTAATCTTATCAAAATAAAATCTGAGCATTTTATATGTATATATAAAAAAACTTTTTATACACACAAAACGAAAAATGGATATACGAGCCTATGTTTTTGACCAGCCCATGTCTATGTGCATCCACAATGATGGAGCTGCAGTGGGCATGCGTGTTGTTTATCCTGAGTGGCAGTTGAATATGGGCTCCACAGACACCTGAGAACTCTTATTCATTATTTACAGCTACTTTTACAGATTAAGAAAAACACAGGTCTCCTGAGACCAAAGCGAGAATTTGTTTGTTACATGTTTACGGAGGAAAATATATGTTTCTTGTGATTACTACTAGAATACAGGCCTATATTGTCTAACTTATAAGAATACACTAAACATTCAGTGATATCATATTTCAGGCAGCTTACAAAAACAGAAAATACACGGTTTTTTAATGTGTGTCTCAGATTTGATCTGGTAAACCAGTCAACTCTGACAGAAATATTCTACTATTTCCACGTTGTGCTCTGTAAAGAGGACGACTGGCTAGCCTCACAAAGCAATACATACTCGCAAACGTATTTTTAGAGTTTGACAGTGTGTGTAAAACCTCTTTTCGTTTCTTGTGGGCCAAAATAACGATGTAGTTGTATATTATTTTATCGCGCTCCCTCGGGAAACAACGCGAATGTCTTTTATTTCGATTCAATCAAACGCGCCACGCTCACAGAAATAAAAGTAAGATTCAAGAACAACAGCGATTTACATTGTAAAAACAAGCCAACTTAGTGTAAATACTCGAAGTAAGTGATGAACTTATAACATCCAGGTGAGCTTTCCATCATTCCGTACCAAAAAAAAAAAAAAAAAAAAAAAGACACAGACTAACCTCAGTTTTCGTAAACATATCCCAAAGCCAACAGTAATAATCCACATTACATTCCCAAACGGCTCTTTATGCGTGGTCCACTCCACTAAATAACGTTTTTTCGCGGTCTTGTGAGGATGTTGTACCCGCGTGCACTTGTCTCGTTCCGTGCTCGCTTGCAGTTACAGAGACCGCGCGCTCAGAGATACTGTTGGACAATCACGAGATTTTCACACACGCGCCGCGCGACCCCGCCTTCCTCTTACTGCGAGGCTCGCGCCATTTAAAGCTGTAGTAAAATCTGAGAGAAAACTTATTTTTGAACCAATAGGTACATTTAGATGCGGAAAGGAACGCGCAATGTCTGTGACATGGTCGTGTTTGCTAACTGGGAACATAACTGTTTATACAATACGGCACTCTGAGCTCTCACGCATGTGTCTTCCTCTCTCTGCATGTTCACATCTTAATCTGCATATATGCTCCCAAAATACACTCATGCAGGCGGTCAAGGCAGATATGTTGGGTCTCTCCTTTGTTAGAGCACAAGGGGACAAGTTGTTCTTGTTCCAGCATACATCTGTTATTACCCAATGGTGTACTCTGTATATGGGTGTAAGCCCAGGAGATCTGGATTTGTCCAGGAAATCTGCTTTCAAGACATTTGGACACATTTGTAGATGGTCTTGTTTTTCTATATGTCTTACATTTCTACTCATATCAGTCATGTTTATTTATAAAGCACATTTAAAAACAATAACTGTTGGCCAAAGTGCTGTATAAAGTGTAGACAAACACCCTAATAAGTAAACACACACTACAATTTATACACTAAACATGCACTATAATTTATATGACCATACACAACAGTAAATAAATGGGTTTTAAGCAGAGATGTTAAATCATTGTATGTAGGTGCAGTCTTTATATAAAATGGTAAATTGTTCCAAAGCTGTGGAGCAGTCACTGAAAAAGCATGGCCTCTTTTCAATTTTAAACATGTCCTTGTAACAGTCAACTGTAAACTACTAGTGGACTCGAGTTTTCTAGAAACATTATGAAAGGAGATCAGAGATGTATGGAGGAGCCAGTCCGTGCAAACCCTTATAAGCAAAAAAAAAAATATATATATAGTGTTTTAAACTCAATAAGATATTCAACTGGGAGCCAGTGGAGAGAAAACAACATTGGTGGAATATGTTCGCTTTTCCTTATTCCTGTTAACAATCTTGCAGCAGCATTTTGAACAAGTTGGAGATGTGACAATATAGACTGTGAGACAACCAAGTATAGTGCATTACAGTGGTCTATTCTGGATGAAATAAAAGTGTGCATCACAGACTCCATGTCTCTGGGTGTTAGAAATGACTTCATCAACAACTTCTGACCACACCACTGATCTGTTCGTCAAAAGTCAGAGTCGAAAGTAATGCCCAGGTTTCTAACATGAGTATGGAGATTGCCAGCTAGAAATCCCAATTTACTAGCAACAACCTCTGTAGAAGCAGAGGAGCCAGAAATCAAGACTTCCGTCTTGGAGTCATTTAACTGGAGAAAGTTGACATCTACTGTTTAACGTCTCTCAAACAATCAAACAAACAATTGAGTATCATCATCGTAACAATGAAGTGATACATTTGCTAAATATAATATACAAAGGGAATTAAAACAGGACCCAGGATCGAGCTCTGTGGAACCCCAAAACCAGTGCGCAAGATGATGAGTAATTGCCAGTCTCTACCGAAAAAAGTTTGATCCTTTATATGAGGTGAACCAATTCAGAGCATAATCTTAAATCCCAATTTGCTGTAAACGATTTAAAAGAATGCCTGTGTTGATTTAATTTAACCCTCTAGAAGAATTAAGACAGCACATTTACCAGAATCGACAATCAAAAATAAGTCAGCTACAGTATATGGTGTTGGCTAATGGATATTCTTATTGGTCGATCATTACACCACCCCTTGACAATAAAACTGAATAAGTCTCCATATGGCCTCCATGTTCATGACTCTTCCCATGGGCCCATGCACTGAGATATATCTAACACTAACATGTAGATCCGTGCTGACTTGAACGACATTCCCTCTTCCCAAAGGGGTTTATTGAAATAAATTTGGTAAAAATGAAAAGTAGCCTAAAACAGGTTTTGCAACAATACCTGCAAATAACGTGTTTTGTGTGGTATATAGTTTTCAGTATTAAATACAAAACAATCAAAACAATCTAGTTCTTAGTTTTATTAATTTTTTTATATCTGTGTAAACTCTATGGATCCATATTTGAATAACTGTTCTCCTTTGACTATTCAGCAATTAATAGATTTAAAAAAATCTACATCTAATCTAATTTGACCCAAAAAAAACTCTATACTGTTCTCAAAATGTTTTCTTTTAAATCTTTTCCTGTAATAATGCACTTTGCGACCAAATAAAGACATTTGGGGGATATGTGGAGGATATGGGGATCTATACATCCAATAAATACATACTTTTTTATGTTATTAAAGTAGCCTAAGAGAAGGGGCTGTCCTTGGTGCTGAACTTTACTGCATATACAATTGATTTTGATCCAAGTGGGGGTTAAGCTTTCAGTGGAGGTGTATTTTCCAGATAGTTTGCTACTTGGGACGCAAGTTAAATCTACACGCTAAAAAAACAAACATTGCGATCGATAGGCGTTGACCATGCCATTGATTTGCAGCCCCAATGATCCATCATTGATCTTACAGAATATTGAGCGTCTCTCAGAGTTGAATGGATCAAATCTCTCCAGCCTGCAGAGTCAAGATCTTCAGAAGCTGTATGATGCGTATTTGATGCAGTGAAGCTATATCAGAAGCAAGCATGTTGAAATAATGGAATTCTTCTAGTAACACTTTATCACATGCAGTGCCTGTGAGATGACTATGTTTTGGTGTCATTCACACAGTGAGAATAAAAGTTATGCTTCCACTCTTTTATGTGCTTGTCCATTCCAGTATTCACCAACACCTAATAGGTCTTGAGGCATCTACAAGCCCAGTGCGACAGACTGGCTCTCTTTATCCCCTTCAAGACATTTCAGACACTACACAAAGACAAGCTTTCCAAAGCATCCTAACAAACAGTCCCTTCACCTGAAAGCTTGACATCTCCCTCTCACACTCACATCCTCCCAATTATTCTTAGTACACAACCAGGCCAGGTGGCATGTCAGTACTGTTTTTTGGTTTTACCTTCTATGCTCCGGGTTTTATGCAAACTTCATAAATGTGCCTTTATCTTCTGCACTATAAGAGATACAGGATATCTCTACATCTGTACAAAGATATATGAAGATATTGATATAAATAAGGATATACATCACACTGATGATGAAGCAGGCCCAGACCATAATTCAAATCTGTGGAATTGGTGGAGTTTATTGTGAACAATTCATCCATGCATGTTTCATTTATTATACTTTTTTGACCTCATAATTTTTTATTTAAATAATATAAACCAATTATCCAAGGAAAATACATGTCCAAACTACTACATTTACACGCACAACAGTTGCATCTAAAGTTGTTGCTGCATGACAGAGCATTTAAGGCTGCACTGACGCTGTATTTCATATAAGACACAGCTTCATATTAATACTGCTTTTATGCAGCATTGCATCTAGACACAGCAGCCTTATGGCAAACTTACCACATACCATATGTGACTCCTCCGGTCATACTCTCAAACCGGTAGCTCTGGTATGGGAGGCGGGAGTGCTAGCAAGGACACTAAAGAACGCAGTCTATAGCGTCAGTTGCTTGTGCACCTCTTGAGATCATGGGAGTGAGGTTTACCTGCACAGCTCTCACAAGCTGGCCTTCCTTACACTCACCCCGTAAACCTCACTCCCATCTGGGTCCCGGCACTATTGTAACCCTCCGGTCCTACTCACCCTGCCCCAAGTGGGACTCGAACCGACAACTCTGATATAGGAGGCGAGTGTGCTAACAAAGACACTAAAGAGCGCAGTCTATAGCGTCAGTCGCTAGTGCACCTCTTGAGATCAGGGGAGGTTTACCTGCACAGCTCTCACTAGCTGGCGTCCGTTACACTCACCCCCCTCACTCCAATCCGGGTCATGGCACCATTGTAACACCAATCCGGTCCTACTTACCCTGCTCCAAGTGGGACTCGAACTGGCGTCTCCGACATGGGAGGCGTGCGTGCTAACAGAGACGCTAATGAACGCAGTCTCTAACATCAGTTGATAGAGCACCTCTTGATATCAGGGGAATGAGGTTTACTCGAACAGGTCTCATTAGCTGCCCTCTGTTACATTCACCCCCCTAAACCTCACTCCCATCCGGGTCATGGCACCATTGTAACCCCTCCAGTCCTACTTGCTCCAATTAAAGCGGAACTCGAACTGGCGTCTCTGGCATGGGAGGCGGGCATGTTAACAAGGACACAAAAGACAGCAGTCTTTAGCATCCGTCGCTAGTGTGCCTCTTGCGATCAGCGGGATGAGGTTTATCTGCACAGCTCTCACTAGCTGGCCGATGATACACATATGCCAGCACATATATATCGCGTTACAATCTGATGTTAGCCACCTGTTGTCATTCAATATGGCTGTCAGGTAGCTGATAATGTGCAGATTATAGAGTCTCTTTAAAAGTGAGGAACAGATGACAGCCTTTGCACTCACTAACAATTCTGAGTACATAAACACTACAGTACACCTGTACAGTACTCAACAACACAGACAGCAAACGAAACCATCTGTTTACTCCAAGAACTGCAAACAACCTGCCTGCTATAGATGCTCTGCCATCACCGGCGTGTAAGGAGAGAGTTTACAGGGTGGCATTCTGCAGATATTGATTTCTGCAGTTAATTCATAAAGGTCTCAGCTGTTCTTTTTCAATTAAACCTGGAAGCCACCCGGGTCAAGTGGATCAATGTTATGCCCGCAGGTATGAGTTCAGAGCAGATTTACTTAGATTGACTAAGTAAGCAACATATTGACTGACATACTCACAGTCCTGAGCTTCCTGTGTTGTAACTGATGACACAAGCTGAAAAGAGTGCACCACGGGAGAGACTGACAGCTCTATTTCCGTATTCTGTTTAACTTCACTCTGAACGACTGACCTATGGAGTTATTGGTTCCAGGGTTTACTTTTAACCTGGTATTTTATTTTATTTTTTTATAGGTATTTTTCTCTGCTTTTCTTGGTTTCCGTGAAGCGAAGGCACGAGCCAAGGCATCTTTCTCTCTCTCACACGCTCTTATTCAAGTTTAGTGTCAGAAGGAAATCAGACAAGCAACAAAAGCTTTGTTGTAAAAGGATGATAAGGGGAAAAAAAGGATAAGTTCAGTCGCTGCATAATGGCTGGCTTTACCATGAAAGACCTCTGTTTGCAAAGCGCATAAGAAAGTCAGGTTTCTGCTCCATGATTTTAAGTCTTAGTCTGAGCAAATCTAAAACCACCATTTCATAAAAGCGGATAAAATAGTGAAAATCTTCCAGCTGGGGCTTCCGGTATAGTAATAAACTGTATACACCATAATCTTAATCTCAACCTTCAGGTTGAATGCACAGTAGAAATAATCAGTTAAAGGGATAGTTTATGATCTCTAACGAATATTGTAATGTGCCATCATTTACACACCCTCATGTCATTCCAAAGAGCACAAAAGAAGATATTTTGAAGAACGTTTCAGCTGATTTTGTTAATATTAAAGGTACACAACATTCAAACCCTGTGAAATTAACCCACGTCTTCTGGAGTGACAGAGTCACTTTTTATTCCTTATTCCTTAGATATATGAGGAAATATAAATAGCAAAAAAACATCAAAAATATATTACATACATACAAAAATACATACGGAAATATATTTTAAAATCAATGTATTTTTGGCCTTATTTTGTATATCCTATATTCAAATATATTTAATTATAGATGTGAAATGCTCAGCGTAGGCAAGCTACGTAAAATATCTTATCTCAAACGTCTTATCTAAAATCATGTGACCAATGATTTTTTTAAATATTTAATCTCTCTTTTATATATATATATATATATATATATATATATATATATATATATATATATATATATATATATATATATATATATATAATAACCTTATAATAACACTAGTTTATAAAGAAATTTGCATCTGTTTGAAGGGATATGGAGCTAAAAATAAAAACTAATACTGTGTATCAGCTTTGTGTAAGACAGCACAGCCAGAATGGCATTAAGAAAAAGGAGATACAGCATAGGGAGAGACAATCTGACAGAGAGTAACAAAGAGAGAGATAGAAAACTAGAGAAAAAAGAAAGCGTGATAACATACCGAGTCACTAGAGCATCCACTGACATTTCCTCTGAGATTCCCACATTCATCAAGCAAGATCTCCATATCGCACATCTCTCTCTTTCTCTCACTGTGATCAACCTTCTGTGAGCATCTGCTCAACCCCTCCACTCTGAAGCTGTGTGCAGGATATCTATGTCTCACATACAGCCTTACTTACTCAATCTAGTTATCTCAAACCACAGCCTCACCTGTTTGATTTTTTAGACCCAAAAGTTCAAATAATTCATACTAACTCTGTTTTTCTGTTTTGCCCCCTATCACATGCACAAACACAATCACTTCCAACAGCTTGATAAGTAACAGACTCTAAATTAATAGTGAAAACATGCTTTCACAAGCCCAAAGGTTCCCATCTGGCGTACTGAGCTCAACATGTTTTAAGTAACAGAAGCAGACCTGCTGATGACACCTTTATTTGGCTTCTAAAACCTGCTGACATCAAATCAGTCACATTTCAGTGTTGCCTACCCTTGTATTTTGTGCACTTCTTCTGTTTTAATTTAAAACATTATTATTACATCATTAATTGTATGTTTGTGCTCCAACATGTTAGATGCTGTGGAGCTCAAACAGCATGTTTTGTAAGGCTGTATATAAATTAATCAAGTATAATCAATGTAATTATAGCCATTTTATTATTTCTGATGGTCAAGCATGTTCCTACTGTGTGTGTCTGTGTAGAGGCCTGTGTAGGAATGGAATGTGCTCACATAGGTAAACTGAGTCTCCTGTTTCGACACTAGATGGAATATGGGGAGGCACCTTCACAGATGTTTCCACTTTTTGTTTTCCGTGACTCCAGTCTGTTGTTTTTTAAGAAGTGGACAGGAAACCTACATAGTGACATGTATGGAATGTTAGCCACGCCTTGATAGATCATATATATATCCAGGGGTACAAATCCAGATGCTACAGATGCTTTGCAGCCATCTTGGCTTTGTTGTCTCCACAAATAGCCCTATTACCTGGTGACCTCTATAGTCATTTGTAATAATTGCAGAGGTTGTCTGTGATCTTAATCCTGTGTGAATCGGCCATGTCTGTAAAAACTACCCCGCAAATGACCTACCATATTTCGCCAAACACAGAGGTCCTGCTATAATATTAGTCCTGTGCGAATTGGCATCTCTGTGATTTGGCCAGGATTTGGTGGGGTCGTGAATAATTTTTCAAGGTTTTTGTTTCCTGTCCTTTTTATCCATCTTTCGCAGAGAATGGAGGTTGCGTTGGAGTGTTTTGATAGTAGTTTGGGTGCTGGGCCATATAACTTCACAATTTGCAGAAAGAGTATACTGAAAACCATCAGAAGAGAGAAAACAAAATAAATGATTAGATGGAGATGGATGACATGTATAGCAGCATGTGGCAAGGAACGTTCTTCTGTTTATGATATATCATACAGCTAGACCTATAACGACAAGATATTTTCAAGCAATAGCCTATCCAAAAAAGTGCATAATCAAGCAAAGGGGTTTTACATCATAATTTGAGGCTAATGTGTTACAAATAAATAAAGCGTAAAGCTTGAGCTATTGGATTTTTACCTGGTGAAATGTAAATGACACAGGGCATGAAACAATGTTTCTTTTTTATCCATCTAATTGGACCATAGAATGTGACTCTCTATCTTTTCTTATTCAAAGCTTTGACGTCATATCATACTGACTGGGAGATAAGTCAGACATTTGAGTAAAATCACAGGCTTTGCTTAACCCGTGCAAATGCGCAACTTGTGTTCTAATTTCATTCTAGCTTCTGCAATTTTATAATACATATACATAGACACAAAATCAAACAACGTAATGACACACAACTCAATTCCTGACTTCAAAATTCCATTCCCGCAAACCCAGCTAACACTCCTGTTTCCCTTCACCATATTCAGCAAAAAACTATTTTATTAATAGTTTTTCTGAATAAATATACACTATATTGGCAAAAGTATTGGGACACCCCTTCAAATGCAGACGGTTCTACAAACATTTGTGAAATAATGGGTCGCTCTCAGGAGTTCAGTGAATTCAAGCGTGGTACTGTGATAGGTCCATTTGTTCAATTTCCTCACTTTGGGTCTGGTGGTTGACAGGAGAACAGTACTTGCCTGACTGCATTGTGCAAAGTGTAAAGTTTGGTGGAGGGGAGATTATGGTGTGGGGTTGTTTTTCAGGGGTTGGGCCTAACCCCCTTAGTTCCAGTGAAAGGAACTCTTAATGCTTCAGCATTCCAAGACATTTTGGAAAATGTAATGCTCCCAACTTTGTGGGAACAGTTTGGGGATGGCTCCTTCCTGTTCCAACATGACTGTGCACCAGTGCACAAAGCAACGTCCATAAAGACATAGATGAGCGAGTTTGGCGTGTAGGAACTTGACTGGCCTGCACAGAGGCCTGACCACAACCCGATAGAACACCTTTGGGATGAATTAAAGCTGAGACTGTGAGGCAGGCCTTCTCATCCAACATCAGTGCCTGACCTCACAAATGCTCTTCTAAAAGTATGGTCAAAAATTCCCATAAACACACTCCTAAACCTTGTGGAAAACATTCCCAGAAGAGCTGAGGCTGTTATAGCTGTAAAGGGTGGACAAACTACATATTAAACCCTATACAAATTAAGAATGGGATGTCATTAAAGTTCATGTGCATGTAAAGGCAGGCGTCCCAAAACTTTTGGCAATATAGAGTATCTCAAAATTCTTAAAACAAAGAACATTTAGAATAGTTTGTCAAACAAATCCACCCTTGTCATTTCAAACCTGTTTGACTTTCTTCTGTGGAACAAATAAACATTGGTCTAAGATTTTCTTGAAGCACAGGAAGTATTTGTCCTCTGCGAATGCTCTTTCATATAGATTGAACCACATGTATTGCGGGAAGTTCTCTCTCTCTCACCTCTTTTCCATGGCTTTTTTATTATTTCCAAAGAAGTATGCGCATTGTCCGGGTTCCGGGAATTCAGACATTATCAAAGCCTCATTTCCTTGATGTCGGGTGGCTCATTACTCGCCCTGACATCATAAGTGCATTACGATAGACACGTCCTGTCCTTAGACCGGTCCAACTTCCATTACATTTCCCAGAGCTGATTCTATAGAGATTATCTCACTCTAGATACTTCTGTCTCTCTGTATCTGTTATCTGGGTTCCTCCCTCTATCCTCCGCCCGTCTCTGAAAACTCCTCCTCCACCTCACTCTTTCCTCAAAGCTGGGCTCGAGTTTTAACCTTCAGTCAAATGCATTTCTGGGAAATGGATAAGATGATTTCGAATTGTTCTTTCAATGCAAATCGGTAAACAATAAGTGAGCATAATGCAGTTTCACGTTGTTCTACAGCAGCGGTGGATCTTTCATCCTGCTCTCTGAGTGCTTCGTCTTCCCACCTCCACTCTAATTACTGTGATTACACTGCCATCTTTAAAAGTCTTCATTGGCTCATTCCTCAACATGACCATTTATTTTCGAGCCAAGAAGAACATATCTATGTCAAGCCCATTCAGCTTGCTTTAAATAGAAGTATAGAGCCACAAGGGTAGAGAAATGGCACAGGAAATACATCGCTGCCTGTACTTAAATCACATGCTTCATATGAGCCTAGTGCTTCATCTTATTGCAATATTTGAATATGCTATTCACACTGAGATGAATTTGTAATATTTCACAATCCATTGCTTTGTATACTGATCCAATTTTTGCATGGACAGAGCATTTTTTGCAGGACTCTTGTCCACAATTTTAATCGAAAAATGCTAGCACAGTTCCAGCACATGACTAACTTCACAATGAGGGTGATTTCTTTGCTATCTTTTTTCATCCCATGAAATTTAGGAGTAGCACACGATGCGCCAATGAACAGGATGTTACTATGACATTTGGCCCGGTAAACTTAACTCCATTGTAAAAGCTTTAAAAGCACATCCCGTATGCACGACCTCCGTTAGAAAATAAACGATGCTGAGTGGATCTGCAGAGAGCAGCCCACACACAAGCAGGTCGGGATGTTTTCCCGTCCACTGCGTCACGATGTTGACTTACAGTCGTGAGCACACTGACCCCACCAGCAGCTAAGTGCACAATCATGTTATAATCACACGAGTGTTTAGCACAAAAATACTACACGACACAAAAATACACGCAGAGAATGCATTCAAAACAGTGCTGAAGTCTTAATTGCTAGAGTAAATGGAAAATCTTCGCAGGGAAAAAAGGTTATTTGATGTGTTTTCCAAATAACATCAGGTTTTAGGTGACAACTAGAATCAGGATTTAGTCAGGCTTGTCTTAGGATATAACAATATGAGAAAAAATTCTTAATAAAAAACTAAAAAACAATGTGCTCAAAGCTTATGAAAATTTTAGCAAAGCGAGACAATGAAAGCACATTAGCAGCCAGGAAATGACATAAGGGTTGAGTAAATAGCGCTTTCTATTGACTCAAGTTCAGCAGCTGCAGAACCAACAATGGGCAGTATTGTTCATTTGTAAATGTTATTTGAACAGTCGAGGTGGTGGTGGTGGTAGTCTCGGTTTTCTTTCACCCACATTACCATTCACAAATTCATACAGTCAAACATTTCATATGATTGTTAGCAAAGAACCTATATGTTTAAGTGACTACTCATACTGCAAAATCTATTCAAAAGTATCAGTTTACACTTCATTTGTAGGTTTAATGATATCCTAAAGATGACAAAACCTTGATCCCATTGGAACCAGTGGTCTTTTGAAGCTGTCAGAACAGACTAGCCTTCCCTAGAGACCCCTTATCTCCCATGTAAACATATGACGGCAGAAGAGGTCACACACACACACACACACACACACACACACACACACACACACACACACACACACACATGCACATTTAGGCTACACAAATATCCAGCTGTCAGCACTTTTATTGCAATGAAAGAATGATGTTGCTTGATTAAATTCAAATATAAATATCAATAAGATAATTGATTGGCTCAAATAAATGATACAGGATCTAGTTTGCCATTTCTAATGAACTAGAAAACTTAAAAAATGTAAGATTGGCAAGTTTGATATTAAGTATATTTCCATCCTGATTTAACAGTCGTTTTTGGTCTTTCGGAAACAGAAGAACAGCTACACATATGGGTATAGCAGAGGTATAATGTGTCACTGCATCTTGGCCTGTGCATTTAAGGGCAGGAATATCCACATCAATAATACATGGCAACGTTATGCAACAAGAATACCTGATGGCAGCTGTTGTCCATGCCAGAGACGAAAAGTGAGATACGCTGCAACAAATATACAATTTTTCAAAACACAGCAACAATAGAAATAACTCAAGAGCATTAAAAATGAAAGACATTGCTTTTATGGGGGCAGCGAGTTACACATGAATGGAAGTCACTATAATATCATTGGGAAAGATTTAGAAGTTCAAAATGATATTCATTTCTCTACATTCACTTTTACGTCAATGATGAGTCACCAGCTTTTAAATAGAAACCTATTCAAGTCACAAGCGTTAGTGCTGATTAGCTTACATATGTTCTGAATTTATGTAGGATCATGTCATAACCAGGGTGACATTTTTTCTTTAGTGCAATGGAAATGACACTACAACACAATGAAAAGCTAATTTATTTGAATATAAATATAATATTATGATTATAAATAGTTTCCTCTGAGGCTGCATGAGATGCAGGTTCATAAAAAAAACTATGCTTTGCTAAGGTTCCCATTAAGTTATAAAAAAGTTATTTCTGAATGTTGTTAATGTTAGGGAATAAAAATGCAATTGTTCATTGTTCATGTTAGTTGACAGTGCATTAAGTAATATTAATGGATAGAAATTAACAATAAGATTAATAAGTGCTGTATTGTTTATTGTTCCTAAGTTCAGGTTGACTCACTGCCTTAAATTTTTAAGTACAATCAACTTGGATGTTTAAGTCATTTCAACTTAAATTACATTAAACTGACTTAAATGTCCACTATGTAACTTTTCTGTCCACTAGAGGTTGCCTATTCAAAACAAAGGCATAGTTTGATTACGGCAAGTTTGAGGGCAGAATCTTGGGACACGTGGTCTTCACCTCACAGCCGGTGGAAAAGAATCGGATAGGACTCGGGCAGAAATCAAACATATTGTAAGTACTCAATTGAACAAAATATATAACACTGGCCTAGTGGTTTTTGGATAGTTTACAGGACATTTTTTTACATAGTGCACCTTTAAAAAATTAGTTGAATATTGTTTAAATTATAAACAAAAGTTGGACATTTTGATAAGTTTTAATACAATGTAAAAACATGTAATCTCTAATGTTACATTTTAGGAAGAACATTTGTGCATAACTTAAAGTTCAGTAGGCAGGACACTGATCAGAGAGTCCTAAAAAGTCCCATAATGCACCGTGAAAACCAGGGAGCAAAGATGATCACAATGTTCTCTTAACAGAAGTTCTGAAGCGTGAAACATAAATTGTGCAAGTCAACTCAATACTCATAATGACATAATGGCGATAGATGTTTTCGGTAACATTCGGTTATTTCTAGTTCAGTATAAAATACATAGCTTAACAGGTAATGAGCATAGTCTAGCTAACATTTATAATTCAAATTTGTATTTATGCCAGGGATATGTAATAAGTAAGGAATAATTCATGGCTAGCTTTGCATTAAACAATTTTAATGCACGATGTGGAGGATAGAAAGGTGCTTATCCACTGGCTAAGAGCGACCGTTTTCCATTCATTGGAAGTTGAGCTCCACGCTCGGGAAAGAGCGTCCGAGAGCGTCAAAATGGTGGACAGTTCTCAAAATTATGCAAATATCAAACCAAAAACCACAGGAGGCAGCCAATCATTGTGAGGTTCAGGAGGCATCTGTCTTGAGCATTTACAAAATGATGCAGGTTGTGTTGGGGTTTATGCTGGATTTAATGCGTGAATCATATTATTTACACACTGGATGCTTTGTTGTCATTATAGGCCTAAATATTGCAGTCTGGATGCATTCATTGTGCTTATACTGGCTGGGTTTACAAAAGTTTATCAAATTAACATCATATCTTTACTTTGGGCATTTGGAAACAAATGTTGCCACTTTCCAGCTGTAATAGCTTATATCTGTGCAGTCTCAGCCTCGGACGTCACGCCTACGGACCGTTGGCTGAATGTCTGAGGCATAAATCACACAAAATGGCAAACACAGGAGTTTCGATTCTGTCATCTGATTGGTTGAATTCTGCAGGATTTCCGGGAGACGTGTGTCGCATTCTTAAACAGTTTGCTAAACCCACTCATCATCATTTTTTTACAACTGTGAAAATGAGCGCTTACCAGGATCAACTAAAAGCTGGATTTCACCAAACAGAAATCCGTGAGAAATATATCAACCCAAAAGACAAAAGAACTGATAAAATGTTATGCAAGTGCAACAGTCTTCTGTCATCAGCGACTAGTCGACTTCGTCTCGACACACCACAGAAATGTTGACTGTGTGTTGGGAAAAAGTATTAAAGTGCCCCTATTATGGCATTTGAAAGGGTCCTATTTTTGTTCTGGGATTCCCCAACAACAGGTTTACATGCATGCCAGGTCAAAAAACACTTTCATTGTCTTATAATTTGCATTTACTTTTGCCTTATTTGCTCAATGGCTCCTAAAGGATTCCCTCAATGATACATTTTTCCAAACCCCTCCTTTGCGTGACGTAATCTGTGATGGTTGGTCAGATGATCCGGTCAGTTGTGATTGGTATACTGCGTGCAGCGCATGTCGGAAACGGAACGACTATCACCATTACCGGATTATGGCTTAAAGGTACACTATGTAGGATTTTTGCAGTAAAATATCCAAAAACCACTAGGCCAGTGTAATATATTTTGTTCAGTTTAGTTCTGACAATATCCCAAATGTTTCCAACTATTTGTAAATCGTGAGAAAATTGCTATTTTAACCAAGGAACCAGAGGGAGTCGCCTGTCAATTGCGTCAAATCTGCGTTACCCTTGTTTCCGGTTTGATTTGGCAGAAACGCTTTACTATACTGGAGTGTGCACAAGTGTCATAGCATCTACCGAGTGAACACACAGAGTAACGTCATAACATCATTTTCAACACACTCAAATTGATCTAATATGATAAACAGAGCTGCGTTACCTCATACTCGTGACCGGAAAAGCGGAAATGGCGCCAGCGACTGTGTAAAAGTCATAATAACCGCCATAATAAAAGTCCCACTGCTCGCGAGCCATGTGTTGAGTAACAATCGCCCCCAGCGGCCTTGCTCAGCTCCCACAACACTCGGTCCTGCTCTGTTTCATACTACAGTAACGTTAATAACCGCATCCATCAACATGATTTCTGCCCGAGTCCTCCTATCCCAATTCTTCCCCACCGGCTGTGAGGTGAAGACCACATGTTCCAAGATGCTGCGCTCAACCTTAGCGTCATCAAACGACGCCTTTGTTTTGAACAGATGTAAAAGTTGCATAGTGCACCTTTAATGTGATTAAGGAAATGTGAAAATGTTACTGATGAACCAGAAAGTGAATCGCAAACACTACTGGAGCAGGATCTTTCTCAATGGTAAGTGTCAATGTAAATTATGGCACTTCAGGCCGATTGAACATGCAGAATCGGAGTTTGAGAAGTGACGTGCTGTAATCTGATTAATCTTGCTGTCTGTCACCGTTTGCTAGTTCAGCGTAACGTCACAGACTAATTAATGGCCGAATTTATTTTGTTGTGGGAACTGTATGAAAATGCCAAGCGAGGCTGAAAATGCAGGCAAGATGCTAATGTTTCGTCTTGACGTCACAACGTAACGGCTTGGGATTCGTTTTAAAAACGATTTGTTTAACTAACTCAGAGTCGACAATAACTTTATATACAGTGCACTTTCAGATTTAAACCTTTGCAGGATGTTTTCATTCACTTAGAGTTATGTTACACACTACATGAAAGGTCATTTTCAAAAATCCATAATAGGGGCACTTTAATGCACAGCTAGCTGTGGACTATCCCGCTTACACCACGGATATTTGGCAGGATTGACAATTTAAAGCTGTTATATGTTTGCAGCGCAATATTTATTTGAATTGACAATTATAGCATTTATTTGAATTCATAATGGAGAGAGAAAAAGAGATAAGCGTGTGATTTACCTGTATCTGGTCAGCGTCTCTCTCTATTAGCAACCACGATGCGAGTTTAATTATTTCAAAACCAGCAATGTAAGATTATTGCTGAAAAAATATAATTCAGTAGCGAAGCTAGGCTGCAAAAACATCACTGTATTACTTTTTTTAAATGTATTGCTATTCTATGAAACAGACTATTTCATAAACCAATTCTACATTGCCTCCAAGAAAGCAAAACAATACTCCCTATAGTGGCTTTCTAGTCAAATATAAAGTATATGTCTTATGTTTGTACACATATAGTGAGCACAAAATGAACAGTGAAACTGACAGGTCTGTTTAAGCAGGCCAATGAAGGTCTCGTAAGCTAAAGATATCACCTTGAGCAGTTTGTAACTTGATGAAAACTACATCTGACCCGACCAGCATCTGAAATTCTACCCCCGGCGCTTCCAGGGTCAGTACCTCCAGCGCCTCCCATTCAAAAACTAGCAGGATGCGAGTGTAAACAAAAAAGACAAGCAAATCTATTGCCAGACTAAAAGAAACATTATTTCAACAAAGCATGATGGGACTGTAGGACGAGTTAAATGAAATGTCAGGTTCGATGTGTGACTGAATCCAGCTCATAATGGGCTTCTGGGTAAAATAAGGATGCGAGTTAATCAATGTCCAACTGTTGGAAAGAAGCGCAGACACGTTCCACTTCTCGGAGTTCCAAAATAAATAATATTTTGTTCATTGTCTTTGCATTCTCACTCGACGCTCCGGAGCAATAAAGCATAGTAAGACAGAGATCAATGAGGGATCATTTTCCTCTCGTCTTCCTCCATCGCTCATCGTTGCTTGGTTTTGTCTATATGTATATTGATTATGCATCTCCCTGCTGTCTCTTTTATAAAGGATGACTGCACAATGGATTCTTCACTCTGTACTTTGGGAGAAATGATTGTTCAAGCAATGTTCAAGATACCAGAGGATGCCCATTTGAGTTTTTGAAATCATTCTTATGTATATATTCTTAGGTGTATAAATATATTACTGTTATATTATAATTACTTTGAATTCTTATAACATTAAAATGGTTAGAAATAAACCAATATGGTACTTTCTATGAAGCCCATGCTTATAATGAATTATCCATTCCATTTATACTTATTTATAAGTATTACCATTTTATAAATATATTTATAAAGACTCATTATATAAAATAGCTATTTACATTTATATTATTTTTTATAATTACTTATAAGTCATGCATTTGCATTAATGAGTCGTATATGGTTCCATGAATGTATTTCTGAAGATGCAACCAGCATTGCTATAATATTATTATATTATAGTTACAATGACGTTTAAGTGATTTCTGTCAAATAAGTGAATAAATTGTTATTAATAGCCGTGTTGTGCTCTTATAAATACTTATTGTGAGTAATAATACAGTTACTAACCTCTATAAATGCACCATTGATGGCTTTAAGTGAAATCAAATGCAAATGTTAAAGGAACACTCAATCGTTTTTTGGAAATAGGGCTTATTCAACATCTTTCCTACATTTAGATATGTGGGCAAATGCATTTTTGTCTCAGTGCATGCATTGTTTTAGTTTGCTAACTTAACTTAGCATAATGAATCTAATCCTATGTTGCCAGCTAGCATGCACTGAGTAAAAGTGAGTACATGCAAGTACTCACTAAGTAGCAGTGCTTCGCCTGTGCTTCTCCCTAATATAGTCCCAAGTCAATATCTGCCTAGGAAATCGCCTAGTCTTAATCTGCATCGCTATTTGTATTCATAGTGAATACGCAGGCCACAAGAAGTAATTAGATGTTGTTGTTTTGTTTTTTTCGGGATCACTTTTACTCGGGACATGCTAGCTGGCAACATAGGATTCCATTCATTATGCTAAGCTAAGCTAGTGGCGATGCACTGAGACAAAAATGCATTTGCCCACATATCTAAATGTAGGAAAGATGTTGAATAAGCCCTGTTTCTAAAAACGGTGGAGTGTTCCTTTAAGAAATCATGAAGATGTGCTCATTATACATTTTAAGTTGTTTATTTGCAAATGTATCTTATGAACAATAATTTCTGTATTAAAATAATTAAGAAAAAAAACTGAAATCATTAATACATATTTTTTTTATGTTACATTCTAGCAAAACACTGCAACATTATTTTTAAAGTATATTTTCAAACTGCTATAATGCATATGCTGAGGAGATATAGATTGTGAGCCCTGTTCACTGCCTTTATAAAGCTTGGAAGCTTCAAGATATTTATGAATATAACTCCGATTGTGTTCGTCTGAAAGAAGAATGTCATATAGGATGGCTTGAGGGTGAGTAAATCATGGGGTTATTTTCATTTTAAAGTGAACTAATCCTTTAATGAGTCTTTATAAATATTTATAGAATTGTAATACTTATAAATTAGTATAAATGGGGCTATAATTCATTAAAAACATCGGCTTTATAGAAAGTGTTACCACAAAGACTTTTAAAACAGTCCTTTGAATCTTTCAAACTATTTGTTTATCTTTAATCTATATGTATCTGAGCATTTAGTATGCCAGTACAGTATTCCAAGGGAGGTTTTATCCCCTTTTTTAATCTTCCTTTCTATCCCCAAACACGTTTGCCATCCCCACTGACCTTAGAAAACTCAAAGAGTTTGTTTCTTCATTCATAACAGCCCTGAAGTTATTTGAGACCCACCCTGTGTTTTACGATGGACTCTCCTGAGGCTGACTTGCAAACATACAGTAAATGTAGGCTGAAGCAGTCATGCTGCTTGGTGTGAAGTGAGAGCTTTTAGAAAGGTGTGAATGATTGTTTGACTTGAACCGTACCATAGAGATATTGACATGACACTGAAAACTACACTCTTCCCTGGGGACTAACACATTTCGGTGCATTAAAGCAACTGTAATGACAACACTGGTTTAGGATACAAACCCACTCTCACACTGAAAAGTAGTGTTTAAGTGTGCTGCACATGACCAAATTCCCAGCGCAAAACTGATCAACACTATGAATATGATCTGAGCTCTTGGAAAATGTTTTACTACTGTTAAAGGGATAGTGTAGCTATACTCATAATGTAATAACTGCATAAGTATTAGATTATTATTGTAATAAAATGTTCATAATGTATTCAATTTCTCAAAATGTAAAAAAAATCTTGAGCTCATAATGTAATAAGAAATGTTACATTATGATAAGTTTTTTTTTACATTTTAAACCCACCAAAAACATGTCATATTTTAATTTTTGTAATAGCTTTTAAAACATTAAAATATTAGTATTACCATAAAGTACTTTAAAAAAATCTGAATCCAGTCTTAAACTACTTACAAAATGCAACAGATTTAAATATCCATGCTATAATTAATATTATTGTTATTATTAATAAACAAAGCATCTGTATTCCTTTACAGTACAACTCTAAAAAGTTCTGATTTTATTAATTTATCTGGATTTACATTTTTAAAATGTACTGTAAAGGAATACCAATCCTGTATGTTTATTAATAATAATAATAATAATAATAATAATAATAATAATAATAATAATAATAATAATAATAAATGTTGCATTTCGCAGGTAGTTTAAGACTGGCTTTAGATTTTTACAAATGTACTGTAAGGGAATACTATTTTTTTTTAATAGCTATTACAATAATGAAAATGTGTCATGTTTTTAGTGAGTTGAAACAATAATTTTCTCATAATGTAAAAAAATATTACATTATGAGCTCAAGACTGTATTACATTGAGAAAAATTATTACATTATGAACATTTTATAATAATAATAATAATAATAATAATACTTACATTGTGTGCAGTTATTACACAGTTTTTACACATTTACTGATCATTTACTCATTTCAGATCCTTATTTCCTGTCTGAACACATGACAGTGAAGATGCTATAAAACTTAATATTAGTAGTTTCTTCTTACCAGAAGTTCATAAGAAATTGAGCCAGTGTTTGGAGTGACATGAAGGTAAATAAACAACGGCTCAACTTTAATTTCTGGGTGACCCTTTAATAGCATTAAAATTACTCCATAAGTACACTCTTAAAAATAAAGGTTCTTAAATGGTTCTTTGGCATAGTGTATGGTTCCATGAAGAATCTTTAATATCCAGGGAAACTTTCCATGGCACAGAAGGTTCTTTGTAGCGCAGAAAGGTTCTTTAGTCTATAAAATGGTTAGAAAAAAATAAAAAAATAAATATATCTTTACTTTCACAAAATGGTTCTTCGGGGAACCAAAAATGGTTCTTCAATGGCATTGCCATGAAAACCCCTTTTTGGCTTGTGGAACTAAACGGATCACGTTACCGAGAAATAAACATGCCGAAGATAGCAAGATATTCGTTTGTAAACAAAACACAGGTCGAGACTGGATTTGCAGATATATCGAGATTAAAACATAATGCTGTGCCTTCTAAATTGGATCCGACAGGAATGGTGCGACACACTTATGTGAGTAAAACATGTTTTTTTTATATGTGATAGTATTGCATTGTTACAGATGGTGTTGATTATGTGTACGTGTCTAACATAACATACTTTAGCATGCTGTGACAGGCTGGAGAATCCTTTATTTTTTTGGTTCATTGTGATTCAGGATCAGATTCTGACATGTTTGGGTTATTTTAATAGTAAAATAACATTAATTCACTCTCTTGACTTAAAGAACATGCGCCCACGTGTATGTGTGCGGTTCACGCTTATATCCACATTTCCACCGATCTGGCGGGTCAAGTAATAAATACTTGTCAAATAAATAAATATTTATTAAACAAGTTTGATAAATACGGTTTGAGAGCCCTGTCAGAGAATCATTCCGGTTGCCGATTTAAAAAAAATATCTCACTTGAACTGACAGGGGAGCTGAAGCTCATTAAATATGCAAATCTTATCCAATCCTAGCCGTGGGCGTTTACTGCCAAGTCTACAGTGCCCATCAAAACCCAGCGTTCAGGAGAGAGCCTCAAAATCAGAAAATAGCCTATTACTTATTCATTATGATTAGCCTGGATGCCAGCCGAATTTAGCCCCGCCCACAAAAATTTTTGCTCGGGCAATTCGGTCTGGCCTCGATCCATAGAGGAGTAATTATGCCCGGACAGAAACTGTTCGGACCAAATGAAATTGTCAGGGCGGGCTTTAGACGATGATGGACAGATGATAAACAGTAACGTAATCATCCACGTCATCAAAGGCGCTTTGGGTTGAATTTGCTCTAATCCTAAACGGAGAACTTGTTCGTATATGCATTCACCTTCAACTATTTCTCTCAGAAACGATGATCGTGTTGGTAAGTACTCTGTGTATCCTTAAATAATTTTTTTACAACACTTGTAACGTTACTTAATCCAGCGTGCGTGCAGACAGGGTTGCCACGTTTTTTTGCAATGTCGCGCACAATTGCTACTCATAACTATAGCCCAAAACAATAACTTTCCGGGGGGATCTCCGGAAAAAAATGGCGTTTGGTTGGTAAAATATGTTATTTTGGCAAGGTTGCCTGCTAAAATTTGCATTCCTGGGTTTATATAATCACATAATTTGGGTCGCTTTAACCCGAGGACATGGAGAAAAACACGGACTTGGCAACACAGTGCAGTTGAGTTCTGTTGACATTTGACAACTAACGTTACACGTCGCTCCGTTGCTCTGGTTGGTTGTAGGTCTATCCAATTGAGGTCTTTCCTGGCTCGAAACACACCCCATAATTACAGCTCAAAGGAGCGGTACCAGACTCATATTCTGACTAGAATTGAATATGACCACGTCAGGCTACATTATGATGTTTTGAATGTAAAATCCACACGAACATCATAAGTTGACCTCAGACAACATTATAAAAAAGCCAGTTCATGACAATAAGGCTGTAGGTTAAATTCTGCAGGTATTGATTCTGAATGCCACTGTGACTTATCTCTAAATCATTTCAGTTTTGAATTAAAATCTTAATTCTTCAGCCAGCAAAACCAAACCAGGCTATCCGTTTTTCTGATCTCTGATCTCTAAGCTTTCTCATAAAAACAGTGTACATCTCTGGAGATGAATTCAAATTATATTTCCAATGGCTAAACCAGGGAAAAGTGCTTTTCCCTCAAGAGAGCACAAATTCTCTTACATAAGACAACATTGGCATGTTTTTGAAGCAGGGTACAATTCTTCGCTGCCTGTTTATTGAAACGGTCTGAGCTTAGCCTGAATCAGTAAGATTAGTATTGATCCTTGTGAGGCAGAGTGGCAGTTAACTAAGAGTGGTCTGACTTGCCTCAAGACTAACTGCACTTTTGTTATCGGTGGACAAATCTCAAGAGCAACTCACAGACAATGTGTTTCATCTAAGCCTAATTAATGATTGTGTGTTTCATTTACAGGGCTTTGCATAAGCAAGCTCTTCTTTAATTACATCAGACGATCAATGCAGGGATGAGAAGAGGCCTGACGAGACCGGTCATGTTGTGCCGCTCGTATTCTTTAGACAATTTTTTGTCAATTATTGCTAAATGAATATGATTGCTAGATACAGGACACAGTGGCCATGTGAATGTCATTGTATGCAGTTATGGCCAAAAGTGAAGATTTTGTAAGCAGTTTTCATAGTTGTTCTTGGAGTAAATTGTTTTATTTTGTGATAACGCAATGAAAAATGGCAAATTGTGTGGACAATTTTTGGCCAAGTTGTCATACAAAGAAATTATGAACTCAAGAGAGAACCAAGAAAATATTAATAACTGATTATGTTGTAGTCAGTGCATTCTTTTTGCTGTGAGCTTTTTGTTTTTTTGTACATTCTTTTGCATATTAAAATAAAACATGTAGCTGTAGTTTGCCTTTTTTTTTTTTTTGCAAAATAATTTTGTCAGATAAATATCTTAAGCATATAAATATCTTTAGCATTTTGTTCTTCCCTTATATTTAAAAAAAAATCCTCATATTTTGATGGTTTAATCAAACTTGCAGGGTCATAACAAATAAAAAAACCCTCTGGTTATCACTTTTGGCCACTACTGTGTGTATATATAGTACACACACACACACACACACACACACACACACACACACACACACACACACACACACACACACACACACACACACACACACAGACATACAGTATATGCATGTTTACACCGATCAGGCATAACATTATGACCATTGACAGGTGAAGAGAATAACACTCTTCATCATGGCTCCTGATAGTGGGTGGGATATATTAGGCAGCAAGTGAACATTTTGTCCTCAAAGTGGATGTGTTAGAAGCAGGACAAATGGGCAAGCGTGAGGATTTGAGTGAGTTTGACAAGGGCCAAATTGTGATGGCTAGACGACTGGGTCAGAGGATCTCCAAAACTGCAGCTCTTGTGGGGTGTTCCTGGTCTGCAGTGGTCAGTATCAATCAAAAGTGGTCCAAGGAAGGAACAGTGGTGAACCGGTGATAGGGTCATGGTCGGTCAATGCTCATTGATGCACGTGGGTAGAGAAGGCTGGCCCGTTTGGTCCGATCAAACAGACGAGCTACTGTAGCTCACATTGCGCAAGAAGTTAATGCTGGTTCTGATAGAAAGGTGTCAGAACACAGTGCATCACAGTTTGTTGCATATGGGACTTGATCATGCTTGACTTGAAAATCTATGCAATTACATTCATAGGTTTATCTAGGTTGGTCTAAATACTTTTTGGGCCACAGTATATGAAGTTTGAGCTGATATAGTAGCTATCCCACAGATGCCAAGCCAGCCCACTGCAGCAGTCTGAATAAAGCATAAAATGGATAATAATCACAAATGCCCTGCATTTTTGAACTTGCACAATATCATATTTAACAGTGTCAAAAAGGTGGTGAACTCCTAATATTGTTTTCACAACCCTAATATTTGTTTCACTGCCAAATCCTGGAAAATTGGTTTCCACATTTAAACGGGGTGAATACGTACTACACAAGCAATAAGGTCATTCACTTCTGGTCTGTTTCCAAAGCAACCGTAAAGCCACTTTTTGCGATTACAGAGATTTAATCTCTGAATAAATATGTTTTGGCCATTTCATCAGAGTTGGTCTTATGGGGAAATTATGAGTGTCTAAAAGGGCCTGCAAACTGTGCTTGCTGTACAAAATCACCATGTTCTCTTCTAATGGAATTTCACAGTATTAAATGAACTCATTTCCCACTGCAGCCGGAGAACGCAGAGGAGCAGCATACATGCCTACTGGATTTATTGTTCTTTGGTCATGCACACTTCTTTTTTCTCTTTGGTCTTTTTTATCCATTCTCTTCATCTATTTACCCTGCCTTCCATGAACTATATCCAGACGTTTGAGAGGTCTTATGCCTGAGATGATGTAACTATAGCCCTCTTATCATGTTCATATGAAAAAAAAAAAATAATAATGCAAAAGATAAAGATAGGTTTGTCTGCATGAACAGTGCTCATGGTCTGGTAACCAATGGGTTATATGTTTCTATATATTTGATTTGTAACTTTATACCACATATGTTTAAATAAATAAATAAATACAGATTTAGCTTTACAGATCTGTATTTTCTTGGTCAAATTAATATAATATAATTAATAATACAATAACACATTTAAGGCTACACTTTAGGTCTGTCAAATTGATTAATCGCATTAACACACAAGTTTATCACACAAGTTTTACTTCTTTTGGACCTTTCTCTATACTCTGTAAATCAGAGGTGGAAAGTAACAAATTACATTTACTCGCGTTACTGTAATTGAGTAGTTTTTCTGTGTACTTCTACTTTTTTAAGCAGTTTTAAAAAGCTGTAATTTTACTTTTACTTAAGTACATTTTGATTGAAGTATTGTACTTTGCTACATTTTAAACCACATCCGTTACTGAGTAAAAATAAATCTTTAATGCAAAGGGGAGGAAAAAAACGCGACCCGGAAACGACTATATTGAATAGAGGGCGCGGGACGCGGAAGAGAACAAGCGCGCAAATATCAGAGGGAGACGAACAACACAGACGTCAGTGACACAGACCCAGCTGAAAGCAAAATGCCGTCATGAGCCCCTGGCCAGTATGGAAATTGAAAAAAATTATGTGGTGTTGTCTTGGAGGATATCAAATGTACAAAAAAATGTGGATGCAAATGAAGAAACACATAGAACATGTTCGGGCACACATCCCTCTGTGCAGATAAAGGTATGTTTATAACTTAAGGTCGAATGATTTCTGTGACGCAGAGGGAATCCCGGTATCCAGTCATGAACATTACCTTTACATTATAAGTAGGATTCACGCCATATACACAAACTGATGGATGAACGAATAACTCGAAAGAATAAATCAAATCGCGACATGGTCTGTAAATATTAAAGCACAAAACATTGCTATATGAATATATGATCTGCTGGTTCTGTCTCTGTGAATGAGCTGCTCCGTCTACTACATACAGGACTCTCTTATTCTTAAACATTTTAATGAATTAATGATAAAATTAAGTTGTACATAATCATTTATTTAATTTAGTTTATTAGACATGTTTTATTGAATTTTTAATAAACAAAACAAACAAATGGTTGTAAGTTTGTTATGATAAAGCATTTGTTCAACCAAAAAAAAAAAAAGACCAATCATCTTCATTCATTTAACATCATTTTAACTAACCATAATTTAATAATAGGTACAGTTTATTTATTAAATAATTGTTTAATACCGTGATGTTTTCTGAGATAGTTGTCATATCGTGAAAATCTCATTCTATCACAACTCTACAGGGGAGAGTCCCCCACCCCCACTGTTAAAAAAGTAACTAAGTAACTTTTACTCTGAGTACATTTTAAATGAGCTACTTTTTACTTTTACTTGAGTACATTTTTAGACCAGTAATTTTACTTGTACTGAAGTAAAATTTCATTGAAGTAACAGTACTTTTACTTGAGTAGAATATTTTGTTACTCTTTCCACCTCTGCTGTAAATTAACATTCCTAACAACATACGATGCAAATATGCCAAGACGGATTGGAAGAGTGACACCTGCAAGAAATGGTCTTATAAGTGAGGTAAGCAGTGTTTTCTTTACCTGGAGCATTGTGACTGGCAGGGTTACATGAATATCTTCCTCCCAGACTTTTATTGAGAACCCCATACAAAGATATCAGCCATCTGACACATTCAGAGGGACTCTGGATCCCCTCGGGTAACACACACCAACTTCACCTGATGGAATAATATGTTGCAATGAGAAAAGTTAAGGCTGCACAAGAGCAAATAAAGATAATCCCAGGGGGAAATTATTCTTTGGGAGAGCAGTAATCTCCATCTCAAATGCTGAGTTTTACCATGCGGACAGCCAGAAGAAAAGTGGCTCCATCCAAGCCTGCACTGCAATCCAGAATCTATAATATTGCACTACAGAAGAGCCAAATTGGAGGGAAAAATATAATGTGATTTTCCATTAGCAGATTAAAATGTCTTTCATGGCTGCCGTTCCTCTTAAATCTATAGCCACGCTTAAACCACTGTGTCTCAGGCCAACCTAAAAACGTCAGGAATACCAGCCATGCAAGTGCTTTCCTTTTCCTACGACGCAGATGGGTTTAAAAGTGATTTTCACATGTAAACTCAACCCTCATTGAGACACAAGATGTCTCTCTCCAAATTGTTGGATGAACTGAAAAAGAAAACAATACAATGTCACAAAGTGTACATGAAAACTGTCCCATAAATGCATTTATATTGATACTACACAATGGCTTTAACTCCTACAGCCTTTAACTTATTTATGACAAATGTGAAAGGAAGCAAAGGGTGCCAAATATGGATGATCAGATATGGATGTCCCATTTTAGGTTGGCCCTGATCCATCCTCTAATCCAAGACTGGATTTAGGTAGGTAAGAGCGATAGTTCACCCAAAAATGAAAATGACCCTCAAGCCATCCTAGGTGTGTGACTTTCTTTTTTCAGACGAATATAATCAGAGATATATAAAAATGTCCTGGCTCTTCCAAGCTTTATAACGGTGGTGAATAGAGCCCAAACGCGTGTATTAATCCATCATAAATTTACTCCATATGGGTCTAGGGGGTTAATAAAGGCCTTCTGAAGCGAAGTGATGCATTTGTGTAAGAAAAATATCCATATTTAAAACATTAACTAAAATAACTAGTTCCCGACAGACGGCTGTTTATGGCGAAAGAGTAACGCCTGAAGTACTGATGAACGCAGAAGCACAGAGGATACAACAAAACACCGGCCACAAATTAGAAGAGAAAAACAAGAAGTTTTAAAGAGAAATGTTGGAGGATTTCGATATAAGGGAAGAGGAGCTTGAGTTTATTGGCCAGCCCTATTTATTTGAGCCGTGAGAGGCGTCAAAGGTTACGCTACTACATCCTACATCATACATCGCTTCAGGGGTTACTTTTTTGCCGTAAGTCGACTTGCATAGACCATCTGCCGGAAGTTATTTCAGTTTTTAAAGTTTTAAATATGGATATTTTTCTTACACAAACCCATAGCTTCGCTTCAGAAGTTTTTTTTTTTAATTAAATGAACTTTAACATTTCGTCCTCTACTCACTGCCATTGTAAAGCTTGGAAGAGCTTGGAATATAACTCTGATAGTATTCGTCTGAAAGAAGAAAGTCATATACACTTATGGCTTGAGGGTGAGTAAATCATGGGGTAATTTTCATTTTTGGGTGAACTATCCCATTAACAGCAATGCATCCTGTGCATTTAGGTGCAGTACATGTTCAGCCTTGCACGAGAGCAAGGTGAAGTCAATTATTTTTTAATAAAAGATTTGTAACAGGAACAGTGTGGTCGTATCATGGTCAGTAAAATAGTCATGTCATATACAAAAAATGCTGAAATAAACAACTAGCTAATTTGTGGGACCTGGAGAGGACAAACAAAAGGACTCATGAACAACTATCAAAGAACAAAACAACAGTCATTGATACAAGGACACACATAACTGTATAGATACACATACACATAAATAAATACATAGTAAAAAATACATTAAAAAAAGAAAAAGAAAATACTTTTGGTTAATGCCATCATGATAGCATCCAAAATCCATTGCATTTTAGTACAATTCCCAAATTATCATGGCAATTTATTTTTTGAAAGTGTAAGCTTATAATGTGGCATGAAAGCATATTCCACAACATATGGAAAATATATTTCCATATTTGCAGGAGATAAAAGCAACATCAGATACACTGGTGTATAAGTGTACTACCACGTCATTCATCTGTAGGGAAGTAAAGAGATTACATTCTACTATGTGGGGAAATTGATTGTGACATTTAATTTACTTCCTATGCCTTATTTCTTCTCCTCACTAAACCCCAGCATCAAATCTGCTGACAATATAATAACTCTACAAATGACATATATCAGACCATGTCTTAAGTTTTTATTTAAACTAAAGTTATAGTTTTAGATATTTTAGTAGGCCACGGTAAACTAAATTAAAATGAGAAAGGTTGCATTTGCCACTATCTTTAATAAAATACGTTTTTCTAATATTTTATTTTCAGCAAGTTTAAAGCAAGTTTTTTATGGTTTTATTTTCAGGAACAGACTAAAATGTATGTTGATATTCACTAAAAAAGTTTCAGTTATTATTTGTGTTCAAATTTGGTGAATTGCAATAGGTTACTAATCAAGAACCACCATTTGGAATTATACATTAAAGGGATAGTTCACCAAAAAATGAAAATTATGTCATATTTTACTCTCCATCAAGTTGTTTCAAACCTGTATGAGTTTCTTTGTTCTGCTGAACCCAAAATAAGATATTTTGAAGAATGTTTATAACCAAGCAAAGACAGCAACCATTGACGACCATACAGTAGTAGGGAAAAATACTATGGTAGTCAATGATTGCTCTATCTGCTTTGAATTTTGGGTGAACTATCCCTTTAATAGTCATATTGACAGAAAAGCTAAATACAATGATAAACTAAATGCAGTGTTTGCATGTTACAGTATACATTTGCAAACCTTACTTAATGTAAACCAAAGGCACACACCTGAAGCTGAACAACTTCTCCGATCATCTTACAGCAATGCTGGGCATCTTTTTGTACCCACTGGAGGCTTCGGACCTATTACCAGAGTGATTACATTTGGCAGCTCCAGCCGCAGCTTTTTGATCAAGATGGATGGATTTTTTATTCTGGGCAGACACAAGCTTAACGTTGGCTCTGGGTTTGCCTACAGAGGTCGAGTCTAATTAAGAGATGGAAAGAAAGTGATAAGGAAAAAGCAGCCATTGTCCATTTCTGACTCAGCAGCAAGAGATGGAGAGAGATTTTCAAATTCTGACTCATCAGGAGAGGGAAAGAACAAGCAGAGGAGGAGGGATTGAGACAACAGTACATCATTGCAGTTTCTTGTGTTAGAAACAAAAGATGATAGCAGCACCTGTCCTCAGAAATAATTTTGTCAACGAAACTACAGATTAAAAAGTTACTTTTTTAAAAATTTCTATTGAGATTTATTCACCTGAACACATAAGCTTCCCATTGATGTATGGTTTGTTAGAATAGGACAATATTTGGCAGAGATACAACTATTTGAAAATCTGGAATCCGAGAGTGCAAAAATTATAAATATTCAGAAAATAGCCTTTAAAGTTGTTCAAATGAAGGCCTCAGTAATGCATATTACTACTAATAATACATATGTGATATATTCACAGTAGAGAATTTACAAAATATCTTCATGAAACATGATCTTTAATTAATATCCTAATGATTTTGGCATAAAAGAAAAATCGATCATTTTGACCCATACAACGTATTGTTGGCCATTGCCACAAATATACCCGTGCAACTTAAGACTGCGGTTTTGTGTTCCAGGGTCACATATATGACAAAAATAACATATAAGATAAAAGGATAACAGAACAGAAGTCTAATATCAAGGGGACAGAAAAATGCAATAGTGCACTTACGTAATTTGAGTGCACCCCATCCACAGAAATTAATAATTACAAGTTTGCACGGTTCCTAGTTGCAGTTTGCGCCTGACAGGATTAACTGTCGACACAGTAAATGACACATTATTGTGGATGGCAAAGCTGGGATTCACCAATTTGGTTTCAGCTGTGCAGCTTGAGCAGAGCGTGCTGCAGAAGAGACTTGTTGAGCATAACTGCGTCCATCATCCGATGCTTGGCAGCCAGAATCTGCTCTCCAGCCTGAGGGCATTAGTATGAAGGGGTTTGGACTCCCTGGATACTGGCCTTCAGGCTCTGGGAAGTAAGCTGTGTATCTCTGCTTCTGTTGGGCTTCCAATGGGGTCTGACCTAAAAAAGCTAACCTGGAAGGGAAGAACTGGGTGTAATTGAACCAAAACTCCCTCTGGATCGAGAAATGACTGGCTGTTATGTACTCTTTAACATCTGATCCAGGTCTAGCTTACAGCATTAATGCATTCCTAAGCTCTTGATTGTACTTGACACACTAGACTCAGAAAATACTTTTAATATGCCTGAAGGTGTCCTGTGGTATTTGGCAACAAGACGTTTGCAGCAGATCCTATGTCCAATTGGATTGAGATCTGGTGAATTTGGAGGCCAGAACAACACCTTGAACTCTTCATCATGTTCCTCAACCCATTCCTGAACAATGTGTGGCATGGTGCATTATCCTGCTGAAAGAGGTCACTTCGGGGGTACACCGTTGTCATGAAGGCATTTAACTGGTCTCCAACAATGTTTAGGTAGGTGGCACGTCAAATTTACGTGCACATGAATGGAGCAGGGTTTTCCAGCAGAACATTGCCCAGAGCCTCCCACTCACCCCACAACTTGTTGTCATCCCACAGTGCATCCTGGTGCCATAATTTTCCCAGCCAAACGGTGCACACATGCACGGCCGTCCTTGTGATGTAAAATAAACCAGACGACTTTCTTCCACTGCTCCAATGTCCAGTTCCAACGCTCGCTTGCCAATTGTAGGCGCTTTCACAGAGGTCATTCACAGGCACCCTGATAGGTCTGCGGCAGTGTGATGCACTGTGTTGTGACACATTCCTCCCATAACCATCATTCAAATTTTGTGCGACTTGCGACAGTAGACATTCTGTTGGCTTGGACCAGACAGAATAGCTTTCATTGTATCAATGAGCCTTGAGCAGCAAACACCCTGTTGATGGTTTGTAGCTCTCTCACCACTGCTGACCAGGATATACACTGTTTTAGAGATACACTGACCCAGTCACTTTGCCATAAAAATGTTGCCCTCGTCAAAGTCGCTCAGATCTTTATTCCTGCCCATTTCTCCAGCATCCAACACAATTGATTAAAAAGACTGATTTTTTTCTCACCATCTAATCTACCCAGACCTTAATATGTGGCCTTGTTAGGAGATGATTAATGATGATTATAATAGATGATAGATGATAAATAGATGATAAATATTTGCTTCACCTGTGACTGGTTATAGTCTTTTGGCTTATCAGTGAGTGTGTGCACGCTCAAAATTGCTTAAATCACCTTTCTTTCCCATTCTGACATTCAGTTTGGAGTTCAGGAGATTGCCTTAACCAGGACCACACCCTTAAATGCATTGAAGCAACTGCCATGTGATTGGTTGATTATAAATATATATATATATATATATATATATATATATATATATATATATATATATATATATATATATATATATATATATATATATATATATATATATATATATATATATATATATATATATATATATATATATATACTCACCTAAAGGATTATTAGGAACACCTGTTAAATTTCTCTTTACTGCAATTATCTAATCAACCAATCACATGGCAGTTGCTTCAATGCATTTAGTGGTGTGGTCCTGGTCAAGACAATCTCCTGAACTCCAAACTGAATGTCAGAATGGGAAAGAAAGGTGATTTAAGCAATTTTGATAGGTGATTAATAGCTGATAGAAGAGAAACTTTGACTGAAATAACCACTTGTTACAACCAAGGTATGCAGCAAAGCATTTGTGAAGCCAACCCACGCACAACCTTGAGGCGGATGGGCTACAACAGCAGAAGACCCCACCGGGTACCACTCATCTCCACTACAAATAGGAAAAAGAGGCTACAATTTGCACAAGCTCACCAAAATTGGACAGTTGAAGACTGGAAAAATGATGCCTGGTCTGCTGAGTCTCGATTTCTGTTGAGACATACAGATGGTCAGAATTTGGCGTAAACAGAATGAGAACATGGATCCATCATGCCTTGTTACCACTGTGCAGGCTGGTGGTGGTGGAGTAATGGTGTGGGGGATGTTTTCTTGGCACACTTTAGGCCCCTTAGTGCCATTTGGGCATCGTTTAAATGCCACGGCCTACCTGAGCATTGTTTCTGACCATGTCCATCCCTTTATGACCACCATGTACCCATCCTCTGATGGCTACTTCCAGCAGGATAATGCACCATGTCACAAAGCTCGAATCATTTCAAATTGGTTTCTTGGTTTCTCTCTCTATATATATATAATCCAAAAAAAATGTCTCATGTCATTCCAAACCCATATGACATACTTTTTTTTAGACTGCCCATGCAAAATATTCAACGCTATCTCACAGCCGATTCGTACATATTTTACGAGGTGGCTAATTCGTATGAATTTATGCGACCTCACTGCATTTAATTTGATGCTTTGCCTAAACCCCAGTGATGGGTAGGTTTAGGGGCAGGGTTTGAGGTAGAAAATTCCTACGAATTCATGCAAAAATCTTACAAATTCGTACGAGTGAGGTCGTATAAATTTGTACGAATTAGCCACCTCGTAAAATATGTACAAATTGCCGTGAGATCGGGTTAAAATATTTCATTCACTTTTCCACATATTCAGATTTTAGATCATTGTCAATGTCATACCGTTCACATAAGTTTTTTGTAAATATGGCATAGCATCTTCAATTTTAGGGTATTCCTCACACAGGCCCATCATTTGAGATTTAGACTAGAATCAGGAAAAAAAAAAAAAAAAAGAGGGTTACTGTGGTGAGGTAGACAAGCGAGAGACGTGGGAGGAGCGAGAGGAGACCGGTGCGTGATTGAGAATGAGCGTCAGTTACATTTTTTCATTAAAAATTAAAAACATTAAATTTGAAAAAATTAAATTAAAAACATTAAAATTGAAATTAAACATTAAATGAAAACATTAACTAAAATTTAATTATATTACTATAATACTAAAATTTAATTATATTAAATTTTAAGCCAATGCATTTCTCATTTTCATTTTGTCATTTAACATATAACACATAAATAAATAAAAAAAGACAAAAATAATGGCAAAATGACAAAAACTGTAAAATTAAGATAAAAACACAATATAAAATCGAATTCAGAAAAATATACAAATAAAATTCTAAATTTTAACAAAAACTATAATACTATAATAGTATATCAATGATACTAACACACTGATTAGAATACAGTAAACAAGTCATATGGATTATTTTTATGATTTTTTTTTGTGTTCTTTTGGAGCTTGACAATCCCTGGTTACCATACGCTTTTGTTTGTAAAGAAATGATCAGTGTGAACGTTATTCAAAATTTCACCTGTGTTCCATGGAAAAATTAAGTCATACGGTTTTGGAACACCATTCTTTTAATTCACTGATAAATTCATTTAATGTGACTGACATTTGGCACAGTAAAAAAAAACAAGACATAAAAAGGAAACCTGCTGAACATGAAAAAATAAAGCAATAAAAACACTCCCATTTATTGATCCAGCACGTAAAATACTGTTTTACTGTTTACTAAAATAAATAAAAAATGTTATGTTATGCCCCACAACTTTTATATTAAAAGGTTTCAGATGATGTTGGCAACCAAATGGGAAAAGGAAATCTGAAGGAATGTAAAACAAAGGATTGAGACGTGATGCTGATTCCAGAGGCAATTTCACAAGTCTGAGATATTGCATAATGCGAACTAACTTACAGTACTGTGAAAAACATCATTTGAATACTAAGAAGAAAAGTTAACATGCACAAAGACTTTGCTGTAACGCATAACACATGACTGATAATTCATGTGATCAATGCCTTTTATTTGTTTGATTTACTTCCAGCTTTCATTAAAAACAGTCCATGATCAACCCATAATGCACTAGGCAGGGTGCGGAGTTCAGTGCAGAGGGCATTATGGCCTGGTTCAAGCCTTTTTAGTTTGGGTACGGCAGGCAGCTGAAGAGGTAGTAGACCCATCTGGCCAGTGTGGAGCTGCGGAGCCACAGCAAAAGTTCATACAGGTCTATCTGGCACAGAGACCAATGCTCAGACAGCGAGATCCGCAGCTGCCTGGTCCGAGACTTGGTTTTACTTCTCTTGTGCCTATATAAGAGAGAGGCACAGAGTGAGTTTTTTGTGGCGGACAAGTTTGACATTTCAGACCATAGCTGCTGTGTCAGACTGGAGATGTCACACTGTGCTCCATCTGACAGGAGCACACCGACAGCATGAACAGAATACAGGCTGAAAACAGAAAGCAGGGGCTGATGGGAAACCGGGAGTCAGTCACGAATTGTCACTCGTCTTACTTTGCCAAAAACCTTGCAAAAATGTCAACCGTAACTTGTTGCATGCTCGGCACACAGGTCCAAAGGTTTTTTCTCAGAACTGCCAATTCTATGAGAGCTGAACTGAGAAAATCTGCCAAAATATGTCTTACTGATCATAGAAGATTTTGCATAATTAAAAAAATAATAATAATTATTAGAAAATGTAGACGTAACTAACAACAAAGAAAAATAGATGAAAATATTGAGGTTGGTACGATTTTTTAAACGTTTTAGAAAAACATCACCATGGCTCAATTATTTGATCAAAAACAGTAAAAAAATTATTACAAAAGAAAATAAAATTTCTATATTAAAGGTGCTGTGTGTAATATTTATTAGGATCTATTGACAGAAATGCAATATAATATACATAACTATGTTTTCAGTGGTGTGTAAAGACCTTACATAATAAACCGTTAAGTTTTATTACCTTAGAATGAGCCATTTCTATCTACATACCCTGCGGGTCCCCTTACAGAGAAGTAGCTATTTTGCGCCACCATCCTTCTAAAGTAGCCCTAAACGGACAAACTGCGCTACAGAGCGCTAGCTATTCTCTGCTGTCTGACCCCTTATTTACATTGCACGTGTCTGCGGTGCGTTACGGCTGCGATGTGGCTACTGGAGCTGATCGCGGCCACTCTAGTCAATGCTTGTGTTTACACCAGCTGCGCCATGGAGCCTTCCAGAAGCATTCCAGCTCACCGCGCCGCTTCTCTAAAGATAGGCACATCGCCTATTTTTGACGGACGCAGCGCCGAAGCCACCCACATGAAAAATATTATAGTATATTTTAGTAAAATTACTCTAGTAAATACTGTTTTTGAACCATACTATAGTAAAGATACTACAGTAAAGTGTAGTATATTGTAGTATTTACTACACTTTGTTAATTTACTGTAGTTTATTTACTATAGTGCGGTTCAAAAACACTATAGTATTTACTACAGTAATTTTACTATAATATACTATAGTATTTTTTCATGTGGGCGTGCATTATATACTAAATAAAAGTCATTTATTTCAAAATAAACACCCCGTGCAGACATTTATTACAGTATTTATTACACTTTATCAGTTCACTGTAATTAATACAGTAGTATACTTTAGCATTCTTTAAAAATTGTTGTACATACTATAATACATCGCCTCGCTACTGAAACGCTCCTGGCACCACGCAGAAGATGGAACAAAACCTCACCGCAGCCATAATGCACCACAGACGCGCGTGTGCAGTGTAAATAAAGGGTCCGGCGACATCTTTGTTCTGTGTCAGCCACCGTAGCTTCTCTATGTGCTTCGAAAGGGAGGGGTGAGTGGTGGGCGGTTGCAATTTGCAACCGCACCGCTGGATGCCGCTAAAATTTACACATGCACCTTTAACATTTTAAAACTAAAACATGCTAGCATTGTGCTCATTCATGCTAGAAATATGCTACAACATGTTAGTAAATATGCTAACACCTGTTAGCAATTTGCTAATCATGTTAGAAACGTTAGCAATGTGTTAAATCATGCTAGAAACATGCTAACAATGTGTTAATTGATGCTAGTTAATACATGCTAGCAGTATTAAATTATGTTAGAAACATCTTAACAATGTAATAAAGCATACTATCTACAATCTAACAATGTGCAAATTCATTATAGAAACATGTTAGCAACCAAAAACGTTGACAACATGCTAAAAATTTATTTATTCCTGTTATGGAAAGCTGCATTTTCAGCATCATTACATCAGTGTCACATGATCCCTCAGAAATTCTGATTTCTGATTTGAAACACTACTTATTATTATTATTATTATCATCAATGTTGAAAAACATTTTTTTGTGAAAACCATGATCATACTGCATTTTTCTTTTCTTTCATAAACATATACTAAGCCCATATTTTTGTAAAAACTACAGTTCATTTTGTATCCTGGTGTAAATATTTACAGTTGTAATATTGCATAACTTGTTGGCCCTCGAATTACCCATAATGAATATTTCAAAGTGAGATTTAGAGGATGTTGTCACAGCTGAGCGGGAGCTAAATTATTAACCCAGCTCAGCAAGAGACCTTTCAGTCTGTCTGTCCCTGCAAGCAGACAGAAAATGACAGGAAGAGTGAACCTAGCATGCACTCTCTGTCCTCTTCGTTTCTCATTACACCTCGCATTTGACAGAGACCGTGTCCAAAACCTAAAAAAACACTAACTACTAGCTCCCTTTAAGTTGTTTACATAACTATTTATGTTTCACACATTACTTATAGCTGCTAACAACTATGCTTTAATGAAATTAATCAATTAACTATATATATGCTGTGCTTTGCAATATACACCAATCAAGCATAACATTATGACAGGTGAAGTGAATTACACTGATTATCTCTTCATCATGGCATCTTTTAGAGGGTGGAATATGTTTGGCAGCAAGTTAATTTTTTTTCCTTTAAAGTTGATGTGTTAGAAGCAGAAAGGATTTTGACAAGGGAAAAATTGTGATGGCTAGACGAAACATCTCCAAAACTGCAGCTCTTGTGGGGTGTTCCTGGTCTACAGTGGTCAGTATCTATTAAAAGTGGTTCAAGGAAGGAACAGTGGTGAACCGGCGACAGGGTCATGGGCGGCCAAAGGCTCATTGATGCACGTGGGGAGTTACAAACAGACAAGCTACTGAAGGTTCATTCTGGTTCTGGTAGAAAGGTGTCAGTATACCCAGTGCATCGCAGGTTGTTGCATATGGGGCTGCATAAACGCAGACCAGTCAGGGTGTCCATGCTGACGCCTGTCCACCGTCAAAAGCGCCAACAGTGGTCATGTGAGCATCAGAACTGGACCACATAGCAATGGAAGAAGGTGGCCTGTTCTGATGAATCACGTTTTCTTTTACATCACATGGATGGTCAGGTGAGTGTGCGCTGCATACCTGGGGAACACATGGCACCAGGATGCACTATGGGAAGAAGGCAAGCCGGCGGAGGCAGTAAGATGCTTTGGGCAATGTTCTGTTGAGAAACCTTGGCTCCTGCCATCCATGTGTTGTTACTTTGATACGTATCACCTACCTAAACATTGTTGCAGACCATGTACTCCCTTTCATGGAAACGGTAGGCTATTCCCTGGTGGCTGTGGCCTCTTTCAGCAGAATAATGCGCCTTGCCACAAAGCAAAAATGGTTCAGGAGTGTTTTGAGAAGCACAACAACGAGTTTGAGATGTTGACTTAGCCTCCAAATTCCCCAGATCTCAATCCAATCGATCATCTGTGGGATGTGCTGAACAAACAAGTCCAATCCATGGAGGCCCCACCTCGCAACTTACAGGACTTTAAGGATCTGTTGCTAACATCTTGGTCCCAGATACGACAGCACACCTTCAGAGGTCAAGTGGAGTCCATCTATGGATTGATGGATCAGGGCTGTTTTGGCAGCAAAAGAGGGACCAACACAAAATAAGTCATAATGTTATGCCTGATTGGTGTAGCCTATATTAGTGATTATGAGCAATCCCACCATTATAAATATGACTGATTATTATAAACTGTGGACTTGGCCAATGCAGGGGCAATTGTGTGTCCTTTAGTAAAGTTGTTGGACAGAGCCTCACTGAATATTACCCATAACCACATGCATATACTGCACATGCTGACTTTGAAAAGTGTGAAAGATAACCTGCAAATGCATAAGACATTTTTTTTCCTTCTAATTTTTTTCCACCACCATTAAGTATTTTGAAAAGCTTAGGGACACCACCAGAACCATGATCATGCCGATTGCATTAGTCATTTGTACAGTGAGG
Organism: Gobiocypris rarus; assembly: GCA_023029165.1. Classification (NCBI taxonomy): domain Eukaryota; kingdom Metazoa; phylum Chordata; class Actinopteri; order Cypriniformes; family Gobionidae; genus Gobiocypris; species Gobiocypris rarus. The sequence goes on from CM040925.1 coordinate 17,782,845, forward strand.
CTGAAAATAATACTTAACAGTGTGAGACTGCAGAATGAATGCTAATGTTACTTCCTTTTCACGTGAAGACTAATAAAAACAACCCTATTTCTTTGTGACGTCGCTTCACAGTGTCTGTTTCAATGAAAAGTGACTGGTTATATAGACTACAAAGAGTGTTCTTTAAAGGAATAGTTTAAAAAAACACTGACATTATTTACTCACCTTCATATTGTTCTATATTGTTCTATAAATTTATTTGTGACACACAAAAATACCATTGTTCACATATGTTACATTGTTGCAGCACCTCTCTTCCCAGTCTGTCTGTAACGCTCTGTTTAGTTGCTGTTTCGATGAAGTCCTTCCGAAAAGCAAAATATGCTATGATTGGTTGCTGGACCAGTATGTTGTGATTGGTCAACTGCTTTGAGCATGTTTGGGATAATGTCACACCCCTTATCATAACCATGAGCTTCAACCCACTACTAACACAAGTCAAACAGGCCTTGCCCCCTTTATTTTGAGTATGCCTTTGGTGTGAATTATTTAAATGAGGAACAGTGTGACATTTACGTTTCCAGAAGAAAACTTCAATCAAGACATTTCAGGGAGTTCAGAAACAGTGCGCACTGATATAGAGAATAACTCTCTTTGGACTGGACTTGTGCTTTATAACTTTGCAGACATTTTTCATGCTCAAACAGCAACATTACACACTAAAAGTTAAAAATGTAAGGTCCTCCTTAAAAAATATCTATTTTTGTGTTCCACAGATAAAAAAAAAAGCCTTAAAGGTTTGAGGGTGAGTAAAGGATAGAATTTTAATTTTTGTATGAACTACTCCCACAGCTTATACAATGAAAACCTAACTCACCATAACAGATGATACTGCAAACATTTCTGCCCACATCAAGCTAAATCAGTGTGTGATGGTCCGGTTACTTCTCTAGGTTCCGTCTTTCTCTTTCTGCTGTGTCTGTGAGCACAGCAATTGGTAATGGATTTTAGATTCTGCATTCTGCACTTTGCTGCCATTTGGTTTTAATAAAAAGGCATTGAGGCAAACGACATTGAGTTTCATGTCTGGGTGCTTTTTTCTTTCTGTATCGTGCCGAAATCCTTTACGAGCAGACGTGAGCGTCTCTCCGCTGACAACCGTCCAGAGTCCTCCTTCAAATCTGAACGATTTTCTCCTCCAATCATCATGTTCTTCATTAGAATGGTGAGAATAAATCAATATGATCACTGCTCACTGCTGTGGAAAGTACAATATAGTGGTATGCACTCACCCACTTGCATTTTAGGGTGGGGGAGGCTGAACTGAGTTGCTGCTAAGTCATGTGCATGCATATGTATGTGTGTGTGTGCATTTAATGCTTTGTGAGATCCCACAGAGTCCACTTAAAAGAACCAGAGTTCCTGTGGTAGGATATAAGTGTCTGTGGGTTACTGGTGTGAGAGAGATGACACTGTCTTTGAGCACTGAGATGACATAAGAGACTTGAGCTCCAGAGCAGACACGCAGAGATGAGCCAATGAGAGCCCACTGAACAGAGAGAATGAGGCGTTTAACAGCAGACAGACTCCTAATGTGTGGGAACAGGTTTGTTCAGGTACTAAAACTCTAACCTTGTGACTATTCAAGTAATGCTGCAGTTATCATGGCAGAACCTTACTACTGTATTGAGAAGAGATTAAAAAAAAAGAAATCATTACCAATTTAAAGAAATAATCACATCTGTTTAAAAAAGTAGCAAAATAAGTTTATATTATTGATTAAATAGAATTTGATATTTTTAATAAATTAATTCTATATACAATCACTTTCAAAATGTCGGGGTTGGCAAAAGTTCATGTTTTTCTTTTTTAAAGGCTGCATTTATTTGATCAAAAATATAATAAAACAATAATAAGTATTACAATTATTGTAATAAAATATTAAAATAACTTTTATCTATATTAATATATTTTAAAATGTAATTTCTTCCTGTGATGGCAAAGCTGAATTTCCAGCATCATTACTCCAGTCTTCAGTGTCACATCTTTCAGAAATCATTCTAATATGCTGATTTGCATTATAAGAACCACATAATATTATCAATGTTGACATCAGTTTTTTTCACGGATTCTTTAATGAATTCTTTACTGTCACTTTTGACCAGTTTAATGCATTCCTGCTGAATAAAAGCATTAAGAATAAAAATAAATTAAAAAATTTAAAAATCTGACTAATCCCAAAACTTTGAATGGAGATTTATACACAGGTTTTAATATATACATCAAAACCTGTGTATAAGCTGTGTACGAAAAATGAAAAGGCAACTGTTGTACTGCGGCTTTTACCTGGCAATGGCACGGGTACAACAGCGGGACATATTGATAAAGGAGCTGGAACTGGCTCTGGTCTGCAGGATGGTCTCGATGCCTCTCAGCAGGTCGTTGGTTTTCAGAAGCAGCAGCATCTGTCGGGGAACCCTGTTCAGCAGCTCACTGATCTGAGGGAGATACAGTGCTGCATTTGTTCTGATCTCCACATCCTGAGAGGGATGAAAGACAAAGCTGAGCCATTAGACGTTTTACACTACATTAAGAGATATATTCATTCATAAGAGATACACTCATGTTGAAAAGAGTGGGCATAGAAGTCAGTTGGTCATATGAGTTTGTTATTACATTTAAATACCGTAAATAATGACAGAAATTCATTTTGCATAAGCTACTTTTAAGTGAACTACATTAAGAGATGATCTCTTGACTTTACTAAGGACACACCCACCTAAAAAGGTTATTACAAATATTCACTATTAGGGGGCAGAGTGCAGGGAAGTGTGTGTGTGTGTGTGTGTGTGTGTGTGTGTGTGTGTGTGTGTATGTGTGTGTGTGTGTGAGTAAGAGAGAGAGGGGGTGCAGGGAAATGGAGTAGCTTATTTCACAGACAACTGAGAAACTAAGTGCTTGAAACTGCAACTGTGAAGATTAGCTATTTTGGCTCCGTCACTTCGGCAATATCAGCCCCCTGAGTTGATACTCCCGGCAAATTTTTATTAGTAATCAGGCATGAAGACCTCCCTTCCTCCACCTGCCTGACTGGGAAAATAAGATTCCAGAAGATGTCAACAGTAGCCACATTCAAGTGCAGACTGTAAGCAGATCTTTTGACCTGTGCAGTTTTCTGACTAAGCACTATTGCACTTTACCTTACTGATTACAATGCATTATTTGTTTACTTTTCTTTCCTATTTATTCATTTTCATTCATCATTACTTTTTATTTCAAATTTGGGTTTGATAGGACATATGGCCTTTGACATCAACAACTAAAGATATGGGAAGCTGTTGATAAGCCTTTTAATTTCTAAATAAAAATATTACAGGTGCTGGTCATATAATTAGAATATCATCAAAAAGTTGATTTATTTCACTAATTCCATTCAAAAAGTTAAACTTGTATATTATGTTCATTCATTACACAAAGACTGATATATTTCAAATGTTTATTTCTTTTAATTTTAATGATTATAACTGACAACTAAGGAAAATCCCAAATTCAGTATCTCAGAAAATTTGAATATTACTTAACACCAATACAAAGAAAGGATTTTTAGAAATCTTGGCCAACTGATAAGTATGAACATGAAAAGTATGAGCATGTTCAGCAGTCAATACTTAGTTGGGGCTCCTTTTGCCTGGATTACTGCAGCAATGCGGCGTGGCATGGAGTCGATCAGTCTGTGGCACTGCTCAGGTTGCTCTGATAGTGGCCTTCAGCTCTTCTGCATTGTTGGGTCTGGCATATCACATCTTCCTCTTCACAATACCCTATAGATGTTCTATGGGGTTAAGGTCAGGCAAGTTTGCTGGCCAATTAAGAACAGGGATACCATGGTCCTTAAACAAGGTACTGGTTGCTTTGGCACTGTGTGCAGGTGCCAAGTCCTATTGGAAAATGAAATCTGCTTCTCCATAAAGTTGGTCAGCAGCAGGAAGCATGAAGTGCTCTAAAACATCCTGGTATACAGCTGCGTTAACCTTGGAACTCAGAAAACGCAGTGGACCAACACCAGCAGCTGACATGGCACCCCAACAGACGCTGTCTGTTGTTCAAGAGTGGCTTGACACAATGAATGCAACAGCTGAAACCCATGTCTTGCATATGTCTGTGCGTAGTGGTTCTTGAAGCACTGACTCCAGTCCATTCTTTGTGAATCTCCCCCACATTTTTTAATGGGTTTTGTTTCACAATCCTCTCCAGGGTGCGGTTATCCCTATTTCTTGTACACTACCACATATTTTCCTTCCCTTCGCCTCTCTATTAAAGTGCTTGGACAGAGCTCTGTGAACAGCCAGCCTCTTTTGCACTGACCTTTTGTGTCTTGCCCTTCTTCTGCAAGGTGTCAATGGTCGTCTTTTGGACAACTGTCAAGTCAGCAGTTTTCCCCATGATTGTGTGGCCTACAGAACTAGACTGAGAGACCAGAGTTAATTAGCTGATTAGAGTCTGGCACCAGGTGTCTTCAATATTGAACTTTTTCACAATATTCAAATTTTCTGAGATACTGAATTTGGGATTTTCCTTAGTTGTCAGTTATAATTATCAAAAATAAAGTCAGTCAGACATCAGTCTGTGTGTAATGAATGAATATAATAAGTTTCAATTTTTGGATGGAATTAGTGAAATACGTAAATCAACTTTTTGATGATATTCTAATTATATGACCAGCACATGCATCTGCATTAGAAATGCATATAATATATACATGATATTTGCTTGACAGTTGCTTAATATCAACACTGACTGTAAATCTTATCTCTACTCAAAATCTGTACGTGGTCTCTAGTTCATCAGCTGAAGTTTGACAAGAGTGGCAATTTGCATCAGCAACTTTTAATTCCACTGACCAGCAGACCAAGTGATTAAAATCACAATTCACAACAGACAATCACAAACCTTGATTAAGGCAATTCAACGTCAATAAGTCCTTGCATAAGCCTGTAGTTACAATGTTGTAGGAACACAAAGAGCTGTATAACTCTCAAATTTGATAAGATTTACCCACAGCGCAAAGTGCAGCTTAAATTAAAAGGCCTACTGATATAAATGACAACAATATCTCACTATCATGTTGAAAATTTTTGCAGTAAATGAAACAAAGACTATTGGAGCTCATTTTAGAAGAAATACTATTTCAGTTTAAAAGAAAAACTGTGGTGAAGGGGTCCTATTATGCCCTTTTATGAAGTCTTGGTTTTGTTTTTGGGGTGTACAGTACTGGAACATGCTTTCATGCTTGACAGTTTAAAAAAACACGTAATTTTTACAGCGCCCCTCTACCCAGTCTGGCCTGAAAGCGCAGTTTAGTTCCTGTTTCAATGAAGCCCCTCCTTCCAAAATACAAAATGCAGGGCTCCAGACTGACTAAATGATCGCATTTTGGGATCTTTTTTTAAGCTGGTGCGACAACAATTTTTTTAGAGGTCGCACTGGTGCGAACACCATGTTGCCCGACTGATAAGTGCTGTTATTTCTGTTACATATGAGAAACATCAAACGCCAAACGAAAGCGGAACGGGACCGCGCTACTCGTTTGAGCTATGCAACAAGAAAAGTTTATCAGCTCGGACAATAATAAACAGCGCTAATAATAAAAGTGTTCGAATTCGCCACATAATTAATAACATCGCTGCAAGATCTAGTAGGAAGTGTTTGGTGCAGAACTGTTATAAACCACAGAAATAAGATCAAACAGTGCTGACGTGGAAACCAGGAGAAACCATTGTTGCATGTCCTTAATCATAAACATTCACCATGGATTTAATGTAGTAACACCATATGGTATTGTTTGTATGGTTCATTCTTTGTACAACCTTTGGAGAGTGACATTCAAGCACTTTTCAAGGGCTTTCAAGTGCTTTACACTTTTACACCAGCATTTAAAAGCTCTAAATATTATCCAATTTTACTGTTATTTTTGATGATTTGTAAAACTAAACGTTTAAAGGTGTATGCCACTTTGTGGCAAACAAGCACTTTTATTTTAAAAAAAGACACAAAATTACCACTATAAACAGTAGATGGCGGAAGAGGAGCACTTATTGACATATTAGCCATTTCCACTCCTTAAAGCAGCACTAGGTAAATTTTGCTCTCGGGCTCCCCCTAAAGTTGGGAAACAGTATTGTCGTCTACTACTGTCGTAAACTGTCATCCTACATCAGGGGATGCACGTGCATTTGTTGACATTACAACCATAATAGCCCTGAACACTGCAGGAGGAGTTCGCATGCAGGTGTTCTGCTTGCGTCACGTGTGAAATGTCTTCATCCCAGGTAAAGTTTTTTTAAAACGTCAAATGATCGCAATGCTCATGTTTACAAGCCAGCGTCATTATAGTAGTCTAGTCTATTGTTTACCGTTTTACAGAATCTGTATGATACTTCAATTCAATGTTTGAGTGGTAGGTAATAACCATATATCGTCAATATTATAATATCAAGCTACCATAGATGAATCTGCAAATTTGAAAAAATCTATTTGCATTATAGCTTGAGGCAAGACAAATAAACAAATATCACAGACATGTTAGGTATCCTAAAATATGATTTTGTGCGCATGACAGCCAAGTCAGCATCGGTCGGGCACCCTTCCTCTTCCTTCAACTCACGCCAACGAGCAAACGCTGGTACAATGTTGATCCTCGTCCTGCCTTTAATACGATCACTTTCTCGTTTCCTCTTTTTGCATTCCTCCGACAAAACCTTTGCTTTCTCCTTTTTTTGTGCTGTCTCAGCAATGACTATAGCATTCGGCAAACAAAGGATAGCATGGCTCGCACGTCCGATTTTAAGGAAGTGGGGGTGATGGTGGAAGTGACGTATATGCCGTAAAGCAGTCGAATTTTGTAGTTCTTTTTTTTCTCGGGGTACTACCCGAAACCCGAAGTTTAAAAGTATGAGTAAAAACGATACAGACCCCATCAGGCTATGGCAGATGTGTCATTCAACCTATTGTAAGTCGATGTATCATCACAAGAGTCTTGAAAATATATTATGAAGGTTGAAAAGTTACCTAGTGCTGCTTTAATATATAGAAAAAAGTAAGAAGTCACAAAGTCTCATGAAAATCAAAAACTTGTCTTTAAATTGTGACTGAATTACACAGAAAAAAAGTAAAGAGTGCTCCTTTTATAATTACTGAAGCTGTCGGTCAGTTCAGTATAATACTATATAAGAATGGTACATTTAATAAGAGTAGAATATTACAATTTTCCCTATAAAATCATAGTATTTTGCACAATACTGTTGTTAATAAAAGTACATTTCCAAAAAACAAACATGTAATATTATTAGTAACTTAAAGGTGTACATTGTAGCGGCATCTAGTGGTGAGGCTGCGAATTGCAACAGCCAACTGCTCACCCCTCCCTTTCGAAGCACATAGAGAAGCTACGGTGGCCGACACAGGACAAAGATGTCATTGTCTGAGCCAGCAAAGAGTAGCTAGTGCTCTGTAGAGCAGTTTGTCTGTTTAGGGCTAAATGGCGGCACAAAATTATGACTTCACTGTAAGGGGACCCGCAGTGTATGTAGATTGAAATGGCTCATTCTAAAAAATAAAAATAAAAGATAACACATTCATTATGGTTCATTATGTAAGGACGTTTTAGAGTTGTATGTTGCTTTTGTAATTTTTTTGTATATATATATATATATATAAATATATATGATACAATGTTAAACACTAGGCTTGCTGCGATAGTTGGCGAAACAGCGGCTAAATCACTTGCCCACCGTGGCACCGCCCCCACCATCGTTTAGATTTAAAATAATTTAGTTCAATATGAGAATAGACACTGCAATTAAAAACTGAACTTGTCTTCTTAATACAGCGTTAGCTGACCTAGAGTCGCACCACAGATCAGCAGCAGATTTCATTTATCACGAAAGTGAGGCGAGCTGAATGACAAGATGACGGCGGAAGATTTGGTTTCAAAGTGAAAATTTAAAAGCGGCTATTTAAGTAAGTTTCTCATTTTGTTGATGTGTTAAGCAAACAGCAAAGCTCGACTTCTATAGGAATTCATTGAAAACACTCGCTTTCCTCTGCACCGTTATGAATGCCCGATCGACTTTCGAATTAAAAGCCCTTGCCGGTGATACCGATATTACCGTTGTTGTCACACATGGATTAACCGGTGGCAAAATTTCCTCACCGCCACATCGATATTATACACCATTTAATCACGATACCTGTCAGAAAACTATGGTAATCGATCAAACAGTAATCGATCACAAAACCATGGTTCATTTTCCTAAGAGGCGGTGAACAGCCTATCAAAAGCGAAAGCTTACAGAAGCTACAGTAAACACTAAATCAATACTGTAATGTTAGCTATAGCAGGCTATCGGAGGCAAAGCTTTGCCCTTTGTTTACAACGTAGCAACTAGTAATTTGAACTGTTAACAGAAAGCGCAACTACAAATAATACGACATACTTGCAAGTTGTGATCCATAAACAACAGATTGTCCTGACAAAGTGGGAACTGCCCCATTTCAGGAGAAGCTTTTGAGCATGCTTTGTACTCTCTTAGGTTCTTGTAAGCTGTCCTCCATAAAATGTGCAGCACACAGATAAATGTTGGGGTTATAATGGAACATGTAGAACTGTTTTTAAAATAAATTTAAACCACCTTAAATTCGACAGCCTTAGGAAGGTCAAACAAATACGTTTTGGAAACGGGATGGAAAAAAAACAGATCAACGCAGATCAACCAGGCCTCCTCCCCTTTTTTGCAAATTTCCGCGGGACTTCATAAGATCAGGGGAAAAGTAGTTCTTGGAAAGTGGATTCTGTTAAATACAATACCTCCCTTTGGAGTGGACTTTGAGCGTAAATAAGATCTGCAAGGTTACAAAGCTCAAACAGCAACATTACACACTAACTAAAGTTGAAAAAGTCAAAAAGCATAATATGATCCCTTTAAGGCCAATTCACTCTGCACTGAAAGACGGCAACCAGTGAAACACATATTCGTCAGTTTTTGGTGTCTGTTGGTGTTAGTCGCCGCTTGTTTTTGCAGATTAAACATGTTGAATCAGCATTTGACTGTAATATGATAAGTGTCTGTCAGTGCAATTAATGTCTGTCAGTGTGATTTAGCCTTTACTTGCCATTTCTTTGCAATTATTTGTGAAATTTACTAGCAATTTCCGAGTGAAAATACACTGTAAAAAGTTTTCCTGTAAAATAACAGTAAAGAGCTGGCAGCAGAGACGCCAGCAGTATACTGTTATTTTTACGGTATTCATATGTAAAATTAATTTACGGTAGTAGTCTGTAAACCAAAAAAACTGTATATTTCTGTATTTCTATAATTTACAGTAAAGAGCTGGCAGCAGAGACGCCAGCAATATACTGTTATTTTTACGGTATTCATATGAAAAATGACTTTACGGTAATAGTCTGTAAACCATAAATACAGTATATTTCTCTAGTCACACTATTAAATGATTTCACAGTCTAATACAGTAACAAAAAATAATGCAGCATATTTGTGATTATTTGGAAACTACAATAATATTTTAGGTTTATTTAGGTTGTCACTTAAACTTATCACAGTTTACTGTAGACAGGCAAATCTACTGTCTACAGTAAACTGTGCGAAGTTAAAGTAACAACCTAAACAATATTATTGTAATTTCCAAATCACAGAAATATGCTGTATTTTTTTTTCTGTAATAGAAATAACATCAATTTAGCAATTTCTAAAATATCAGTCTTCATTGCAATCAATATTGATTTTATTATTCATTCAATATTCATTATTCCCATGGATAAAGACAATTGCTTTAGATATGCATTATTGTGAATATTATGCAAAATAAGCAATACAAACTTCAAAATCAAATACATTTATTTCAAAGAGCAATGTGACATGAATACAAAAAAAAGAAAAGAAAAAAAAGAAAAGAAACCCTGTTGGAAGATGAGAAGAGCTTTCTACCAAACAGCTTTAGTGTCTTTAGACGGCAATAAACATACATTCGTAAATTGCTCATCAGAGACTGTCCCTAATCTTTACCAAATGTGAAGGGCATATCCTTTCTACACCAATTTTTATTTCAGGGAGTGTACTATATTGTACGAATCAGCACTCTAGTGGTTAAATATCTGTACTTTTAACTAAGGGTGCGTTCACACTTGTCATGTTTGGTTCGATTAAAACGAACCCATTTTATGAGCTCTTTGTGAGTTCTCAGCTGGTAAAAATAAAACCAAATGTACACGCATAAAATGATCACGTTTAATCCAGCACACAGCATTGTTTTGAATGTTTGGTAAGCAAGCTCTGTCGCGAAATATACGTCATAAAAGCCGACCAATAAGGTTGTGACCGTATCCCTATGCCTTTGGTTTGGTAACTTTAGGTTAAGCGAACCAGGACTTTTTTTTTTTTTGGTCCGGACCAAACGAACCGAACTACAAGTGTGAACACACCCTAAATGGTTGCAGGTTGAAAACCCACAAGATGTGCCGTTGAGTAAGGCAAACACCTTGGGTTGTTTCAGATAATGTTCTTTTGAAACATGTATAAAGTCTCTATGACCCAAAATGATAGGGTTACACTACATATGGGCTGTGATTGCAATGAAACATTTTCTGCTCTCGGCTTTGCAGGGCTGTGGTGTGAAGAACAGGCAAAGTGGATGTGACAGCAGGTGGTTTCTGCTGAACATTTAAGACACCCTGTGTCCTGTCCTGAAATAACCCAACTGCACATGGTGTACACATCCTCAAAATATTCATTTGAAGAGACCAAATACCTGAGTGCAAAATCTTTCAATGATCACAATTAGATCATAATTCCAAGATATAAAAATAATCTATTTTAATAAGGCCCATGATGGTATCACATGGGCATGGCTTCTGTGGTTGGCATCAACCTGGTTGTGTCTGGCTCTATTTTACCCCAGGGCTAATCTATTCAGAGAGGGCCAGGAGCCAAGAGACATGTCTGGGGCCTGCAGAGACCCATGAAGACCCCCAGCAGCCAAGGGCCCACAACAAGCTGCTGCAACAGCCAGGACAGGTGTAGAGCAGTCTCAATGCCAAACACATGTCTCTGGAATAAAGGAGCAGTGACCATACAATATATGAACCCGCAAGATGAGAAAACAGACCCAGAAGATTAGAACGAAAAAGATACAAAACAAATAAATACACCCAGACCATCTAAAGAAACTCAGCTGAAAAGAGTCATTCCAAACCATGAGCACATTAACACATGGCTGTACACATTTATATATAATATCAGAGACTATTAGGGATGGAAATCATAAAGAATTCATAAATTTCAGTTTTCCCTTTTATATTGAAAATTTCAATAATAAATACATTTTTAAGAATTCATGCAAAACATATCTTTATGTTTTTCCCACTTTTATTCATTTTAGAGACAATATGAAGGAAATCCAATAACTGGCTAACTATATTAAAGATACTAAAACAAAATGTGATGACATTTTATTTATTTATTATAAAATACTACTAACAAAACTGCAACTACACACTGTCATATGAAGAAACACTAGAATGCGTCAAGTCAAGTGCAACATAATACATTTGGGTTTAATCCTCTATAAATAACTGACTTTAATAACCAACTTGTCAGACTTAATATAAGGAAAAAATATATATTTTATGGTGTTTTGTCCGTATTGAAAATGTATGTGAGAACCATTAATGAACCGAAAGTTCATTCCAGTATTTTTTTCCTCAATTGTGTGCATTATTCAGCAACTTGTTCATGCTAACAATGACGAAATAAACAACATAAAAAAGGGGATTGTGACCTCATATCTCACAAATATACAATCAACCTTTTTTATTTTTTTATTCATTGGCAGAAACAAGTTTCCATAGAATTTAGCCTCTTTCAGAAATGCAAAAGCCTGATGTGAAGGTTAAATCCTTTTCAAGCAAATCAAAATGAGTGACAAAGTACAAAGCCATTGGTCAAAACATCTGAAAGGATTTAACATCACCTTTTGGCAATCATCTAAAGTAAGCAGCAAAGCAGGTCAGGGTGTGAAAATCCCCAAACATATTCTGTTTTAAAAGAGGAAGTCAATGCAAAGACAATTTCCCAAAAGAGAGTTCTCAAAAATCACCTCGGCTTCTTGGAAGGATATAAAGTCTGGTCATACGGTCCACTCCAGCAGCAATAGTATTTTAATAACTGATTGCTGTGCTATGACTTGAGCTTGAAAAACATGTGCAAGCTCCATTTTCCTGTCCATTTATCTGCTAATCCTTAAATCTCAATCTCTAAAATTTCGACGGAGGAGGGGCGGATTAGGTGCTAAATTAAGTGGATTTAAGTTTCCTATCGCTTGGGTGGGATTTACAGGCGCCGACAGCAGCAGCGAGCAAAAGTGAGGGGTTCGGATTAAAATAGGACACTGAACACTTGGTCTATGACCTAAAGCTACTGCTCCAACATCCAACCCATATGCCCCCACAATCTCTGCATAAATATCCCACCACTTGCGGCAACAATAAGACAGGGACACATGTGCTCCTCCATGTGCGCACGTTCTCTTTAAGGAAAGACTAACTTGATTGGCTCGCTGCATTATTTCCTTTGGTGCTGCACAGCTGGTTATAGTCCAAGAGTGACTATGGGCCTGTTCCAGCGGTCCCTATGTCTGGACTGTATCCAGATTGAAAAACCTACTAAGAGATAATCATCACTCATTTTTGGACATATGTAAAGCCCAGAACCCAGAACCCAGATTTTCCATAGAAGATTATATTTAAAAAGAACCATATAAAACTAACAAAATTGGTCTTATTGGTTTATTTAAAGGAATTAAATTATTAAAGGATTAAACAGGATTGAAGCAAATAAAGAAAAATAAATATGAACGCTCTCGACACATCAAATTCAGTTATGATTTACATAAACAATGTCATATTTTCAATTAAAAATGGTAAATTTTACCGCAGAGCAGTATCAAAAATATCAAATATTGGGGGGGGGACAATTTGGCCATTTCTAATGACTCGGGGGGACTTGTCCTCCTTAATGTCTATGGTGGTTTTGGCCCCGAGTATTTTTATCTTTATTGAAACTATTACTATACACATACAACTATATCTCTATTTTTAAGAGAAGAGCAAAACTTGAATTTTCAGTATAAAACGTTCCATGACACAATTTCAAAATTCCCCAATATTTCCAGGTTTGTGTGAGGGGGTCGCAATCAGTTTGGTGCAAAGAGAATTGTTTAGAACTTTTAGCCTGAGGTTTTGGACTTTATTAGTTTAATTTACTTGAAGTGTAACTGTCATGTGGTGCATTATCTTTCTCCGTTATATGCAATTTTTTTTACGTGTCTGATGATGCATTCTGCTTTAAGCAGCCGGGCCCCATCTCTCTGCTTTCGCCTCCTGCTTTTGAAGTTAGTCTGCACTATAAAGTTCAACTACAAGGCATCTCTCCACTTTAAAGACGAGGGGTAATCATGAGGTAAGTCACCCCGCTGCTCCGTTCATGCGCCATTGTCCCCTGATGACTCTTGGGTGGATGTGGTGCGCTGTATAAAAGGGTCAATCGCTCTGTGTGGACGTGATTTGAACAAAATCAGAGACAGACCAGCTGTGTCGTTCTACCAGCTCAGACAGCTGGAGACAGAGACAGTCCTGATTAGCCATGGCTCACTCTATCTCTGCCTGCTCAGAGTGGCAGAAGTTGAGAATATGGTCATGTCCTAGCGGCCCTCCCTCTGGGGATCTTGTTGAGCAGCCAGAGACGGCCCAGGACTGCACATAACTAACAGGCCAACGGAGTCACTAACCATCAAATCAGTCAGCATGCAGAAGCACAGAGATTGATAGTCCGTCCCTCAGTCGAATACTTAATGAAGAAAAACTCACAGCTTGCCCCAGGAGGAAATAAGGAAGAGGATGTTATAATAACAATGCAGCCGTCCTTCTGCATATTCACAAGTGCTTCAAATACACATTCCATTTCATCCTCGTGAGGAGTCAAAATCACTACATAAAAGGATTAACCGCTTAGTGCTCTCAGCTCTGCAGCTTTCTGTTTCAAGGCACTGAGGAAATGGGTCAATCTGATCAAGCGAACGAAGGTCCATTGGGGAAGCAACCTTCTGATCTGAGTAAAGACCTATATGTGGCACAAATAAGCACAAGAAACATGCACAAAAGACTTCAAAACAATGAATCGCTATAAACTTTTTCAGAGTATGCTGAAAAGTGAATACTTTTGGAGAACTTGTTGTAGTCCAGTGTTTCTGAACTAGTTTTTAATCTGGACTCCAACATAGTACCAGAACTGTGTAGCAAATATAGCAAACAAAACCAAACAAAGAAATCTCCGGCACTTGTGAAATGTATAGAAAAAGTATGCAAAAGTAATAATGACAATCACTTTCTAGCCTACATTTCAGGTATGTATTATATAGCAATGTATATATAGGTGTAAAGAATGCTACACAAAATCATGGACCCAATAAACTACATAAACACTGGGTGGATAACATAATTTAGCACTGCCAGAATACAACAAGTACTAGATGGTTCCCAAACAGCAAGGATCCCGCACACTGTATTTGTACTTCAAAGACCGTTCTCTTTATAGTGGCAGAATCTGTCGATCACGCAGCACAAGTTTATCCTGACACTTGCCAAAACTCCCATTATAATGACGCTCTTACACTACAAAATGAATCTCTTACTGTATTTACATCGTTTGTTATGGTGAGAGCGAAATTGTGTTGTAATGAGCAGATCACAGCATTCACGTGATCAACAGAGGGGTCATCTGTTCAATGCTCATGATGGAATATAATGCAATAATCAACACTTTTCACGATTTGTTAATTTTGACAGCTGTAATAGTAAAAATGTAAAAGTATTCGAGCGGGTCCGACATGTAATACTTATTTCATATGTAAAGATGTCCGCCAATCACAGCAGTGGACGTTTACACTGAAGTCTCACAGCAGACACACCCCTTCTAACAGAGCGTTCAAATCAGAGGGCTAAAATCAGGGTAGAAAATAGTCATTTATTTCTAAATCATCTTATTAACATCATAAGAAAAAAATCCAGTTAATGACCCATTAAATTCTACCCCATCATTAAATTAACATTAAAACCAAGCATTTATTTTTTACAGTTTAAAAACAGGAAAATTTTGGTGTCGTAAAAGGTCAAATACATGACATCCAATCAAATAGCCTTTTGCAGTCAAAACTGACTGCAGCCACACAAACGGCGTGCATATGATGTGTGGTTGCGTGCAGAGTATGCTGCCTCATCAAACTGCACTACATTACTGTCAATCTCAACAAAAAACACAAACTGTATAGACACAAACTGTGCATAGAGGTCGACTCAAACTCTCTTCAATACAAAAACATACACTGTGTGAGTTCTTGATAGTATACGAGTAAGAATGCATCCCGAATATCCACACTATTGGAAATGTGACAGATTTTTATTTACAACAGTTCAAAAAATAATAGTATTAAGTGACATACATTTTAAACACAGTTTTATCAATACTGTTTTCTGTATTTTGTAACAAAATAATAGTTCCAATGAAAGCCACAGCAAAACTGTCGTGGTTCTGCAAGCGCAACACACACAGCGGTGTTTCGTAAGTGAACAAATCTGCAGCTTTGAACAAATGGGGAGAGTCAATGATTCAATGACCCATTCATAAATACAGCCATATGCTTTGTTACTGAATGAATGAATGGCTGCATCCAAAATATCATACTCCCTTGAGTAGGTACTTATTTTGAATAAGTAATTACTTCACGGCTGCTAAAAAAGTATGTTCTATATATTAAGAACATGTGTAGTATGAATGTAATCCGGAAGTACTACATTCGCCATGTTGTCATTATCAGGTGACCTACCAACGTCAGTTGCATCCACTGATCTATATAATAACTGGATTGCTCATCGCGTTCTAAACTGCCATCAGGCGGTGAAGCCACCGGAAGTGTTCGAGCGGCCATCTTACTATTCCCTCCCGCCAGAGGGCGGCATTGACGTACAGCCAAAACATTGACTTAAAATCTCACGATTTGCAGAATATCAGTCTCAAATGATTCTTTTCATGATATATTTATGT
Organism: Gobiocypris rarus; assembly: GCA_023029165.1. Classification (NCBI taxonomy): domain Eukaryota; kingdom Metazoa; phylum Chordata; class Actinopteri; order Cypriniformes; family Gobionidae; genus Gobiocypris; species Gobiocypris rarus. Next base: position 17,798,996 of record CM040925.1, read on the forward strand.
AAATTAACAGATACTTCAAATATTATCTGTAATGTTTATGGTCTTTTCGGAGAGTATGAGTCATATATTGAAATTGTTAATGTGGGTGTGTTACTGCACAATGCCGACACAGGTAACGTAACTGAACTAACACAATAATATATTTCTTTATTTAGGCTATGTAACGTAATTATGGCGGAAATAAACATTAACGTATATATGTGTTTAGCTGCAGAAATTGATTTGAATAGCTTACAATAAATATTAATACAAGCCTCTATTTTGCACTTAATACAAGCCTATATTTTGCATTTTATTAGGCCTACAATTCAAAGTTTGCCATGCAGCATCTCGGAAATAAAGCAGTCGGCGTTATCTGCCTGAATACGTTATGATGTGTGTATTTTATTTCCTGATTGAGCAACAACTATTTCAGACTCTTAAAGACGATGCAAATTTATGCCGTTTACTTTCCATATGAGTATAATTACATATAAGTGTTATGTATGCCATGTTGTTGAATTAAATATTTATTTAATCACCGTTTAAATCATTAACTGCTTTACAATGTATGCTGTTAACGAAATCATTGTTGAAACATTTGTAGTTAGCCTACTGTATGAATAAAACAATCCTAAAACACAACATAAATCCATAAACACAACAGAACAAGACGATTTCAGGTTACAAAGGCATAAATCTTTATTCTGATTTCAAAATGCGCGCTTTGACAGTTGTAATACATACGCTGAAGTGTCTCGTCTGCCCGCCGAGCTGATGTTCACTACTGCAACTAATGAATATAACTTTTTAATAAGCAGGGGAAATTCCCGACTTTAAACGAATATCAATTTACATGCTTATGACCTTTGTGTTGTAAGCACGTACAGGGAGACTTCAGATATAAAAACGTTGCCTCCATAGGCAATGTTTTCTCAGTAAAATCATATAATTTCCTATTGATTCAATAGAACGCGTGAGCTTACAGGGAATACCAATATGGCGGCGCGGCGGCTTCACCTAATATGACGTCATGAGCAATCCAGTCATTTATATAGATCAGTGGTTGCATCGCTTCACTGCCATTCACAAATCCTCTCCCGTGGCCTCATGGGATAGTAAAGTGTCCATCGTATGCACACTTTAGAATACCACCGGAAGACGTAGGTCATCCGGGTACTTTTTTATGAGTACTGTGAATTCAGACATAGGCTACTTCTTGTGTCACATACTGTTTTTCGCCTACTATATAGTAGGGAGGTACGCAATTTAGTATGCAGCCAATGATTCAATGGCTAACTCATTAAGGCAGTGATTCCTCGCCACCTACTGCTGGTTTCAGTTTAATATTTAAAAGTATCACTTCGTTTTTACCATCATTTCATATTTATCTGTTAACTGTATTTAAAGCATCTCATAACATTATTAATCCAATATTTGCATTCATGCCAGCTTTGAGCGGCATGTGTAAAAACTAGATGCAGCTTGTGACACAGCAGTGCAAAGACGGCCTTTATTGATGATTTCATTTGATTTAAATCAATTGAATGGGGCAAATATTGTCCCTTAATGGAAAAGGAGTGACTACAGTCTAAGTGGAAGAGAGGGGTACTCAGAAGGATGTTAAATGCCTCAGGGGGTATGCGCCACTGTAAAAGTTTGGGAACCACGGCTTTACAGGATGAAAAAAGAAAAACACTGAAATGACTAGGAAGTTTGAAGAGAGTCGAGGTGCAGGTATTCTAATCTGAAAAAATGGCCCAAAGGTACAGTAAATACAAAGCTGACTTAACAAATGAGACAAGGGTTTCTTGTGGCCAAATGCTGATAAGTGCAAACAGACACTGTTCTCTTTTCGGGTGAATACCAAAACAAAAGCTAACTTGAGGCTAAACCAACAAACCTTGAAGTGAATTGGTTCCACAATAAGACAATACACATGAGACATTTCAAGTGTTTTTACAAAGCACTATGAAAAATGTCTGGGTTATGATTTTGATTTTACTGCAACCACCCGACTGCACAGACGCAAGGTGAAACATCTACTGTAAACGGAATGAAAATGTCCCGTCTTTACTCACCCACTGAGAATGTACACGAGCACGGTGCTTTTGATGCATGTTTATGAGAGCTGCGGCTGTTAATATTGTCAGCTGGGTTAGTAGTCGTGGAGATTTATGGGAATGTGTGCATGATGGGAGGTAAGGACAGTAACTATTAAATTCTTTACACATCAGAAATTGATTTAACTGCTTAACAAGCTCACTGGACGGAGGACTATTTAGAGCTCAGCCTTCTGACAGTAAGCCACACCAGGACAACCCAACTTTCCAAAGCTGTCCGCCAAATAAAAAGGCCAGATCCATTCAGAGGACAGCTTAAGTTCTTTCTTTTAGCTGAGTGTTTGCCCCTGTCACAAAGCCTGAGGCTCAACATTGGGTACTGAAGGATACTTCAGAAATAGAGGACTAGACTAAAACAAGCACACTCAAGTTTGCGTTTTTTCCCCCCTTGCTCTTTCTCTTATAGCTAGCTAGGTGAAACCGACAGGTGTGAAGCAATAGGGATACAGACTTTCAAACTGTCCCTTCTTTTTAGATACTATATCTCTGCTCTTCTCTGACGGACAGGCAAAAACAGCTGACCACGTGAGGGATGGACATGCTAGCGGTATGTATGGCAGACAGGCCGAACAGTCTCTCCCTGAACTGTATGCAGCTCCGGGCAGACATTATGAGACATGGGGCTGATCAGCAAGGACAGCGCTTGAACAGCCCCAAAAAAGCTCTCCCCTGGGACAAACACAAAAGCAATTACACAGAAGGGAGGATATTCTTGCTGGCTCCTAAACTAATTCATTATTCACATATAGGCCTTTCAGGGCTCTATGCTAACTGAGCAGGGGGTTATAAGGAGACGCTCTTGCCAACAGGAGTTTAACTGACAAACATTTTATACTAAAAAGAGCCATAGCCTTGTGTTTTTTTGTTATTTTTGGTGAAGAAAAAATACTAATACTGAAATGCTTAATTTTGTCTGAGCCAAAATATCATCCACATCAAAAAACAAACAAACAAAAAAATGCTTGGGTTGAATTTTACAACAAAGTTCTTATCCTAAACGGATAACTTGTTTTATATGCATAGGCAACATAGTTTTTTTAAAACCTTTATTTGAATATGGCAGCATTTTTACTTTAAAATCTTTATTTAAATATGGCAACATTTTTATTTTAAAATCTTTATTTGAATATGACAACATGATACCTCATTCTACAATATTTCTATCACTGACAGAGACTCCTCCCCCATCAGCCAATCACTGTGGCCATAGTTAGTAAGCGGGATGACATCATCCATTGCTATGAGATCAGCCCCGCCCTTACTCTTAACTTAAGACTTCTCTCTTTCCTAAGCAAAAGTAGGTCTCAGCAGCTTTCTGATTAGGTTTTAAGAGAAAACTCTTCACTAAGTACTTTTACTGCTATTTAGAAAAACCTAAAAAGTTTTGTGAATACGGCCCCAGAACTCATCTGATGTCCTGAGCTTCAGTCACACACTACAGCCTGCAGACTTCAGGGAAACCACATTGTTTCGCATGCTAAGAAAATGGCAAATTCTCTGTCTTCAGGAACTGAAAAGTCAGTTAGACAAAACAGTCCATTTTAAGATGAAGAGTGTCAGAAAAGACACACACTGTATGAACAATGAAGAATGTCAGAAAAGACACATACTGTATGAACAATGAAGAATGTCAGAAAAGACACATACTGTATGAACAATGCAGCACTTTAGGAACTTGCATTTAAGCGCTCGTATCATTATGAGAAGTTTAAAGGTCAAAGCTATTATGTTCAATTCCATGTTCTCAGCAACATCTGAGAGGGTCAGCTTTGTCAGACACATTTTCCATCACACGGAACTCATCTCTCATTCTGCAAAATGACTACAAAGAAAAGGGGGGAAAAAGAAATACAATTCCTTTCTTGACTATAAAAAAATGGATAGTGATGTTAATTTATTATTATTATAAAAAAATACTCCATATGAGTAATTTTATAATCCAAATTTAAAATCCAAATATGTAATAACAATAAACTACCATTAGACTGATACAGACAGGCAAGCAGCAAGGTAAACAGGTAGCGCACTCAAATTTACTACTCTAGATGCCCTCTGGGTCTTTGTTTTCACTTAGCATTCTTTGGTTCAAAGCTCAGTAGTTACTTTTCCATTTCAGCATAAACCCAATTTCAGATAACAGACCCAAAGCCAACAACAACAAAAAAACTTTGATTAGGACTGAGGAGAAACCTCTGAAGACAGAAGTGTTTGCAGAGGAGGCCTCTCTTCATCTGCCGGAGGAGATCGATTCAAAGGAGATTTTCTTTGTTTCACCTTGCTAAGTAAAACCGTAGGCCATCCGACCGCATTCATGCGATAAACTTCATGTTTACGTACAGACAAAAGCTTCACTTATCACAAAGCATCTATATAAAAAGTCCTTCCATGCTTGTATTGATCTTCTTGTCTTAAAAAAATCTTGACTTGTTTTTTATGTTAACTCCTTCACTCCCTGTTTTTCTGAGCTGTCACTCCTCCTTGATGTTCCTGTTATTTGACACTTTTCTGCCCATATCTATGATCTATTGACAGGCTATGTCTCTAGCGCTCTCTTTCTCCCTATCTTTGCTGTCTCCCCCGTCGTCTTTCTCCATGGAGTGATTGCAGCTCTCAATTCATCCACAAAGCGAGCATTTCTCCCGCACAATGAATGTAAATTGCATTCATTTCAATTTCGGCACTAATGTTCTTGATGTTTGTTCCTGTTTGACGGCAAAACAAACAAAATGGAATACAGTTCCATTCGGTGGATTGCAAGATTAGGATTTAGAGCATATTTTGTAGCCAAGTCGTTCTGCCATCCCTGAGAGAAACTCCAGTTCATTTGGCTGTCGTTCCAAAGATGATTATGTTCTGTCTAATCAGGCATGTAATTAGACTGCAACAAGTAAAAAAATATGAAAAGTATGACATTAAAAAAATGCATGTCGGTATTATATATGGACCTGATCCCAGGATTTTTAGAAATAGAGAATAAAATATTAAAAGTATTGCTATTCTATATTAGTTATATGTAATTGCATTCGATTTAATTATATTAGTTAAAATTTTATAAACAAATATAGATTTGTAAACATCTACACCCTTAAGTTGTTCATATGTCAGTTAACGTTTTATTAGCTGTTAATATGTAATGTTTTAGCGAGAGCGAGAGATAGACAGAGATAGATAGAAAGGTAGATTTACAAAATTTAGTTCACAAAAAATTGTTCACAGCAATAACCTAAATATGATTTTCATTTGCAATAATCAGTACTAAAATTCAGCATCAGTAACCTACTTTTTGTGCCATCAGTTATGGTCAATCTCCGGCGATATACCAGTTCTTTGCTCGTCTCTGAATCTGAGATTTTTTGATTCAAGAACAGTTGCAATCGGATCAGTCATATTCGTGAATTAAGCATTCAGTGAAATATGTTAACCAATTCAACTGGTTAAAAAAAAACAGCTCATTCACGAATCGGACACCCCTCTTGTGTCTCAGAGGGGGTTGAACATTTCTTCAGCTCAAAATAATGAGGAATGATATGTTTTTTATGAAATGTGGATTAAAAATTACGATATAATGCTTTAGAATGAAGTAAATTATGTAAAAAAAATCTGATAAAGTGCAGATACTTGAAAAATGTACTGAATCTTCGTTACTGTCATTACCATTACTTAATTAACAACTTTTTATTTATCAAAGGATACTGAAAAAATTTATGATGGTTTCTACAAAAATATTAAGCAGCACAACTGTTTACAACATTGATAATAAATATTTTTGAGCACCAAATCAGCCTATTAGAATTATTTCTGAAGGATTATGTGACACTGAAAACACTGAGTGATGATGCAGAAAATTCAGCTTTTTCATTACAGGAATAAATTACATTTTAAAACACATTAAAAATCAAAAAAATTATTTTAAAACAAAACTGGTATTTCACATTTCATGGAAAGAAAGCATTATTGCATATAGAAACGCTTTAAAACTGGCCTTCCAACTAAAAAACAAACCAACCCACGGTATTTATTTGATATAGTGGTTAAATTAACATCAAATAAGGCTTCAACTTCTGACATTTCAAAACAGCACAGCAGTAATGACTTTATGAACTTCTTTACTTTCAAGATTGATACTATTAGAGAGAAAATTATTACCATGCAACCGTCTACAGTACCACATCAAATAATCAAATAAATTGTACATTATTCAAACATTATTAAAAAAACAACAACTCAATCCTGGAGAATTAATACATTACAGGCCGATCTCAAATCCACCTATTTCTGTCAAAAATACTAGAAAAGGCAGTATCCTCAAATGTTCCTTTTTTATTTTGAAAAAAAAAAAGGGTATTTGTGAGGATTTTCAGTCAGGATTTAGACTGTGTAATTGTACTGAGACTGCTCTCATTAGAGTTACAAATAATTTGCTCTTAACCGATCGTGGTTGTATCTCTCTATGTGTTACTGGATCTTAGTGCTGCTGATATGATCGAACACAACATTGTTTTGAATAGACTCAAAATGTTGGCATTAGTGGAATTGCATTGGCATGGTTTAAATCATACTTATCTGATCGTTACCAGTTTGTAGCAGTAAATGAAGAGATGTCATATCAATCATAAATTCATTATGGAGTATAACAAGGATCAGTACTAGGACCGTTGCTATCCTTGTGAGATATCATTAGGAAGCATGACGTTAGTTTACACTGTTACGCTGATGATACTCAGCTCTATATTTCTTCACTCCCAGGAGAAACTTACCAATTCACAAAATTAATGGAATGTATAGCTGATATAAATTGCAGCGATAGTCGGTGTTGACTGTTTATTCATTTTCCCACCGTGGCACGGCCCCAACCATAATTTTTGTTATAGTAATAAAATCATTTAGTTCAGTTAGAGAACAGACAATTAAAAACGTAATGTGCCTGCTCAATACAGCGAGCCGAACAAGATGCGCAGCACAGATCAGCAGCAGAAGTCAGGTTTCATTTATCACGAGAGACTGACAAGATGAAGGCAGAAGATTTGGTTTCAAAGCGAAATGTAAAAGCGCCTATTTAAGTTTGTTTGTCATTGTTTTGTTGTTGTGTTTTTCATTAAGAATAATAGGCTAATGAACCCACCATTCAAGCATCAAGAAACCAGCCCAAAAATTGACACTAATTCTAAACCGAAAGTACAATGCTCACGGCTGCACTGTTATTCACGGTGCGTGTCCACTACCGCGTTTTCAGTTCATTCCTATGGAAGCTCATCTTCCATAGGAATTCATTGAAAACACTCGCACTTCTCCACAACGTTATGAAAGCCCGAGCAGCCATGTGCATTTTACTTTCGGATTAGCGATTTAAAAGCCCCGCCAGTAATACCAATATTACCGGTGTTGTCACGTGACGATTAACCGGTGGGACAATTTCCTCATCGTCACATCCCTAATAACTAGTAATTTCCTACGACTTTATTATGAAAAAAAAAAACAGAGATTCTAATTACTGGACCAAAAAACTTCACACGTAATAACCTATAATACTGTTTAACACTTGAAGGCTGTTCTGGCAAGTCTTCAGTTAGGAACCTGGGTGTGCTCTTTGATACCAATCTTTAATTTGATCGCCATATAGAATCTGTAAAACTGCATTCTTCCATCTTAAAAATATATCTAAACTATGACAGTTAGATTATTTGAATGTTCTACTGGGTGGTTGCCCTGCACGCTTAAAAAACAAACTCCAGCTGGTCCAAAACACAGCAGCTAGAGATTTTACTAGAACCAGGAAGTACGACCATATTAGCCTGGTTCTGTCAACATGGCATTGGCTCCCTATTAAACATTGTATACATTTTAAAATCTAGCTAATTACTTAAAAAAGCACTAAATGGTTTAGCTCCGCAGCACTTGAGCGAGCTCAATGCATTAAAGTCCTTCACGTCTATTGCGATCTCAAAATTCTGTCCAGCTGATAATCAACCGCAGGAGGTAGATCATTTTCATATTTAACACTTAAACTTTGGAACAGTCTTCCTAGCATTGTTTGGGAAGCAGACATACTCTGTCAGTTTAAATATAGACTAAAACACATCTCTTTAACCTAGCGTACACATAACACATTATCCTTTTCTATTATTCAAATCAGTTAAATGATTGTTAGGCTGCATAAACTAGATCAGCCAGAACCGGGGACACTTCCTATAACACCCGATGTACTTGTTACATCATAAGAAGACTGGCATCTATGCTAATATTAGTTTCTATTTATCCCAAGGTTTAGGTTTAGTCAGCCGGATCTGGGCCATATCCAGATCAGATGGAGGACCTGCGCATTGACATGACCACAAATCATCCCTGAAGTGTCAGAAGAGACTGTGTCAACTAGACTCTCCCCTGTGATGGCCTCATCGACACAGCAGCTAGTGGCACAGATCCTCAACAAACCCGTCTCCATACTGGAGTGATGAATCCGATCTTCAACCAGATGGAACTGGATTAAATATTTTGAATGTTCCGATCCCAATCTAACTTCTGATCTGTAATGCTGCCTAAAGCTGCTTTGAAACAATCTATATTGTAAAAAGCACAATATAAATAAAGGTGACGACTTTTGACAAACACATGTATAAAACAAGGCCTTACAGTCAAATAAAGACAGTGAATGGATAACAGCATAGTGTAGAACTGGAATAGAAAATGCCTCTATAGTTGTACAGAGGGCTAATAGGGCTGTGGTTTCTGTGGGCTCTGGTGGTGCTGGGTAGCAGGTAATTGCTGAGGCAGACCTAGCTGATGGAGAGAAAGAGAGAGACCAGCCTTTTATCTGTGGAGGTCTGGCAGATGAGGAGCGCACGCTCCCTAATGAGGGGGCAGGCCCATATTGACCAGCACTCCACTTCACTTGCAACACTAATGGTGTGTGTTTATCAAAATGTTTGAGTGGGTTTGCCTTTACTGCACTTCAAATACAGAAACCTGTAGCTCTGGTTGAGTTTTGTGTGTGTGTGTGTGTGTGTGTGTGTGTGTGTGTGTGTGTGTGTGTGTGTGTGTGTGTGTATGTGTATTTTCTTTTCATGTGGACTGTCGGAATGAATGTTGCTGTCAAGAGGCAAACAACAAAGCTGAAGAACAGAAGTGGGGTTTTTTGATATTGATCTAATTTTGTTGGTTATATACACAACAGTCTGGACACACTTGACTACATTTAGGTTTTTCACTATCTTAAAAACTTTTACATCTTAAGAAGTATGCTTAAATGCTTCAAATTTGTGTATATAAAAATAATAATAATAATGAATGAGCTATCCTGAACAATGAAAAGAGGCCAACAAGTTATTTACTGAAACATGAATTGATTTGAGTTTGGTTTTACCATGTGACACTGAAGACTGGAGAAATAATGATGCTGAAAGTTCAGCTTTGCCAACACAGGTGAAATATTAGTGAAATAAATGCAACCTTGGTGAGCAGAAGAGACACTTTCAAAAACGTAGTATGTGTGTGTGTGTGTGTGTGTGTGTGTGTATGTATAAACCCTCATAAACTGCGAGCATCAAAGCAATGAATTTAATTAACTGATCAACAAGCTGGAGTCAAAAAAAAAAAAATTCATAATGCATTCAGTGTTTAGTGACCACATATAAAAGCTGAATGCTGATTAGAGATTAAATGCAAGTGCATCTCTATTCAGTGCTAGAATGACAGAGAGGAGCTTCTCTGATGCTTCCTCTGGTTTCTGTAGAGACGACTGCATTAATATTGATAGTCCTGTACAAAGCAGGCTGGCTGTGAATAGGAAACACACTGCACTGGACACAGAGTGTTTATTAGATACTGAGAGCCCTTCAGACGGTCTGGAGGGCACCTGGTGATATCAATCACACAATAAGAGAGCACAAAGCACTGTTACCTAAACACCAGCTCACGCACAAACATACACATGTGAGGATCTCTCAGTGACTTCCAACGTTAAGTTAACTCTAGACTTCTAAAATAAGTGACCCAAAAATGAAAATAGCTATAAGCATTCAAACTTCAATAAAGATGCAAAAGCAACATACAAGTTTTATAGAAGTGGTCCATACAAGCTGCATTAATTCGGCTTAAAATGTTTCCCTATATTTGTTCCATCTTCACAGATATACGGTCTACACAGGTACAACAAAATAAGTGCAGACACACAACACCATATATTATCCTCCTAACAAAAATAAAAATGTTCTGCTCTGCTCATGCTGTCAAAACAACAACTCAAAATCAACAAATACCAAATAAAATTTCTGAAAACGCTGACATCTAGCCTCTTGGAAAAAAATGGAAAACTGTGGCCATGCACAAATCTAGAGCAAGAAACTAAATAGGTTCAAATGAGCAGCACTTTAATACACTTGAGTCTAATATTACAACATTTATTTTTGTATCATGCTCAGCCTCTCATGCTCAGCCTCTGCAAAAATGTCCATCCAGCCAAAAATGATAACACCACTTTTCTGACATTTAAAATCTGTGCAGGCACTCACAACAGATATTCTATATATGCTAAATTCTATGCTAAAATGTAAAGTCATTCAGTTCTATTAGAGTTCCCTCTGTCTCACAAAAACAACTGCTGCAGGAAAGTTGAAGTCTTTTTTTTCTGCTTAGATTCACCAGTAAACAACTCCAATAACTCTAAACCTAACCAGCATACTGACTTACTGTCTGTCCAGCTCTGCAGAGTGAAAGACTCTCAATCCATCTTGAGAAAAAGGTTTCTTTTCCCTTTCTGGAAAGTATATACTGTCCATGCATTCAATAACATGGAGTTAAACAAAGAATTCTGAAAGCACAACAGAATCTCGGATGTGTCTAAATCCTGGAGTAGTTCAGAGTAATCTGATCTATTAAACGTGCACATTGGCAGATTATTCAAATTAATACCTGGCTGCAAACCTGAGCTGGGACAATAGCAAACTTAAAACTTTAAATAAAACAAAATATGGCAGAAAAAAACTAAAAAAAAGTGAATGAGCTAGTGACGCCATGAGGTCTTGGAGAAAAGCATGATTCATCTTGTACAATAGATTATTACAGATTTCTTTAACCTCGTCTACTAAATTAGCATATTTAAGAAATACTTTCTCAGTCTACACTGCAAAAATGAACAAAGGAAGTAAATTAGCAAACAGCTATTTTACATGCAATTGCACGTCTCTTATATAAAGATAGCTTCTTGGTATAACAGCAAACGTCATCAATCTTTAAGGTTTAACTATCACACATCAAAGTGAAATAATTTTTGGTATAACATGTTAGCAATAGTTAACTACATTAGTTAACATGTACTAACAATTAAAAACTCTTCTAAATAGTTTCAACATTTACTAATACATAAAATCAAAAGTTAACTAGAACTAACAATGTTGTATTTTTTAAAGGGGTCATGACATGAGAAATCAAATTTGAGTTTGATCTTTTGACATATAAGTTTCATAGCTTACAACATCATTATAAACAAAGCATTTATTTAATCCATCTCCAAAAACGGCTTGATATTGCGGGATCCGTGACATCACAGGCAAATGTGTTTGCATATGCCTGCATCCAGAGCAAGACATTGACGAATAGTAATACATCATCACACCATAAGCCCCACCGTGGGCGTTCAGGAATTTAGCAACTGACATTTGCCTACACTCAATGTGAGCAACACTGAAAGCAAATGGAACCTATTATAATCATTGACACTGTCTACACTGGATACAGATGCGCATTCCATTTCTGATATACTCCACGCACTTGAGTCTATTGACATCAGGACAAAATGTTTGCAGTAACGCACCAAGTGTAAACAGCCTGGATGCCAGCCGAATTTAGCCCCGCCCACAACATTCTTGCTCAGGCAATTCGGTTTGGACTCGATTCATTGAGGAGTAATTATGCCCGAACAGAAACTGTTCAGACCAATGAAATTGTCAGGGTGGGCTTTAGACGATGATGGACAGATGATCAACAGTAACGTAATCATCGACGTCATTGAAGGCACATAGGTTGAAATTGTTCTTATCCTCTGAGAACTTGTTCGTATATGCATTCACCTTCACTATTTCTCTCAGAAATGATGATCGTGTTGGTAAGTACTCTGTGTATCCTTAAACACTGGCAAAGATTGTTTACACTCATCTTTTTCTTCTAACATTACTCATTCCAGCGTGCGTGCAGACAGGGTTGTCAAGTTTTTTTTGCAATGTCGCGCACAATTGCTACTCAAAACTATAGCCCAGAACAATAGCTTTCCGGGGGGTTCTCCGTAAAAAAGGCGTTTGTTAAAAAATGTTATTTTGGCAAGGTTGCTGGGTCTATATATCACATAAATGGGGTCGCTTCAACCCGCGGACATGGAGAAAAACACGGACTTGGCAACACAGTGCAGTTGAGTTCTGTTGACATTTGACAACTAACGTTACACGTCGCTCCGTTGCTCTGATTGGTTGTAGGTCTATCCAATTGAGGTCTTTCCTGGTTCAGTTGAAACACGCCCCATAATCAAAGCCCAAAGGAGCAGTATCAGACTTAGTCAGTATTCAGACTTAGTCAGTATTCTGACTAAAATTGAGTATGACCACGTCAGGCTAGTCCAGCGCCACTTTAAATAGTAAATGCACTCTCGCCTTTATGTTCACCCATGGGCGTGTTGGTCTGACAACAATGATTGTTCAGGTGCATCGTTGGCATTTTGCTATTTTGAGGCAACTGAAAAGGACTGGGCAATTGACTATACAGTATTTTTTGTGTTATTTAAAGAGCATGTTAGTAATGTGTGCCTTATTACACACACAGGGACGTGCAGCAGCACACAAACATTTTTAAATATAAAAAATAAAACATTCTTCTCTGGAGAAGCGTTCAGTCTTTCAGCTGGCAAATTCTGCCATGTAAATAGGAAATCCGCCACGGTGCAAACGCAACTGGCTTTTAAAAGGAATGGGATATGAGACTAGGCACAACCCTTTTGGACCATGTGCCTGGTGTGCCGACCTTTTTTTTTTTTCCGTTAAACTAGCAAAAGGGGATCCAGACATGCGCCATGCGCGTCAGACCATGCACTCAGATCGTTAAAATAGTGCCCTCAATGTTTGTTTGAAGCATTTAGTTTTATAAATGAGGCACAGAAACTTTTGTTGAAAGACTGTCAACTGCCAACTGTATTGGATCTGACAGCAGCTGCATCACAAACTGTAAGTAAACTAATTCATAATATTTTGTCTGAAAGGGATGGTTTTATAAGGACAACGTTCGCAAAACACATACTCACGTGCAATAGCAAGTGGGCATTGATACGGTTTTCCTGTGCAATGACGTTAGACAATCACAACCGTTTATCAGTGACCATTTACTAGCAATCCTTTAAGGAGCCGCCCTTTAAAAACAGATAATTTCAGAATGGGGGTCAGAATGAAGGTTGAAAATAATTGGGGGATTTTATTTTATTTTCCTAACATTATAAGTGAACCCTGAGGAACATGTCATGACCCCTTTAATAATTAACATTAACACAAATTAATAAACAGCTACTGTAACAAATGTGTTGAGCATTGTAACTGTTAATGAATTAAGCAATGTTAACTAATGGAACCTTATTGTAAAGTGTTAAATATATATATACAGTCATGGTCAAAATTGTTGGCACCCCTGGTAAATATGATCAAATATGGCTGTACGAAATACATTTGCATTGTTTATCCTTTTGATCTTTTATTTTTTTTTTAATCACAAAATTCTAACCTTTCAGTAAAGTAAAAGAATTGAAAATGGTGGTGAATCACATTATGAAATAAATGCTTTTCTCCAAAACACATTGGCCACAATTGTTGGCACCCCTAAAAAATTGTATGAGTAAAATATCTCTGAAGTATATTCCCTTTAATATTGACATTTTTTAACACACCAGGGTGACAAGGAACATGAAATTGTTCGGCTATGATGTCTTGTTTTACAAGAGTATAAATATAAAGAAGCACAGAGGCTAAATTCCCTTAATCATCATCACAATGAGTAAAACCTCCAGCATATTCAGTGGTCAGACACAACTGGAACTTCAGATGGGACCTGGTTCTATGGTCAGATGAACTGTAAAAAGAGCTTTTTGGCAGCAAATCCACCAGAAGGGTTTGGTGCAAACAGGGAAAAAAAGTACCCCATGCCCACGGCTAAAAATACAGCTGGATCTTTAATGTTGAGGGCCTATTTTTTTGCTGGAGGTCCTGGACATCTTGTTCAGACACATGGTATCATGAATTCTAGCAAATACCAACAGATAAAAAATCAAAACCTGATGGACTCTGCTAGAAATCTTATAATGGGCCGTGGTTGGATCTTCCATCAGGACAAAGATCCAAAACAAATATCAAAATCAACACACAAATGTGTCACTGAACACAGCATTAAGCTTCTGCCATGGTTGTCCTAGTCCCCTGACCTGAACCCTATAGAAAATGAGTGGGGTGAACTGAAGAGAAGAGGCACCAACATGGAGCTTGGAATCTGAAGGATCTGGAGAGCTTCTGTATGGAGGAATGGTCTCCGATCTCTTGTCAGGTGTTTCTCAAACTCATCAGGCATTATAGAAGAAAACTCAAAGCTGTTATCTTGGGAAAAGGAGGTTGCAGAAAGTTTGTAATAAAAGGCTGCCAACAATTGTGGCCAACGTGTTTTGGAGAAAAGCATTTATTTCATAATGTGATTCACCCCCCACTTTCAATTCTTTTACTTTAATGAAAGGTTGGAATTTTATGATTTTTTTTAATATAAGATCAAAAGGATAAACAATGCAGATTTATTTTTTTACTGCCATATTTGATCTTATTTACCAGGGGTGCCAACAATTTTGACCACGACTGCATATATATTTATATAATTTTATTTTATTAAGAAAATGCACAAAATACAAAGACATGTATCACCAGCGGCCTGTTTGCTTTGTAAATAACCCCCTGGAAGCAGTCGAGATGCAGTCAGTGGATGGTAACGGAGTGTGGGGTTAGATGAGCCAGGTGTGAGGTGTGTGTTTGCATCTGTTCACTCTGACCTGTGAGGTGAGCCATGCAGACTGCTATCCAAGATTCAATAAACCACTACTACAAAAATGTTCTTGAGTATAGCTTTTGGCCTGTTACAGTCCATAACATTCCACACACAAAACAACAATGGTAACAATCGAAAACACATCATTAAGTGAAGAAGGGCATGCTAAGTTGTCACCACATGACTTATAACTCAAATGGAACAACAGCAGTGCAAAAACACTAAACAATGAGGGAGTAATTTGAATGATTTATTCATGCCGTGGTGCATGCTGGGAAATATAGTCCAGTCGTTAGCTCTGGAGAATTAATTGATTAAAAAGGGAAATTAAAAAGGAAAAGTAAAAATAGCACTTGACATCAAAAAGGTTGCAAATAATTATACTACTAAATCAGCATTCCGCTAGCTAAATTTTTGCATGGCACTAACATGTTTGGGGTTTGACTCTTATGGAAATGTGTTAGTTGTCTTAATATATTTGAAAGAAGTCTCTCAAGCTCACCAAGGCTGCATTTATTTGATCAAAAATATTGCAAAAATTACAGTTTTTCTATTTTAATACATATAGCTTATTTCTGTAATGGCAAAGCTGTTTTTAAATACTTAATTGCCATAGCTATTACTCCAGTCTTCAGTGTCACAAGATCCGAAACCATTCTAATATGCTGATCAAGAACAATGTCTTATTATTATCAGTGTTGAAAATGTATCTGTGCTGCATAATTTTTTTCTTTTGTTGTGGAAACATTTTTTTTTTCAGGATTCTTTGGTTAATAAACAGTTTAAAAGAGCATTTATTTTAAATAGTGGTATCACCTTACAATAAGGGTTCATTTGTTAACATTATTTAACAACATAAACTAACAATGAACAATAATTCTACAGTATTTATTAATCTTACACTGTAATTGTAATTTTAACTGTAAAAGAAAAAATGCAAGAGTAAAAACCTTTAAGTTCCTGTACTATATATGGAGAGAAAAACTCTAATAGATCTAACCTTACATTTTGTGTAATTTTACAGTAAAATACTGTAAAATTTACCATTTTTGAAAGTAGTAAGAATAACTTAATTCCAGTAAGAACATATTGCTCGTTTTTATTTCATGTTAGTTAATGCATTAATTAATGTTAACAAACGAGACTTTATTGTAAAGTGTTACCGAAATGTTAAGTTGACATTTGCATTATGAAAAAAATAATAATAATCTGTCACTTTTGATAAATGTAATGCATCCTTGCTAAATAAAAGTATTAATTTCTTTAAAAAAAAAATGGTAGTGTAAATGCAGTTATGTTCATTTGACCTGGCATTGTCAATAATGTATACTTGACAAATGGTTGTGGTTCTGCTGCAATGTGATATCATCAACAATGCTCTTGCATAAAGTATATGTACCATATATATATATAAACTCAAGAATTATTTTTCTTCTCTTCTGGACCATAAAGTATGAAGCTCTGTTGTTGTAGTTTTTAACGCCCATTTTTCTGTGCTGGCAATACAATATGTCCTTATCTCTCCTTTCTTATGCAGATGAGACAGCCTCCCTTTCTGCAAATGCCACAGCTGTACATGTGAAATCCGCCTTTATAACTGCCTGTAATTATGGCAGACCAGACTACTTCAAAACATCCTGGTAATTTGATGATGTTGGTGGGAGGAATGGCTGCCGAGACTTTTGCAAAACTTGGAGAATCAGACACTTTTCAGAGGGGTAGAGAGAAGGGAAGAGGTACTACACCCCGCTAAAAAGCACACCCAACATGAGTGGCCATGGACCGGGCCATAATTATCCTCGCAAAGGCTTCGGGGTAATTAATTTACAAAGAAAAGCCACCTGCAGCAAAGTGCACTCAAATGCCACATGCTGACATGACTAAGTGGAGCGCTCCTGAAAATGATGAGGATCAGGAAACAAGCAAGCAGCAAATCAGCTAATAGTCAAGTATAACTGACAGTGTCAAACGCTGTTACTGTATCCTGTTTGAGAAATAAATCCAGCTTCATAAACGTATTCATATAAATTCATTTCAAATGGCTTACTTAAAGTTAACTAAGCGTATTATGTCAGAACAAGAGATCATTTTCAGTATTAGTGTATAATACACAATTTAAGTTTCATATGTTTGTTTTTTCATGTATAATGATTTAAACTTTACATAAATGTAAAAATGTTAATAAATACAATTTAAATGTTAATCAGTTAGCTATTTATACTAAGTATAAATACTAATACCTTATTACTAATATTTAGAACTATAAAAATAATATTTGTTACATTTATATAGCGCTTTTCTAGGCACTCAAAGCGGAAGGGGGAAATCTCAACCACCACTGATGTGCAGCATCCACCTGGATGATGTGACGCCAGCCATATTGCGCCAGAACGCCTAACTTATTGGTGGTGAGGAGACCGAGTGATGAAGCCAAACGTGTGTGTATATATATATATATATATATGGGGATGATTAGAAGGCCATGATGGACAGGGGCCAATGGGCAAATGTGGCCAAGATGCTGGGGTTACACCCCTACTCTCTATCAAAGGACATCCTGAGATTTTTAATTACCACAGAGAGTCAGGATTTAAATTTATATATATATATTCTGACTCTCTGTAATTATAGATAGAAAAAGTACTAAACAAAACAAAATAAAACAAAACATTTTATTAAATAAAATAAAAAAACTAAGTTTCATATAATGCTTAAAGCCTTAAATGTAAGTTGTTAATATTATTCTTTAAATATTAACAACATGATAGCTTTAATTGTTCAGGATTATAAGAGCGGTTACTATATACAACATATTTATTATAAGTATTAGAATCAATAAAACAAATTATTATTGTTATATTTATTTTGGATGTAAAACATTTTGTGACATTTGGTCTAGAAAGGAGCTATAGAAATAAAAAAAATACTTAATACATTTATAAAAAATAAAAGCACTTGAAGTGACAAAGCATTATATAATATGTAAACTTAAATGTTTGTTAATATTATTCTTTAAATATCACAAACAATTTCAGCAATCATAATAATTGAATAGCATTAATTCATCAGGTTTATAAGAGGTAACCAGGTTTGCAGTCACGTGGTAACAAATCGTGTTAGCGAGGACTCATACAAATCAGATGCTCTGTTATAATATGCTTGTACGGGCCAAACTCTTTTACGTCCTGTAAAAGGTTATGTAATAAAAGTATAAATAAATGTCCCTGACACCCTCCAGATGGCCTAACGTCCCCCACAGAGGCCAGCTCCGGCCAGGCCTGGCCTTCAGAAACCCTCTACCAAGGCCACACTGATCCAAAAGCACTCCTCTGGCCACGGGGCCACCAGGACCGCCACCTGGACAGTTATGCAGGTTTAATGAGAGGACAGATGAGCATCGTTCTGTCATGTGGTCCACAGGTGTTATTGTGGTCACTAACAACTGTAAGGCATTAACCAGCACCTCAGTTTTCACAACCTCTGTTTACCCTGCTTGTTTTTTTTTTTTTTTTATTGCCTGCAGAAGGAAAGGTTATTGCTCCCTGGTTATTGCTAATTTACCACTACATCAAGCAAATGTAGCAACTGTTTGCATTTGTCCCTGTAAAAAATAAAATAACAGTGAAAAGTTTAGACTTTACTGCATTTATGTTTCTCAAACCATTTGAAGTTAAAACGTTTATGCTGAAGTGCTTCAAATTTGTTTTGTACACAAATATAAATTGCACTGATAAAAATTATTCTGTGGTGAAGTAAATACTACAAAAAAAACCTAAAAACAAATGTCATTTCTACATTAAAAAAAGTTAGTTCAGGCAAGAATAAAAAAGAAAGAAAAGTAAATTCTATATTAGTAATCAATTAAAGCTTGTAGAAATAAGCGTAAATATCAACATTATACAACTTTTCTGATACTGGTGTTCCCATCATGCACTGGGCCTTGAATAATTAACAAGGTTGATTTTTCGCTGTTTTCCAGCTGTTTTTACATAATTGCTTTTGTTGTTAGGTTTAGTAACTTGCCATTTTGTGACATTTCGAGTTAATTTTCTACTCAAAATTACACATTTATACCCAAAAACGATCCATCGAATGTTACCGTCACTGTGTATTGTACTTAGATGTACTTGTATTTAGTATTTTTATAAACAAGGCCCAGTTCAACTCTGGATTTTCTGATCCTCTAATGCTGAAGGATAGAGCAGTCCCAACGATAAAGGTTCACGGTCATGCGTTGTTACCGCAGCCGGTGAGTAAAACTGCTTCAAATGTCAGCGTGTGTGTTGGCTATCGGGCGCATAAGTGCACATCAAGTAAACAACATGATCACGTAAAGTTAATTTATCAATGGAGCATAAGGTGTGCACTTTCCAAAATATTACGACGACATAATGAAAGTAGAAATAAGTAATTTACACAAGCCGCTAAGAAAATATATACAGTTACAGTACATAATGTAGTCGTTGTTGCTGCTGCTCCTCTTCAATTTTAGCCTCTGGATCTGAATCTGATTGATAGCCAATGTTTATTTAGGATAATGTTTTTTTTCTCTCCACGTTTTCTAAATATGTCACAGCTTTCAGACGCTCTCAACGCAATAGCTGCGCATGCTCCTGACTTTTTAGCTCCGCCCACATGATACGAAGCCAGCCGCTTGGTTTTATTCGGAAAGACTCGGTACAGCGTATCTTTCTTCGATAAATATAATAAAACTAAAGACTTTTTGGAGATATGAAGGATGCAGTACTACTCTATAGGTACTCAAGATTGACATGAGATTGACATAAACTGTGTGTGAACCTCCCCCCCTTTAAAAAATATGTGTTAAGTACATTTTACTTAATGTTTATTTCTACACTGAGAAACACCTCATTTAAAAATCTAAAATATTATTCAGCATCACTTAACCAGCTATATACATCAATGTATACCAACAAAACTATTTTGTATAGGTTAAATCAGTTAGAAACTCTCTCACAACAATGGCAGGCTGCCACGTTTTATAGCGTATGCATGGTTGAATTGGATGGGATAGTAAAGGATACACAGTGTCCAGCAGTTTAAAAAGCACCCCACAACATTTTTGTGTTATTTCATGTGTAAAATAGTATAAACAAAGGATGAGTAGGTGTGTCCAAACTTTGATAAAAACACCAACTAGACAAAATATCCGTGTACTATGCAAAAAAAGTTATCAGTTATACTTAGAGATCATTACCTCAGATTGAGTGACAGGTGTCTGGCTGATGCCAGCGTTAACTGATGTCCATGAGCGGGCGGTGAGGACACATGCGAACAGAGGGTAGAGCTCCCCTGTGCCCAGACGCCTGCTGTAACGCTCTATGCCTTTCAAGTCCCCCTTTATCAAACTCTGCCACAGCCTGCAGTAGTCCAGCCTGAAGTCCTGGTTCAGCACCTTGGACAGAGACACAACTTCTGTTAGTGTTTGAGGTATTTGAACAAACGCAATAGAAGCTTGAAAGTAAAAGTGTGTGATTTCTACACAACTAGAGCCACCAAACAGAATAGTAAAACTAATGAATGTTCTCAAACCGGTTTCTCTAACCCAAAAAGATGTCCCTGCAAGGCTGGCCGGTATGTTTACGTCTCTTATGCTCACCAAGGTTACATGTATTTGATAAAAAATACAGTAAAAGCAGTAATATTGTGAAATAGTATTATCATTAAAAATAAATGTTTTTTATTTTTTTATTTTAAAGACCCCTGTGGAGAAAATCAAGTTTTTAATGTTGTTTATATGTCTATGCAGTATTTTAATATGCTTTCAGACAAAAATGTGCAAATTCATAAGTTAACACCATTGATGCATATTTTCTCCTTAAAACTGCAGTGAACCAAAGACTTAATATGCAGTTTGAAATCGCTGGTGTTTCTCATGTCACAAACTACCTTGTAACATGGTCTGGTAACATTAGCAAAACATTATTAGCTGTCTGATAACGTAGTCAAGCAAAAGGCTTATCATATTAATTACCATTATGCGTCTGACGTTGTAAAGAGAGTATACTACAGTAGAGTTTACTACAGTAACTTGAGCAAATGTTGACCGAGTGGGTCTCTGAGTTCGTGTGAGTGAGTTGAGGCGGGTCTAATTTGCATATTCATGGTTCTGTGTATACTAAATGAAGCATGGGTTTAGTGTTACATTCAAGCTATTATTACCTTACATTCAACCTGTATTAAGGCATGACAAATTGAATATATTATTTTGGTGACCAAAGAGTTTTAATGGATACATTTATTGACTACAGGAGGACTTTAATATATTTTCAAACGAAATGTATTCCTGTGAAGCCAAAGCTGAATTTTCAGAATTATTACTTTATTATTTTCACCGTCACATGATCCTCCAGAAATCATTCTAATATGATGATTTGCTGCTCAATTACAATTATTATTTACTAATGCTGTAGTAAACACTTGTGCTGCTTAATGTATGTGTGGATAAATTTTTTTAGGATTCTTTGATGAATAGAATGATCAAAAGAACAGCATTTATTTAAAATATAAATATTTTGTGATCTATCTAAAGAGTCTTAGACAGTTGAGTTAATGGAAACTTGTGTTTCATTATGTTGTTAGTATTACAGAAAGAGATTACTTGATAGTTGCTAATATGAAATCTTGTGGGCCTCATTAACGGCTTCGGGTTAAATTAAAGGGCAGCACATCCCTCACTGAGACGACCAGAATTCACTAGAATACCACTTGGACTGCTCCATTTTGCCACTCTAATTAATCAACAAAGACACAACCCATGGCTTTCAACAAACTTAACAAGACACAAATTAGCGTTTCAGTCTAAGAAAGCAACCAAATGTCATTGCTAGAACGGCTTCATCATGTTTATCACCACATTATCTCCACGGATTTATTTCGAGACGCCACATCGTCTGGGAATACAGGACTTCACTGAACTGAAGGAGAGCGTGTATCGGTGTGTTTGCATCTGCTTGTAATAAGAGGGAGGTGGAAATGTGCAGTCCCTAAAAAACACTGGAGCTTCAGGGCCACTTAAATGAAATGCTTTTAGTCTGCCGCAGCACATACAGGCTTGAGTGCGCGGCTGACCTGGGAGCCAGCGGGTGAATAATGGGGTGTAATATGTGATGAATTTGCTTCTCTGTCGAGTCTGTTGAGCCTCAGCCGATGTCTTACCTGATACAGGCCGTGATCGAGTAACACAATTTCCGTCTTATTGCTTTCAGGACACTTTCGCACCAGCACGTTGCCAGGGTGAGGATCGCAGTGCACGAATCCATTGACGAATATCATCTCACTATATATCTTACCAAGGTTCTGGGATATCTGAGGAAAAGGAAGGAGAAAGAAGGGGAAAGTGAGAAGAGAGAGATACAAAAAAGAAGGTTAACAATGCATACACATTCACTGGAGCTCTAGCATTCTAATAACTAAGTAACTTTGCAACTATGTCAACGAACAGTAGACAAGATACTTTAGTAAAATGTCTAAAGTGACTATGAGATTAAAAGTGCTATCACAAATATTTAAATAAATAAGAGTTGATTTGAACTGCTCCAACCCCACACATTTTATTTGAGTAAATTACTGACCAAACAGAGCTAAACAATGCCCTTTTGACTAACACGGATATTGCAGTTATTCTTTTACATTCATTATTTCCCATTGTTGCATAGTGTTACTTATATCTTTAATATTTGTATAAATTAGTTTTTGATTTTAGTAGAGGTCCAATTAAGAAATCTGAATCAGAATTTTCACATTTTTACATACATTGTCTTCATAATGTGTGCAAGAGGGTTAAAAAAACAAAACAACAAGATACACTAACATGTACCATGAAGACCTACACTCATAAAAAAATTGGAACCATGGCCTTTTGATAAGCCAATGTGCTATAGTGTGACCAAAAAAAATATATATATATTTCTTGAAAAAAGACAAAAAAGTTAAGTACATAACATCGGCTAAATGAAAAGAGACATTTAAAAAAAGACAAACAATATTAACAAAACACATATATATATATAATACAAGAAAGAAATACAACATATAGAATAATGTCCATTGCCATGCAGGTTCTGGGGGCAGAAAAATGAGGAGCCCATTTAAGATTACATAAAACGTTTTCCCGAAGATGCTGTGGCACCAACAGATGAGAAAGTATTTATTATAAAACAACCCCCGATGCAATTATTCCACCCACTCTCGCTCTTTGAAGATAAGTTGCGATAAGCATCTCCCCTCAGCTGTGTTATAATGCACAGAGCCAGTGTGAAGTAGGTTGAGGAAATGTCAGTCTGAAGCACAGAGAATAAATCAAGCATCTATTCATACTCCCCAGGCTGGTGTCCATGTAATGTTTACCCCAATAACTGAAATTCATTTGAATCGTTTAGCTTAATTGTTTAGTTTTTCATTTTATATTTTTAGCGTGTTTACAGGACATCACTTTTTAGCTGATTTGCAAGCACTGGAATTTTCTTTTGGAATCTATGAGGAAAAAAAATATTTGGAGTGTGGTGATGCACAGGGCATTTCGTTGCTGTAGTTGTGGGCTGATGTATATTCTGTTAAACTGTAAACTGATCATGCACGTACACATATGCACAATGCCTGGGAGTTTATAAAACCCTTGTGAATTGTTGTGATTCATCATAAATAGCTTTTTGAGATTGTGTAGCTCGCAAAAGTGGTGATCTAAATCCATTATGCCATCCAAAATGTAAAACAATGACAGCAGCGCGATGTGAGAAGGGTATGAATGACCAAACACCACCAAAGGCTCTTATGAGGACGGACATGTGTCACAGTCAATACTGGTGACATTAAAAAGTTGCAAAAAACATCACTTAACATGAATGTGCAATAAATGAAATTAATATGTTTTCTCCTTTATATGTGTTTAACAGAAAAAATGCACCCAACTTCTAAATCAACAGATTAGCTCTCCTACTTGGTGTAAGAAAATATAAATATAGACTGTGTGCAAACTATGCAGAAAGGTCATGCAGTCAAATCCGTAAGTTACCCAAAGCTCACAATAATAATCACTATACTAAAAGCAATGCATCCCGGGATGGCGGAGGGCCCCTGAAGGCCTGATTGGGCATGCATAGACAGCAAGAGGAGTTTTAGTATGCTAATAAACACTTTAGGATGCGGCGGATGAAAAGCTCATCAACACTGCCCTTGGAGGGAAGACGCAGACGAATATCCCCAGGCAGGGCACCATGCGAAGGGTATGCAAAAGGCAGATTAAAAGGAGTTGTGTGGACCAAAATGAACTTGACGCAGGGAAAGAGAAAGCGGGTAAGGCTATTTAAAGGTGAAGTGAATAGTTTTATAGGTCATTGCTTGGTGCCCTTATCTGATTGTATAAACACAATATCAAAAACATGTTGCTACTTAGATAAAGGCTAAACAATGAAAAAGGCAAAAACTGATTAAACAAAGCTGCTTTCAACAGCATGAGAAAACACCTGTGCCTTTTGTCTCCAAAAATAGAGAGGTGTTGTTGGTTCTGAGGTTGTGGATTCAGCTGTAGTTTCTATGGTTTCTGTAGTTGTGGTTTCGGATGTGGTTTCTTTGGTTTCTGTAGTTGTGGTTTCGGGTGTAGTTTCTATGGTTTCTGTAGTTATGGTTTTTGGTGTAGTTTCTATGGTTTCTGCAGTTGTGGTTACGGAGTTTTATGGTTTCTGTAGTTGTGGTTTCGTATGTAGTTTCTATGGTTTCTGTAGTTGTGATTTCTGTAGTTCTATGGTTTCTGTAGTTTTGGTTTCAGCTGCAGTTTCTATGGTTTCTGTAGTTGTGGTTTCGGATGTAGTTTCTATGGTTTCTGTAGTTGTGGTTTCAGCTGTAGTTTCTATGGTTTCTGTAGTTGTGGTTTCGGATGCAGTTTCTATGGTTTCTGTAGTTTTGGTTTCAGCTGTAGTTTCTATGGTTTCTGTAGTTGTGGTTTTGGGTGTAGTTTCTATGGTTTCTGTAGTTGTGGTTTCAGCTGTAGTTTCTGTGTTTTTTGTAGTTGTGGTTTCGGCTGTAGATTCTGTGGTTGTGGATTCAGCTGTAGTTTCTGTAGTTGTGGATTCGGCTATAGTTTATATGGTTTCTGTAGTTGTGGTTTCGGCTGTAGATTCCGTGGTTGTGGATTCATCTGTAGTTTCTGTGGTTGTGGGTTTGGATGTAGTGATTTCTGTAGTTGTGGTTTTGGATGTAGTTTCTATGGTTTCTGTAGTTGTGGTTTCGGGTGTAGTTTCTATGGTTTCTGTAGTTGAGGTTCGGATGTAGTTTCTATGGTTTCCGTAGTTGTGGTTTCGGATGTAGTTTCTATGGTTTCTATAGTTGTTTTTTCAGCTGTAGTTTCTATGGTTTCTGTAGTTGTGGTTTTGGGTGTAGTTTCTTTGGTTTCTGTAGTTGTGGTTTCAGCTATAGATTCTATGTTTTTTGTAGTTGTGGTTTCGGCTGTAGATTATGTGGTTCTGGATTCAGCTATAGTTTCTATGGTTGAGGATTCAGCAGTAGTTTCTATGGTTTCTGTAGTTGTGGTTTTGGATGTAGTTATTTCTGTAGTTGTGGGTTTGGCTGTAAATTATGTGGTTGTGGATTAATCTGTAGTTTCTGTAGTTGTGGATTCGGCTGTAGTTTATATGGTTTCTGTAGTTGTGGGTTCGGATGTAGATTATGTGGTTGTTGATTCAGCTGTAGTTTCTATAGTTGTGGATTCGGCTGTAGTTTATATGGTTTCTGTAGTTGTGGGTTCGGATGTAGATTATGTGGTTGTTGATTCAGCTGTAGTTTCTATAGTTGTGGATTCGGCTGTAGTTTATATGGTTTCTGTAGTTGTGGTTTCGGATGTAGATTCTGTGATTGTGGATTCAGCTGTAGTTTCTGTGGTTGAGGATTCAGCTGTAGTTTCTATGGTTTCTGTAGTTGTGGTTTTGGATGTAGTGATTTCTGTAGTTGTGGTTTTGGATGTAGTTTCTATGGTTTCTGTAGTTGTGGTTTCGGGTGTAGTTTATATGGTTTCTGTAGTTGAGGTTTCGGCTGTAGATTCTGTGGTTGTGGATTCAGCTGTAGTTTCTGTTGTTGAGGATTCAGCTGTAGTTTCTATGGTTTCTGTACTTGTGGTTTTGGTTGTAGCGATTTCTGTAGATGTAGTTTCAGCTGTAGATTCTGTGGTTGTGGATTCAGCTGTAGTTTCTGTAGTTGTGGATTCGGTTGTAGTTTATATGGTTTCTGTAGTTTTGGTTTCGGCTGTAGATTCTGTGGTAGTGGATTCAGCTGTAGTTTCTGTTGTTGAGGATTCAGCTGTAGTTTCTATGGTTTCTGTAGTTGTGGTTTTGGATGTAGCGATTTCTGTAGTTGTGGTTTCGGATGTAGTTTCTATGGTTTCTGTAGTTGTGGTTTTGGATGTAGCGATTTCTGTAGTTGTGGTTTCGGATGTAGTTTCTATGGTTTCTGTAGTTGTGGTTTTGGATGTAGTTTCTATGGTTTCTGTAGTTGTGTTTTCGGATGTAGTTTCTATGGTTTCTTTAGTTGTAGTTTTGGATGTAGTTTCTTTGGTTTCTGTAGTTGCGGTTTCTGCTGTAGATTCTATGGTTGTGGATTCAGCTGTAGTTTCTGTGGTTGTGGTTTCGGCTGTAGTTTATATTGTTTCTGTCGCTGTGGTTTCGGATGTAGTTTCAGTGGTTGTGGTTTTGGCTGTCATTTCAGTGGTTGTGGATTCAAGTGTAGTTTCTGTAGTTGTGGATTTAGTTGTAGTTTCTGTGTTTGAGGTTTTATCTGTAGTTTCTATGTGGATTTGGCTGTAGATTCTGTGGTTGTGGATTTGTTTGTAGTTTTGTGCTTGTGGATTTGGCTGTCATTTCAGTGGTGGTGGATTCAGTTGTAGATTCTGTGGTTGTGGATTCAGCTGTAGTCTCTGTGGTTGTGGATTTGGCTGTAGTTTCTTTGGTTGAGAATTCAGCTGTAGTTTCTGTGTTTGTGGATTCAACTTTAGTTTCTGTGGTTGTGGATTCGGCTGTAGGATCTGAGGTTGTAGTTTCGGAAGAGTTTCTGTATTTGGGATTAAGTTCTGGAGATGTGATTAATCACGATTAATCGATTTGACAGCACTAATTTCACTCTGAAAACATTGCGAAAATTTATTAAATATTTGACAAAGGAAACAGCTAAATTAGGAAAATTAGGAACCAAAAAAGGTCACCTGGCTCTGCTAACCCCAACCACTGGAGGGAGGCCATCACAACAACAAATATTTGGCATTGATTAAAAAACGAGTCAATGAAGTGCAAAATTAGCTTGCAGCATTGCAAATAAAGGTTCTGTCTGTCCTCCAATCCCTTCTCTCTCCATGCCTCTCTGTCGACTTCCCAGGATCCCTCTCCGCTCTCTTCTTCCGCTGGGGTAGGAGCGAGTGCATGCAGAGAATAAATCATGTTTTCTGTCCCATTTCACCAAACTGATGAGTCCGTTCCCTGGCAGCATCAGAACGCGCCATCCACAGGGGGATGACGAGAGTCCAGGCTGCTCTGACAACTTCACCAGCACTGCATACCAAAGAATCTGAGGGAAAAAGGGGGCATTCCTGCCAGCGGCCAACACGTACATGCACCAAATGAATGCGTGTCTGACGCACGTTTGAAGTTTCAGTGAGAAAGGGGGGGCTGGCGCACCGATCACACGTACATGCAGGCACCTAGTCAGAATGACTCAGCACAGGATTCCTTTCATGCTGGAGTCGGTCCTTTAGAAGGATGCCGTCTTCACACGTCTCCTGCATGCTACGTTGCAAAGGGGGGTTCAGGGATGGGACAGCTCCTTTCAACAGCATGCTAAAAATAGCTAGCACTAGAAATGTGAGACGAATCCCATCTTTCCCTTTCAACTCGTTTGAGGATGTGGTCCGTGTCACAGGACACAAAGAAATCACCTGCCAGAGAAGCTCTCTTTGGGGACAGAAAGACGGAGACGACAGAGAAAGGTGCCTTTGTGAGCGTATGTGCGCACGTGTTATTACCTGTGAGGACGGCCTGAGCGGATGATGTCTACCTGAGCATTAGCTGAACACAGCTGGCTTGTCGTGTCGCAGTAGATTGAATTTTTTCAGAAGGGACGATGCAATTACACCTACTGGGGCTCTTGACGCAGAATAAAAACTCTCCATATGGAGCTCTTCTGCCGGACGAGTGAATATCATGCCATTGTGCCACAGCAGAACGATGAAAGAGATAGTAAAACGCCTGATATACATTCTCTCTTTCAGTATCTCGAAAAATGCAGACTTGCTACTGACAATTCACAAAACGAAAGCTGTTTTTTGACCTACGACATGCTAAAAATAAAGTCAACATGAAATGCTGTATGCAACCCATTTTACAGAGAAACAAGATAGTCAATGAGTAATAATGTGGGACGGGACTTTATTTTATCCATCAGGATTGGATCAAAGCATAGGGTCTCAAAAACTGGAATGACTAACCCCAAATTACTCATCTTTTCTGGATGACCAACCAACTATTCACCTTTGTCTCAAATCCAAAAAACCCAGATAAATCCGTATCACTCACATACACCAACCCGAGCAACAGAGCCGATTACATCTGCTTATTTACGGAGACTATATAAAGCGCATGTCATTGGATTTAACTCTAAAAAAGCTGATTTATTTAAACCTTCCTGTTGTAATCTTGGCCCTGCACTGATCAATACAGGGCAAGACAAAGAGAAAGGATTTTAACAGAGCGCAGCACTAAATCTAATGAGCCGCTCTCAGCGGCTGGCACATGTACGGCTGAATTGACAGATCTGTAAGGGAGATAAGAAGTTCCACCCCTCTGACATCGCCAATCTTTCCTTTCCACAACCCTGCGACACAACATACACAAATGTCTATGACAAATGCTTATAAAACCTGCAGGTCTAACCGGCCTCCCTGAAACTTATGTATTCCTTGACCTGACAAGCCTCTAAGAACAGAAGTTTAAGGATTTATATGGAGTTGAGGTAGAAAATCTTGGGTTGCATAAATAAGTAATGTAAATCTATACAATATACATATTTTTCTAAAATTAAAAACATACAGTGGGTACGGAAAGTATTCAGACCCCCTTAAATTTTTCACTCTTATATTGCAGCCATTTGCTAAAATCATTTAAGTAAATTTTTTTTCTCATTAATGTACACACAGCACCCCATATTGAGAGAAAAACACAGAATTGTTGACATTTTTGAAGATTTATTAAAAAAGAAAAACACATGGTCCTAAGTATTCAGACCCTTTGCTGTGACACTCATATATTTAACTCAGGTGCTGTCCATTTCTTCTGATCATCCTTGAGATGGTTCTACACCTTCATTTGAGTCCAGCTGTGTTTGATTATACTGATTGGACTTGATTAGGAAAGCCACACACCTGTCTATATAAGACATTACTGCTCACAGTGCATGTCAGAGCAAATGAGAATCATGAGGTCAAAGGAACTGCCTGAAGAGCTCAGAGACAGAATTGTGACAAGGCACAGATCTGGCCATGGTTACAAAAAAAAATTCTGCTGAACTTAAGGTTCCTAAGAGCACAGTGGCCTCCATAATCCTTAAATGGAAGACGTTTGGGATGACCAGAACCCTTCCTAGCGCTGGCCGTACGGACAAACTGAGCTTTCGGGGGAGAAGAGCCTTGGTGAGAGAGGTAAAGAAGAACACAAAGATCACTGTGGCTGAGCTCTAGAGATGCAGTCGGGAGATGGGAGAAAGTTGTAGAAAGTCAACTATCACTGCAGCCCTCCACCAGTCGGGGCTTTATGGCAGAGTGGCCCGACGGAAGGCTCTACTCAGTGCAAGACACATGAAAGCCTGCATGGAGTTTGCTAAGATGGTGAGAAATAAGATTCTCTGGTCTGATGAGACTAAAATAGAACTTTCTGGCCTTGAAGGAACACTCATTTTTAGAAACAGGGCTTATTCAGCATCTTTCCTACATTTAGATATGTGGGCAAATGCATTTTTGTTTTTGCATGCATTGTTTTAGTTTGGCAGGGTCGTCACTATCCTAGCTTAGCATAATGAATGGAATCCTATGTTGCCAGCTAGCAGAGTAAAAGTGATCCAAAAACAAAAACAAACACCTAATTACTTCTTGTGGCCTGCGTATTCACAACAAATACAAATAGCGATGCAGATTAAGACTAGGCGATTTCCTAGTCAGATATTAATTTGGGACTATATTATGGGAAAGCAGGGGCGAAGCACTGCTACTTGGGTGCAGAGATATCAAGCAACACATGAAATCCCCAAACGTCCGTCAACATACCGGCGTATGTTGTGCATGTTTTGCTTGATATCTCTACGCCCAAATATCAGTGCTTCACCTGTGCTTCCCCATAGTATAGTCCCATGTTAATATCAGCCAAGGAAACCACACATGTCTGGTTCACTATCTTTGTGGGGACTCTCCACAGACGTATTGGTTTTTATACCGTACAAACTGTACATTTTATCCCCCTACACTGCCCCTGCCCCTAAACCTACCCATCACAGGAAACATTCAGCATTTTTACTTTCTCAAAAAAACTCATCCTGTGTGATTTATAAGCCTTTTGAAAAGTGGGGACCGCTGTCTGGGTGATCAATGAAGGATTTGGTCCCCACAATGTAATATAAACAAGGACACGGAGACGGACACACACACACACTTATTATATTTTCACACAATTTATATTTAAATTTAAATTAATTTAAATAAAAATATTTTTTAATGATTAAAAAATGACCTAATAATTTTTTGGCCAATTATAATGCTATACTAATTTGCTTAAACTACCATTTTGATCGATGTACGGTACAACATTTAGATTACAGTATGACATTTAGATTACAAGATTACATTTAGCAATATTATTCAATTATTTTGAAAAATTATATTTAAAAAATAGTATTGTCACAAACTGCCCGTTTTTGTTTCATCTTTCTATTTGTTTTTATCTGTCATGTTTTCCTTTGTTCCAGTTTCCCGCTCCTTGTTTGTAAATGGCGTCTGATTAACAAGTCTTCACCTGCTCATCATTTGTGCTCAATCACCTTGTGCATTTAAGTTCCTCTTTTTCATTCAGTTGCTGTCTGGTATTGTTTGTGTTTGCCTTGGATTATCTGAGTTTGTTTTATTAAAGGACCTTTTTTTTAAGAGACCTGTTTGAACCGTTTTCATCATCTTCATCTGAACCAGAATCTGACAGTTATAATTATTTTAATATGACCAATCTCAAACACTACTAAGTACCAATATATCGTGCATTGCTAGGTAGTTGCTAGGGTGTTCTGGATGGCTGCTTACTGGTCCAAATCCCAAAAAATTAAGAAAAAACAAAGTGAGAAAACCGGGTCTCTAGAAATGACTTGGGTCACTGAACATGGCTTGGGACACATTCAAGTTTAATAGGTTGGTTAGAGGTTTTGAAGAAGGTTTCCTCTGCGTAGGCACCATTTATGACCGGGTCCGGGATGATTGAACATTATGTGTGACTACGATGGTTGAGTGTAGTTTCAGGGCTCAGTTAAAGACCCAGGCTGAGCGTCAGGTACTGAAAGGAGTGTTTGTTTCAATCTGCAAGCATGTCATCCACTCTAAGACAAGCTGTCTTCTTTAATATCTCACCTCCACTGCGCTTGTCAGTCGGGATTTCCTGTTAGGACGCCTCTGTTTGACCTAAATACCGACAACCGCGACGCACACATGAACGCAGCCAGGGAACGGCTCGTTCCGGCACCTTGACAACGCCTTCTGCAAAAGGAGGTGAAAAAACAGGCCTGTGTTCATAATATCAATTATACACTGTATCATTATCCACAAGTCCCTTTCAGCGGGAGGATAAGCCAGCGCAGGCTTTTTGTACTGTCAGCGCCGAGCACTGTCGGCGTGTAGAAACACGACTCACAGTCACCTTAAAGAGGACTAGCGATCTGACAGGCAGAGTGCGGCAGAGCTGGGGAAAAAAAGTCCTCCATTACAAGCTACTAATGCA
Source organism: Gobiocypris rarus (assembly GCA_023029165.1). NCBI lineage: Eukaryota > Metazoa > Chordata > Actinopteri > Cypriniformes > Gobionidae > Gobiocypris > Gobiocypris rarus. The sequence continues at coordinate 17,831,169 of CM040925.1, forward strand.
TAACAACATGGAGCATTACTGAGAGGCCATTTACAGTCCTGCATCCCATTAATCAGTGACCACTGGGAGAAAGAGCCACCAGCACCGCAAACAATTGATCTCAAAGGGACGCCGCCTTTCAATTATGGTAATTAATTACGTCTTTTCTATTTGTTATCTGGTGGGTTGAACGGGCGACAGTGAAGAGAGAGCGCGGGTGTGTTGCAGCAGGGGACGACCGCTGGAGTGGATTCTTCACTGTCACACTTCAGTGTCACAGTCTTCATGTTCGATTGGACGATGTCAAGCGGACGCTGAAAGATGGCAGAGCAACTTCTCAGTCTTTTTTTGTGAGGCTGCTGGTAAACAAGTGGTGTTTAATTTCAATGATAAAGGGATGGTTCACCAAAAATGAGCCACCATTTACTCAACCTCATGTTCCATTGTAATATTAAATAAAAGATAAGAGATTCAGAAAAAAAGGTGTTTTGGTCCATACCATGAAAGTCAATAAGGGCAGATTGTTGTTTTGGCTTTTTATTGTACAAACTGACTTTCATTGTAGGAAAAAAACAACAAAAAACATTTGAATATTTTAAATAATTTAAAATATTTGTTGAATTTTGTGTTTTCTGCAAAATAAATAAAGTCATGCAGGTTCAGAACACATGAGGGTGAGTAAATAATGACAGAATTGTGTTAAATAATCTTATCTTTTGGTTTGCATCTATCAAATGCAAAATTAAATAAATTATAAATGATAAAATAAATAATAAACAAACAATAAAACAATAAACAAAAAGACAACAAATACATGTATTAATTATTGAAATACTAGATATATGTTTAATGCATTTTATTTATAATAAAATATTTAAATAATTGGTCATTTTACTTTATCTAATGCATTTCATTTGGAACTTGATGCATGCAGACCAAAATATTATTACTTACAACTGAATAAGTCTGGCATTAGCACACAAACTATTAATTTCTTTTCGACTGAAGAAAGAAAGACATGGACATCTTGGATGACATGGGGGTGAGTCAATTATCAGCAAAAGTTTATTAAAAAGTGAACTAATCCTTTAACATTAGTTAATATAATTAACAAACATGAACTGACTAACATGAACCATGAGCCATACATTTGTTACTGTATTTGTTCATCTTTTTTAACGTTAGTAAAAAAAAAAATCCAGCTGTTCGTGGTTTGTTCATGTTAGTTCACAGTGCATTAACTAATGTCAACAAGATTTTAATAAAGTATTCGTAAATGTTGAAATTAACAAAGATTAATAAATGCGTTATAAGGGCAGTTCATGATTAGTTCATCTTAACTAATGAACCTTATTGTAAAGTGTTACCAATAAAACCTTATTGTAAAATGTTAAAAAGATTCAAAACAGTTATGTAAATAATATGATTGGATAAGCCATATGTTTCTGGAAAAGGTTCTGAAAACTGATAATCGTACACCTGCGGCCGCCTGTCAGTTGAATTCTAACACATCCTACAACCAGTTCAATTAATGTCAACATGTGGTCAAATGTTTCAACACCAAATAACTTACACCAACAAAACATTACTAGACTAATAATAACCTTCTCCAAGTTAGACAAGTGATCTTCCTCAAAATCCCAGTGGCCTTCACCTGTATGTCCAAGTGTATCTTTCTATATAAAACCCACTACATCACTTGCCGGAGCACAGGGCAATAAAGCTTAAACTGATCCAACAGTAAGTCTAAAAAACAAACATCAAGTGGTTCCAAACAGTCAAAGATTTGGTTTGATTCAGAACATGCGGATTACAGTATTTCTCACCTTATTATGGTGTCAATTAGCCTGGCGTGGCCATACTCAATTCTAGTCAGAATATGAGTCTGGTACCGCTCCATTGGGCTTTGATTATGGGGCGTGTTTCAACCTAGCCAGGAAAGACCTCAAATGGATAGACCTACAACCAATCAGAGCAACGGAGCGACGCGTAACGTTAGTTGTCAAATGTCAACAGAACTCAACTGCACTGTGTTGCCAAGTCCGTGTTTTTCTCCATGTCCGCGGGTTGAAGCGACCCAAATTATGTGATTATATAAACCCAGGAATGTGAATTTTAGCAGGCAACCTTGCCAAAATAACATATTTTGCCAACCAAACGCCATTTTTTTCCGGAGAACCCCCCGGAAAGTTATTGTTTTGGGCTATAGTTTTGAGTAGCAATTGTGCGCGACATTGCAAAAAAACATGGCAACCCTGTCTGCACGCACGCTGGATTAAGTAATGTTACAAGAAAAAGATGAGTGTAAACGATCTTTGCCAGTATTGTAATAGAAGAATTTAAGGATACACAGAGTACTTACCAACACGATCATCGTGGATGATTACGTTACTGTTTATCATCTGTCCATCATCGTCTAAAGCCCGCCTTGACAATTTCATTGGTCCGAACAGTTTCTGTCCGGGCATAATAACTCCTCTATGGAGCGAGGCCAGACCGAATTGCCCGAGCAAAAATTTTCGTGGGCGGGGCTAAATTCGGCTGGCATCCAGGCTAGGTGGCAATGGCTCTTTGAGACAAACAGAATCATTTTAGAGCGCCACACAACAGCATCTCTCTAAGGAGACTCAACTTCCTGTGGAATATAGTTGAGTTTGAGGCTTTTAATAGGCGCTGAAATGGAGCAACACTTGGCAAGCGCCTTCACTCCAGCGCTGGCTTTGCTCTGTGTGACAGCTGTGCGTCTTCACCTCCTCATTACATACTTCATAATAATCACATAAATAATATCAACACATGCACACACTCTGCCAGGCTCAGTCAGATCATGGAGGAAAGTGCACTTGTGTGAATGAAGTTTATATGACTATATATTCAAGAAGTTTGTTTTTGCTAAGTTATATTATACTGCTTGCGCCACCAAAAACTGATGTTTATTTTTTATTTTATTTTTTTATGGATAAGACTACTATCTAGAGAACAGGGTGGGCCATCATCAGCATAATGCCAACATATAGCAGTATCATTTGTTTTTAGAAAGTAATTTATAATAAATTTAATCGTTTTAGACATTGGCTGCGTCCGAAAACTGGAAAATGCTGCCTTCGGAGGACAGATTTCAAGGTAGAAAGGCATCAAGGTACGTCCGAATTTAATGTTCACTTCCTGTCTCCTCAGATGCCTTCATCTGATCGAGTTTTGAAGGCAGCATAAATGTATCCTTCGCTGCCTTAGATATCCCACAATCCTGTGTGTTCTATTCTGTGACATTTGAGCTAGAAACAAAGATGGCATCTGTAAGTTGCGTTTGCTGGTCATTTTGTGTGTAAATGTATGTTTTTTTTTACAAACTTTTTCCACTTTTGATGTAATGTCTAGCGATAAATGCCTGGTAATGAAATATTTGTTTAGTTCTCACCAAATCTCTCTATTTTGCTGTACAAGTGTGTTACACTGCCTGTCTGTCTGCCGAAATCAGTTTTGTGAGGTGCCTTCAAGAACAAAAGCTGCCTTAAAAGTCATTGTCTGATAAGGCAGCGAGGCAACGAGTCAGCTGCCTAGGTTTTCAGATGCAGCTACTAATTTGATCAAAAAGTAAAGACTTTTATTTTTATTTTTAAAATAAACGCTGTTCTTCTGAACTTTCTATTCATCAAAGAATCTTGAAAAAAGATGTCATTTCACACAAAAACATTAAGCAGCACAACTGTGTTCATCACTGATTAAAAAAATTTTTATTGACCAACAAATCAGCATATTAGAATGATTTCTGAAGGATCATGTGACACTGAAGACGGAAGAAATTGTGATGTGAAAAAAAAAGTTTTGCCATCACATGAATAAATTACATTTTAAAACAAATTCAAAAAGAAAACATTTATTTTAAATAAGGGATGCACCGAAATTTCTGCCGTCGTAAATTATTGGCCAAAAATGGCATTTTTGTTTTTTGAATGAAAGCGGAAACATATAAATTGATATTTAATATTAATGTAATTTTAGTGTAACTTTTGATAGAAGTGTGGTTGTGTTATTTTATTGGCTTGTATTTTTTAAATCATTATCATTCAAATTATTAAATGTTCTATATTAATACAATAATACAAAAAAAAGTAATTTAAAATAATAAATACATAATTTTTAAAAAGCATTTCAATTTTTTATTTGTAGGTTTCGGCACAGAATTTTCATTTCGGTGCATCCCTATTTTAAGTAGTAATAACACTTTCACTTTCATAATATTACTGATTTACTTGATCAAATCAATGTGGCCTTGGTGAGCATTAAAAAAATTAAAAAATAAAAACACTGGTCCCAAACTTTTGAAACGTTTAGTGTTGTGTAGTGTCCATGAATAGTATATACAATTATTATACATGATATTTACCTATAATTCACTGAAAAACAACAGAAAACAGGCCAGAGCCTGATCATCCCGTTCCCTCCTCTTCTCATAATTTCCTGTCATATTTATCCATGTAAAAAACAAAAAAAACAAGGCCAAAACTAAATTAAAAACAGGAAAAAATTTTAATTTTATAATTATTTCCCAATTTCAAGAGCCAGAGAGATGAAAAAACCACTACGAAAGTATTTAGGCAAAAATAGCATCAGGGTTGATTCACCCTCCACACTCAGTCTCTCTCAAAGCAGCATGGATGCTGTAACAGATCCAGAGCCCTCCAGAGACCTCGTAGAGTAGAGGAGGACGCTCAAAGCAGCCCAAAGGCTCATGTGGCTATTTAAAGAGCGCTCAATTCACTGTGATGTAGGAATCACTGCTAATAGAGATAATTCCTCACATTGCTTGACCCACAAGGATTGTTCAGATGGGATTTGACTTGAACCACACAATGGGTGTTTCTGCATCCTAGTGAGGCTGTGTCCTTCCTATTCCCGCCCTTCTGAGACTGTATAGACTAGAGTCCTCCTCAGTGATCTAGTTAGTGCGTATGGCTATAATACGTTCCAGCTCCACGGTCACGGCACGGAAATACAATTAAAGCCTCTTCCGTAAAAATACTTTATATTAAGTCTTCATATTAACTGGCTTTCTATTAGTGAATGACAACCGTCTGTTGTCTCCCAGTGGCTCCCACTGTATATTATTGACAGTTTAGCATGAAGTGATTCATTTTATGTTAAGCCATGGTAAGTATACAAAATGTTTTCTGCAAACTGTAGACTGATTTAAAAGTTAGTGAAGTGGCAATAATTGTGACCTGTGGCATGCTGTAGACTTAGCAGACATTAGCGCTTTCACTTAGCGTGCGTCTCAATCAGCGCCCTAGTTCAGTAGTCAGGGCACTTATCAGGACAAAAGTCAAAGGGCTGACTCCCTGATTAGTGCCCTGACTACTGAACTAGGGAGCTGATTGAGACGCACCCTATGACAACAGTAGATTGCGTTGTTTTTCTGACCCCATTTACAAACATTGAAGGGGTCTATACTGTGCAATGAACCCTGCGAATGTCATTGTGATTCGCTTCAACCTTTCAGAACATTATGAAATATTATTTTATGGTACGAGTGTGTGTGTGTGTGTGTGTGTGTGTGTGTGTGTGTGTGTGTGTGTGTGTGTGTGTGTGTGTGTGTGTGTGTGTGTGTGTGTGTGTGTGTGTGTGAGAGAGAGAGGAAATGGAAGCTGAATACGGGTGTTTCTAAAAACACACGCAGCGCCATTGTGCACCTGCAGTTAAAATCTAGTCTCAGATTTGGAATCATTGGAGAGAGAATCTTTTCTCCCTCCCCTATTGTATAGCATGACCAACACAATATTAGATAGATTAAATGCAAACTGTTCTTTCCTGTATAACCTGCCAAGTGATGCTGCTTCTGCAGACTGCTCGCATGTCACGTGACCAGACTGTAATCGCAGCCTTTGCGGTTACAATATCGTGTTTTATCATATCGCGATATTATTGCAAATGCAATTAATCGCTCAGCCCTAGTTCAGGCGCATTGTTGGCGTGTTGCTATTTTGAGGCAACTGGAAATGACTGCACCATTGACCAATAAAAACCTGCTCTAAAGTCAATAGCGCGTACACTCTGCTCATTACACCCACAGAGATGCGCAGCAGAAATTATACACAAACATTTTTAAATATTAAAAATAAAAGGATTCCTCTTTGGAAATAGTTTGTTTCTGAATATAAAAATGTTGACAAAATGTAACGTAGATGTTTTGGATGAAGAGATATGCTTGTTGCTATAGTTTGTTATCGTTGTACAAGAAGAATGTGACTGTTGGTCGGTGTGGTAATTGTCCCGCCCCTCCTTCACTGGGATTGGACGGCTGGGTAAAAAGTGATGGTGATGAGCGCTCCATTTTACCTCAAGTTGAACATTCTTCAACTCTAAGTGACCGGTACAATGCCTCAGTGCCTTGTCATGCTGTTGCCATTTTGAAAGTAAAGTCTCTAGAAGTAAAAAAACCTTTAGTGGGCACAAGGCCTTAGCTAACTGCTAATGGGTTTTTATTAACAAATACAGCCAAATCTTTTTTGAGTTTTATCTTTTGGTTTCGGTCCACATTAAATAATAAATAAATCATAAATAGAAATTATTTTCTTTATTTATTTATTATTAATTGAACAAAAATAAATAAATATTTTAATTGAAATAAATATCATAATTTATTTATTGTTCATTGCAATACAACAATACATACATACAATACTTAGTTATTAGTAGCATTTTCTATTTTTGAATAAAGATATCTACTTACATTTCTCTTGATATTTCTTGGATATCATTTTTTTGTTGTTGTTGTTGTTGCACGGAGCTTGCTGCAATGCATTCTGAGATTACCTTCGCTCAAGCTCATTTACAACGCCTTTACACTTTGCTGGATCTGGATAGTAAAGAAAATAATAAAATGTTCCGACATTCCGTGCACGTTGGCAGAACACAGAGAGAAAAGTCCATTCCAGCCATCATCAATCTTTTGATTACTTACACGCCAGCTCCCACACAGAAGCTCGCAGATGCCAGAGCCAGTTAATAATTCTATCCATTTTCAGAGGTAGACTCCGTCATTTATTATGTTCTGTATCTATCTCATCAGCTGTCTAATAACTCTCATCATCATTGGCTAATGCCAGAGCCAGTATTCGGCCCTGATAAAGCGCTTGGCTACACTGTTTGCTTTATTTACTTTTGTGAGCATTGTAAAGGCTGACCGGCGGCTAATGAGTACTGCAGGAGGAACGGTCGAGGTTATGGAGGGCAGGATCATCCGTGATGCTGGCTAATATAGCGTTGACATTAATCATTACCACTTATTCTGGTCGCATCTGGGAGGAACATTATGCATGCAGTGATTCTATAAATGAACTCTCAAACTCTGAGAGAGAAAACAGAATGTACAAATGCACAGATTAGTCTCCGTGTTCTGTATATTATGTGTGTCAGCTATCAAGTACTCAAAGTCCGCATGAAAAGAGTGTTAAACTGAAGCCTGTGTCTGATATTTTGAACCTATGACCTCTTTGCAAGAAAGAAATAGAGCGAAAGAGGAAGGGACATTGCAATAGGGCATTTACACGATGATTGAAAGATTGAGGGGAAGTGAGAAGGGAAAAGAGATGACTGATCTTGACCTCTTTACGGTAAGCTAAAGAGGCTGCAGCACTAAGTTACCATGGTGGACGCAATTACTTAAAGCCACAAGTCATTTTCTATCATTTTCAGATAGTGTTCCATATTGACATAACAATAAGGCTTGGATAACAGCCAGCTAAACCAGAAAAACACCAGCCTGGCTTGGGAAACCAGCAAACTAAGTTGGCTTAAATATTAAATCACTAGACAAAAAACTAATACTGATTTTATCCTATTTTCACCCTCTCCAATCATCCATTTACATTCAGTTTACCACCATACAAAATATACATTTGTTGTGCTCTATATGCACATACAGCTATGCACAGCACCACAATTCATCATTCTAACATTTGTCAACATATGCTTTGGGAGCCACAAAATCCAATGACACTATGAAATCTAACACTGATTGGAATTTCACACAGCTAATTTCCCAAAGGGTCTTCCCCTATTTGCCAGGATTTTCAACGAACAAACTGAAATTTAATAGCACTTATAAACTAAGCATGTGTCCAGTTATTATTTGAATGGATTCAGTGATGAACAAATAATGGAAGTATAGCATCCAAATAAAGCCAACTTGCAGTAACGCACAATAACAGAAGAACAATATAATGTATCATTATGATTGTATGACAAGGAAATGATACAAAAATGTATGATTGGTTTACAAACACTCCAAGATAAACACATCCAGGCAGGTCTTGACCGCATTACACTTCGCATTACAGCAAAATATTTAATTTAATCAAAATGAATTGGCCTTAAAGCCAATAAAACCACAAGAACTGAAATCCAAAAAGAAAATGATTAAGTAAATAAACATAAACAGGATAAAAATGAAACACTATTTCCTGGTTTTCACCCAAAAATTACACTGTATCTATGGAAAGCATGCTTTTTTTCTTCCACTCTCTCCCCGTACAAACGCACACACATATATCAATAAAATAATTTCACTAATGAAAAGGTACATGACATTTCGGTTACGAGGTATAGCAGTTCAACTTACAGCTACGCTATTAGTAGAGACACTGCTGCTGAACACTGTTGAGAGATTTCGGTAATTCACACACTTAAAAGGCACAATATGTCATTTTCGCCACAAGAGGTGTCGCTTATTCAAAACAAAGGTGTAGCTTGATGACACCTTTGATTTTGTCTTCACCTCAACAGCCGGTGGAAAAGAATCCAATGGGACTCAGGCAGAAAGCATATTTATGGATGAGCTAATTTATTAAAGATTTATTAAAGGTGCTCTAAGTGATCCTAGGTGGAGTGACTTCTTGTTGACGTTCAAAGTGCTGTCAAACAAAACAGAGGCTAGCCATAACTCCCTACTCCTCTTCCCCCTTCCCCTCCGTGCTTCCTGAAACAGTCATGAACGCGCACTAACCCCAAACCTCCACCCCCAAATAATTCTTGCTGGAGCACTGTTTATGATGTTTCATTGTCCAGATTGTCCAAGTTTGTTTTTGTTGCCGTTTGTGGAGCTTGTGCTGACTTTAGAGACCGCGTTTTTTTACAGTGTGTTCAGGGGACAGGCAGCTAGCGGATAGTGAGGAGATGTTTGCTATATGTGACGACAAAATGTGTTGGCCTAAAAAAACGCATGACATCACTTATAGCACCTTTAATGATACTGTATGAAGCAGGGCGGGGCCAAAAGCCGTTGGAGCATAGTTGCCAAACCATAATCCGCGACTTTGGGCTTCTTTTTTTGACAAGTTGCGTTAAAAAAAAAATCACAAATCGCAGGTTGCATTTTTTTGGGGCTTATTTAAAAATTTTTAGCTTGTTAGGAAAATCTGACAAGCAACTTGGTTTCTTTACATTTATGGTCGACAATTTCTCCCATGCATTTTTTGATTACAGCTAATAGCCAATAAGTGCAGTAATATAAATGCTGTGGTAGTCAAAACATTAAGCCCCCTCTTTCCCCATTGGACAAAACTCATATTCAATGTGCAGCCGTATTGTATTCAAAGACGTGATAGTTAGACGGACATAAATACACATGTACATTTTCGCAAACAATGGCACCTACAAAGTGGTCCAAGTATGGAAAAAATACAACAAAGACTGTGAAAAGGATTCAAAACTTAAAGACTGCATATGTCAAGTGGCCGGTGATCAAAGTGAAGCGATGTAAAACTGTACTGTAAAACGGAGATTCGCGCTCACCACGGAGACCTCCTACAACATGCAAGCACAGACAAACACAAGAAGAATTGCAAACCATTTTCCTCAGCACGTTTAACAGACATCGGTTTCACAGTGTCAAAACCTTATTCGAATCAAAAGGCTGAGCTTCAGCTCGCAAGCTAAATTGCTTGCCACACAGCATTCAGTTCAGCTGATCACTTAATATTGCAATTTTTTACAATGTTTTTGTAATGTAACCTATTAATTGTCCTATTAATTATTATTAAAAACAATAATATAACGTACAAATAATAGGCTACATTTCATTCGATTTTATTTTATTAATCTATAAATTGCTCCCCCTTATTGCTCTTATGTTTTTTCTCCTTTTCCATCTCTCCAACCCTATTCTGCTCACAGGTGATCGGAGATGAGTGGATAGTGCGTGCCCTCCCACATTGGTGCAGTTTGCAGATTGTTGTGAAATAACATGTTTTTCATTTTAAAATAAAAGAGTTGATTCAGTTTAATATGTTGCAGGCTCATTTATTGGTAATACATAGTTATTGATAAATAAAAAATAATCAAATGGGCTTGTTTTGAAAGCTGCGGTTGCGCATTTGTTTCGCGAGAGTTGGCAACTGTGCGTTGGAGCAGAACAAGGCCGATGGAGCGATTGCTAATGAGAGACAAGAGTGACACACGGCTTGAGAGAAGTGGAGCTTTTATTATGCCGCAGACGACTGCTTCTGCTTCTTCCGGTCATGTTTATGTGGGGTAATGCAGCGCTGTTCTATCATATTAGGTACATTAGTGTGGTGAAAGTTATTTTATAATGCTACTCTGTGCGCTAGCTCAAGTCACTTTAGATTTAACAATAAAACTGTGTTGCGGTATATAACAATGAATAGTTTTCTGTCTTTGAATGTATCCAAACAGTTGCTCACCTGTCTAATAAAACACATAATACATTAAAGCATCTTTGGTGTTTCCATGGTTTCTACAAAATAAAACAAATCGAGGGTAACGTGGGTATGATGTCACTGATAGACGACGCACATTCAGTGTCCAGGTTAAAATTGCTTATTTCTCTGGATTTAAACATTCTTGGAAACATTTGGGATAGTGTAAGTATACAAGTCAACAAAATACGTATATAACACTGTTCTGGTGGTTTTTGGATATTTTAATCCAAAAATCTTAAATATTGTGCCTTTAATCTCCATTTCTCTGTAATAACTATTAGTCCACTCTGCATTGTGGCCGCATTATTTTGGTCGGGCAATATATATGTATATATGTCACAATTTTGAAGGATAATGAAGACATTGAGTGGCTAAAGTGTCTTTCTGGGTCTACTTTGTATTTTCAAATATATTTCAAATGCATTTCTGCTCTGTTTCCTTGAATTTAAAGCACTCAGTTTGCTTTTCATGCAAAACCATGACTGTGGGTGCAGTTTAAGGCTCCAAAAATATGCTCTCCATAGTCTTCAGGTCCCGCTGCTCAGATGCCCTTCCAGAGAGCAGACTCATTTCCTCTCGCAGCCTCCAGCTCTGTTTCCCACCAGCTCTGCTAACCCCCCACAGCTCTGCAATTTCAAAATAAAGTGTCTTTTTAAGCAAGCAGGCTGTACTGCCTTTTCAACCTGTTCCAATGGAGAGCGTCTCTTTAGCAAAGCCCCATTGAGCGGCCACGTGGTACACTTGCTAATACCACGATCGCTTTCATTCCCCCGAACCTCTAAAACCCTCTTAAAAGCGCTCAGACGCACTCGCAAGCAGACGCGCACACGCACGCACGACGACACATTAAAGCGAGAGAGGGAAAATATAAGCGGAAGCGTTCGCTAAATTGCTCCACTCCAAATGAGTCTGATGAACCGAGCCCTTTGATTGCATTTTCAAGCTCTGCATAAAATTTGTACGACATTTTCTTTTAAAACGCATCCTCATTTGCCACACTGTGCCAGGGAACATCAGTTAATCAGTGCCGCCCATAACCCATCCTGCTATCTGCAAAGAAAGAGAAAAACTGCTTGGCAGAAGAAATCCAAGCAGTGGTTGTGTGTGACACCGCGTAAAGGAAAATAAATGTTATGTGCACTCGTGTGTATGTGCAAGTGCAAGGAGAGGGGGGTGTGATAAATGCTTGATGTCCCATCAACCCGCCGACCGTTCCCTCCTCCGTCTTTCAAAGGTGTGTGTGCCCTTTAAGCATGGCTCGTGGCTTATGAGACCGGTTTCAGGCTGTGTTTACCCGTCTGTCAGGCTCACTGACGCCTGGGTGTACAACGATAAGGAAAGGTTGCCGTTTAAAGCCTCAGCGAGCTTTGCAAAACAAACTGGCAGCAAATGTGCATATTAATTCAGACAGACAAAACAGGTCGGAGGAAATATAATGACAGAGTGACACAAACAAAGCAGGTGCTAAAATGATCCCATTTAGTCATTTAACAAAAGCCGGCGCGTCCGCACGGCTTTCAGCGGCTGCAGTCTTTTTCTCGCTCTGCGTTTCTAAACATCTCTTCATCTATCTCACTGCCGCTTTCCATATTTCCCATATTGTCTTCCATGGAAGAGCGATGCATGAAATCTGGGAATATGATGAAGGATGCTGCTTGTGAAATAACTAAAATACTGAAATGAACAAGATGTGATATTTGGGTGAACAGGATGGAGCATCAATGTTTAGAGAAAATGAAAAGAAAGAGTGAGAAAATTATGCAAATTATACAATTTGCATCATTTTCTCACTCTTTCTTTTCTTTACATTCTCATTTAAAAGAAATGTAAAAAAAAATTGTCCAGTGCGATATATTGCTGTAGGCCTACATCAGCAGAGCTGTGATATTTGAGGTCTACATTAAATTAAAAACAACATTCTCACCTAAAAACTCCTAAAAACTATCTTCCTGGATACAATAACAGTAGTGTTTGTAAAATGTATGGTGGTTTGCTCGTCTGCCATGACACTCTCTGTGAGGAATGCAAGCGAAGTGATACAAATAATGAAACGGTTAGAGTGCTGATACTGGGGGAATATCACACGGCTGGAAAAGGCTCTTAGCCAATCAGATTTGAGAACCAGAAAGAACTGTTGTGTGTGTGTGTGTGTGTGTGTGTGTGTGTGTGTGTGTGTGTGTGTGTGTGTGTGTGTGTGTGTGTGTGTGTATATATATATATATATATATATATATATATATATATAATATATGCATACATAACACAATTAAGAGAAACATCTAAATCTGTTCAAGGAACACTCCACCGTTTTTAGAAACAGGGCTTATTCAACATCTTTCCTACATTTAGATATGTGGGCAAATGCATTTTTGTCTCATTTTAGTTTGGCAGGGTCACCGCTAGCTTAGCTTAGCATAATGAATGTAATCTTATGTTGCCAGCTAGCATGTCCCGAGTAAAAGTGATAAAAACCACACAAAAAAAACCAACTAATTACTTCTTGTGGCCTGCGTATTCACACCGAATACAAATAGCGATGCAGATTAAGACTAGGCGATTTCCTAGGCAGATATTGACTTGGGTAAAATGTGAAGTATACTTTGGCCTTAACGCTTTCAGTTCTGTTATTGGTGGTCCAGCTATGAAACTACAAAGGGGCCAAGCAATAGCACACCAATGAGAGACTAATTTCAAAAGACAGGAAAATGTACCAATCATATCGACCCTCTAAATGGATGACATGTTCCGCCAAGTTATGCCACTGTTTTATATATGTTCAGCTTTATTTGAGAAAACAGTAAAATGCAGAATTATTAGTCAACGTGTAAAAATGTGTTACCAACTCAGTGACCATTATGCACATTTGCTGCTATTCTGCATAATAGCTCTTTTTTTTCTCAAATCAAATGTTTCTTACAGTCTGTTACATGAATTTAATCGGCTGCTTTGAAAAGTCCATGATTGCTGTTCACTGTCTATGATGCAGAAGTGTCTGTTGCTAAGTTGCATTGGTCTGAATGCTGTCATGTGTCTGCTTACATTCAATTTTGTTGGTTTTGTGTGTCATACGTATTTTAATACAGATGTAATTTAAACTTATGTATACCATTACATACAATTTTTGTATAATAACGCCCACGAAAGCCTTCACTCATCTACTTTTCATTATTTTTTTTAAACTGCAGCAAGCAAATAACAAGAAAATGATAATGCAGTGGCAATGGTGACGTAAAATATCCCCGTGTGAACAGACGCTGGCCCATCGATCGATAGACCATTAGCATCCGTTTCTCTGTTATCTTCCGGGCCTCACATGAGTCGCCTCCCTCAGTTTATTCGTCTCTCTGTCATCCCCTGGCCCCGCATAACTAGAGATTAGCTCACTCTGTAGGGCCTCCATTCTAACAGAAGCCATTGTGTGTACCCACATTCACCGTGAGACACGAGTCACCTTAACGAAAGTGCAAAATTAAAAAGGCGCTCGATCTCGTGGCGAGTCCTTGTGCTGACAAAAGCGGCGGAGTAGAATAAATTGCAGCCGCAACGGAAAAACAGTCTGAGATATAAATATGAAAAAGAGCCTGATTTAATTTAGTGCTCATCTGCTAAGGGCTAGAAAAATGAAATGAAATTTGAGAGGCATAATTCATCAAACCAAGCAGCCTCCATTTCTGCGGTGTCAGAGCCTCTCGGAACAGGGCAAAGAGAAACGTCTTCAAAGCTTCCAGAACCCACGGCATCAAACGTCGCAGGAAACGTGACTGCTTCATTAGCATTCCGGAACACTTTTCCATGCTCAAATTAACATCAGCATAGTGAAATTACTGATTAAGCGATCTTGAGTTGTGACAAGTGCCGTTTGTTGGGCTGCGGCTCTGAGTGTTTCTGAAGAACTGATGCTCGGTTTTAGAGTTACAAAGAGATAAGGTTGTCTCTCTTACCTCGTTGACATTGATGCTGTGTTTCCTCATGTACTCTCGGTCATTGACCTGACCGCCCTCCGCAAAGTCCATGGTTAGAATGCGCTTGGTGGAAAGATGCCAGTGAATCTTTGGGATCTGTAAGAAAACAAAACAAAGAACAGATTCTCAGCAGTTTTTTATGTGGTTCCTGGGGTGTTCTCATGCTGCATCTGAAATCAAATACATAATTATTGTATTGTATGGGAAAAACAGTATCCCAAAAAGAGTAGTATGTCCAGCTACATAGTATTCGAAAGCAGTAGCTGAAAAGTCCCCTGATGACCTGCTACTTCTGCCGAGATGAGCTACTACTTCTGACCTTTACTATCCCAAGAGGCTACGGGAGGAGATTTGTGAACGGCAGTGAAGCGACACAACTAACGCTGGTAGGTCACGTGACAGTAACAACGTGGCACAATGTTGCCGTCAATGAGTAACCAGGTGAGACACAGGGTCCACGACCGATCTAAAGTATCTAGATAAACATTTGTTGCCCATTCTTAATGGGAAAGTGCCCAAGTATCATCGCTCATCAATACTGCCCGGCAACATTGCTCAAAAAGTTGCCCTGTGTATCATCACAAGTGTTTGTTAGAGCATTGCAATATGGTTGCTTGGAGTTCTAAATGTTTTTTACAGCATTGCTATGCACTTGCAAGGGTGTTTTGAGTGGTTTTAAGGCCAGTTAACAACTGTTATCGGCATCTGTCAATGCAGGCACTTCATAGAAGTTCTGTTGGATCAGTGTGTTACCTCTTTCGGCATTGGTTGGCGCTTGTTTAAACCGATTGAACATGTTCAGTAGGCATTTGTTGGGTCATGGAATGTCTGAGAAGTGACAGACTGAAATCTGGTGATTGTCCGTTTGGTCCGCATCCATTGGTGCAGTGTGAATTGGCCTTCAGAGTGCTGCTATGCGATTGATAGGGAGTTGAGTTTTTTTAAGCACTACTATGCAGTTATTAGGGGGGGTTGAGTGGTTTTTAGAGCATTGCTATGTGGTTTCAATGGTGTTCTACTGAACACATTATGAACTCAAATCTAATACATAATGTCAGATGTTTGTTCAAATTCCTAAATCTAAGTATGAGCGAGAGTAATAGTGATACTTGACTTATCAAGCACCAGTAATACAGTTATAGACAGTGCACTATGAGCGAGCAGCATAACTAGCCACACCGAAAACGCCAATTTGCACCCTGCTGAGAGTCGGTATCTGTATTTCCTGACAGTGACAGAGAAAATGGGTTCCAGCAATAAGAATCTCCATGACGGATAATGCCAGATGCTCAAAATTAGCTATAATCTGCACATAAAGCTCAAAGCAGCAGACTTTCATGATGCTTCAGATGACCTTCCTCTTCCATTCGAAAGCTTCCTGTTCCTGAACATCACTGCTTATCTATAGTGTATCGCTCTAACAACTCGCCTCACTAATTAAAAAACTTTCTCCACATAATGAGGAAGATTTACAGACTTTTTTTCTTCGATAATTTCCCTCTACCTGATACTAAGGCCTGGCTTTTGCCACCACCTCCGGCGACACACTCTCAGGGCTAGTTCCTCTCCGCTCTCTTTATCAAACGAACGTCAACGATAAAAAATCCCTCAGTTACCACCATATAAACAGAGCCATTTTTCAGCTCAGTGTCTGCCTTGTGGTACAGCCACACGCTCTGAACTGCTTGCAACTCTGCCTGTATAATCATGCTTGTTTTACAGGGCGAAAGGCTGGTGCGGAGAGCTAGGGATTTATTCCTGACATGGCGGCTTGTGCTCCGTTGTCAAACGTTTTGACAGAGCTAATAGTGTGCATTAGAGGCACAAATCTGCGGGTGTAAACCCAGGCAATTCTCATTACCCTGCAGGGCCAGCCAGGTTTCTTTGTTATTCATTAAAAATGAAAAGGGGACTTGCCTGGAAGCATTTGGCAGTTGTTATGGCAGATTATTTACCTTGCTACGTTTTTTTGTGGGTGAGAAATATGAGGGTACTCTGATATGTCACGTCTAGCCGAGACAGTGTGAAAAAGTGCAAGTTAAAGCCAGTATGGTGTTTAAGTAGGACTTGTAATGTGACTTGCTTCACTTGAGAGTTGACAAAATTCTCAGAATAAAATGTCAAAAAAGTCTGAGCCTTTTGTTTTGTAGTGCTGTTGAAATGCCTTTTTTTCATTCATATTTCATGGCATTCATGCAGCCTTGAAGGGGACACTACTCTTAAGAGTCGTTCCAAAATGAAAGTGACCAACTGAATTATTTTCTGAAGGCCATTGGCAAAGTATATTAAAGTATATCATTGTTCACTTCAAGGAAATATTTTGACCATTTATGAACATGTGAACCTGGCTGCAGAGTCATCATGAGGTAATTAAAGACATCTCAGATTTTAAGTCCAATTGCTGCCGTACACCCAACTACCAACGCCAAATATGAAGTGTCTATTAACTCCAAGTGAAAATAGTGCACCTTGTTGGCAAGTGCAATTTGCACTAGTTCTGCCTAACAATGCCTGGTCGAGCCAAACAAGATAAAAATGTTAACGTCAGTGGCGTAGTCAGTAAAGAGGAAGGCTAAAGGGTCTAGGTTTTGACGTGATCGACTCAGGTTCAAATCCGCCTTTTGCCGAGCTCGCTCTTCTCCTTTTCCCCATCACATATCACATCGAAAAGGCATATACTTTAAATAAAAATTAAATAAAAAGTGCCTAACGAAATGTTTAATAATAACAAAAGTATTTACTAGGTTTAGTTAGGGGTAGGTGTAGGCAGGGCTTTTTATTGTCCTATTAAGGCAGCATCCATTTAATAATTTAAATAAATATAGTTATTATTGCATTCTGTTAATGTACAATACTGAGGTGCAAATCTGTAATACAATACTGTATCTGTCAAAATAAAGTATAAGTAGCATCTAATTACTATTTACACATATATTACATATATCACTATTTTTACTTAGTAAATAGCATCTACAGCTATTTGCACTTTATTGTGTAATAATCATCTATCGCTAAGAAAATATGCTATTTAAATAACATCTATCACTATTTGAAATTAGTGCAAATAGCCGCTGCCAAATAAAAAGTATGTTTTTGTTGTTTTTCCCAATGCCACATTCAGAGAATCTTTCACACACCGTCAAAAAGTTGAACTGCCTGAGCATCTCTGCTATTTTCTCAGCGTTTCGTCCCTCATTGAGAAAGTCCAGCTCCAGAGGCAGATTTTTCTTGGCCTCTTCCACCAGCCACATAAAAGCAAAGTCTGGAAACAACCAGTGTACAACTTGAAGGAGAACCTGAAGAAAGACACAGATACACATAGTTATACTTTGCATGGTTCCCACTTTATATTAGGTGGCCTTAACTACTATGTACTTACATCAAAAAATAAGTACAATTTACTTATTGTGTTCATATTGTATTGCAAAACACTTTAGTTGATATTGAGGTGGATACGGGGGTAGGGTTATGTGTAAAGGAAGTGTCAACAGTGTTCTTATAAAGGTAATAACATTAATTAATTACAGATATAATTACAAGCTTTTTTTTTTTTTTAAATGTAAGTACAATGTAAAAACATGAATGTACACAATAAGTACCCCCTCTTCCATAGACAGCTATTAAATTACCACTATCAAGGACCAGAAAGGTAGTAAAGAAACCAATAAAAAAGTCCATGTGACTCCAGTGGTTCAACCTTAATTTTAGGAAGCGACGAGAATACTTTTTGTGCACAAAGAAACAAACAAAAATAACGACTTTATTCAAAAATTACTTCTTGTCTGTGTCAATTTTCTACACAGTTTTTACGTTGGCCAGCTCCTGCGTCAGCATCACACGTATGCGTTGTGGTGCTCACGTGAACAGCTTCGGCCAATGGTAAGCCGGCGTTCTGGCGTAGCTCTGACACAACTCAGAAGTGCTGCGCTGTATTTACTACGTCAACAGCATAGGAGACTGACAGACGAGAAGAAATTGTTGAATAAAGTAGTTATTTTTGTTAGTTTTTTTGCGCACAAAAAGTATTCTCAGCCTTCATAAAATTAAGATTTAACCACTGGAGTCACAAGGACTATTTTAACGATGGCCTTGAAAGTGTTAATTAAATAGCTGTCTATGGAGGGGTCAGAGAGCTCTCAGATTTCATCAAAAAATATCTTAATTTGTGTTCTGAAGATGAACGAAGGTCTTACCAGAACTCTAAACCAAGACTCTGAGTAAGACTTGGCCAAAATAGAGTAATTATATGTGATACAAAATGAAATTGTAGGTGTGTGGACAAATGGCTATTTGCAATAAATGAATGAATAAACTTGTAGGCTGAATGATGGATTCTATTTTTTAAACACTAATGGGAGGTGAATAGGCCCCTAGACGAATCGAGCTATACATGGGCGTGTGACAATGACAGAGCGTGTGAATTAGGCATCAGAAGCCGGCCATCGGCAGCCCTGCTCCCTCTGTAATTACCTCCATCACAACAATGTCCTTGGAGCTTTGCCGCTGGACCTTGGGATGTTGTACTTTCACTGCTACCGTCCTCCCGTCTGGAAGTACCGCTTTGTGGACCTGAGCGAGGGAGGCGGCCCCGTGAGGGTTCTCGTCAAACTGGATGAAAAGATCGCTGAGCTGAGGAGGAAATTTGGTTTAAAGGTTAGAAAACTGGAAAGAGGCAGGAACAGTTATCATATCGTAATGCTGTAGGTGTTCTGACAATGAAAAACAAGCAGGCAGTCATTTAAATAGTACTTTTGTCCAAACTGAAAGTACACTCTGGGGTGAAATAGGGAGATATTAAGAGGGGGAATTGTACGTGTACTTTACGTTTAGCATCTTTATTTTAGAATGTTAAAATAAATAAAAAAATATATGAAAAATTAATTATTCATAAATGATTATTGATTGAATATATAATGTATGTTCAATACATACATGCATACATACAACAGACATGTAATAAAAAAATATAAATAAATGCAACAAATAATTTGTATTAGTAAAACAAAACAAAACAAAATATTTTTATAACAGCACAATTTTTCGGTTTTATACAAAAAACAACAAAAACTATAATAATATTTGATGTTAAATTTAATATAATTAAATAGTAACCAAGGGAAACCAGTATCCAGAACAACTTTTTGGTTACCAGCCAAAATCCTTCACCACACAAATCAATAAAAACAAGCTGATATACTTAAATTGCAATAAAATTATCTTAATAACATTCCCAGCCTCTTCATTGCTATGTAAACTTGAAAAAATCAAACGTATTAGCTCTCTTTGCAACATTTGCCCCGAAATGTGCTATACTACAAGTAAATACTGACTACAAAGAAATATGATAATCAGCAAGGAACAAATCATTTAATTGGCAGTTCAGTTATAACAGCAGGGGAAATTATGTTGAGCAGGGAGTAAGCAGGGCATCTTGTAAATGTGGTTGGTGAAAAATAGCATGACTGATCAGTATGCCACTTTTTTCCTGCGATGCCAACTGCAATGAATATTCAACACAGACACAACAGGGGCAGTGGAAGGGAATGCCAAGAGGAAGTGACAAATTTCTCGTTGGTGTGTGCACAAGAGGAGTTAACCATAAATAAATGCTCCAAAAGGAATATCAAGCTGTTCTGCTCCAAAACAACATTTTTCCAAATGCATTTCACTGCTCCTGGAGAGACAAAAAGGATGAATGCGTGTTTTAAAAAACGAGGGATGGTAGACCTTTCAACATTGAGTGCAGAGAAATCCCAGCTTTTCATACAATTAACGTCACCAGGCAACCTCTACAGAAAACGAACGAGAGTGTAGCAGATGAAGGTCAACTCGAATTCGGTTGTTCTTTTCTAATCTCCTAAGAGTCAAATACTGAATACAATGGTTAATGCACAAATTTAGAGTCTGCATAAAGTGTGCATCTTGAGAACTGTAGGCTCCTGCTGCTCAAACTGCAGGAGGTGAAATTGCACTACTGCAATACATCATTTTGTCCAATATTTGCATGAATCCTCAATGTATAGGGCAAACCAACAGTCATATAAATATAAATATATAACCTATACTGCTAAATTATACATATATTTACCCAGTTTTGTGTGTGCCTTTTTTTTTCCTTTGCTGGTGCAGTTCAGCAATATGTTAACAAAATCAAATGTGAGAATTAGTCAGGTCACTTGTGTCGTCAACTAAAGTAACAGCTTATGAAGCTTATCTGCTGTAAAATCTGAAACTATTTGAACTGTATAATGGCAAGTTAATGCATTAAAGATTTGATTTGTTCATAATGCGTCCAAAACTGCAGCTCCAATTTGGCGGCAGCCAAATTCCAAGAACCGAATTAAGAAAATGGAGAGAAAAGCTCTGAAATGTGAGTGGATTTTATCATTGTCCAGGTTGGATTTCTGCCATCTGTGTCAGCTGAGCGGCATGGGGCGGCCTTTCTCTCCAGAGAGAGAGGCATGATGCCAGGATTTGCCGACTCAGGTGAAGAACAGTTGAGAAACAAACATTTCTCACCTGATGCATTAATCCAGAAATTTCCCCTGCAAATGGTTCTGATCCAGCCTGTTGAATTCTGGACGGCACCCAGGATAATAAGTATGAGAAGCATGCAAAAGAACAAACCATAAAGGAGCTGTGAATAGCACATACCAAGTTATGCTTCCCTGAATGTGAAACTAATTTAGTGACACAACCAGATAAAAATAGAGCGTCTTTGTCACGATTCAGATTTGCCAGTGCCTGGCAGAGTTTACAACACTATAAATTAATGATATAGAAACTCCCTGTATCCTGAGCAGAAATGAGTACACTTTTACTTGTGAGAACCTCATACTGGCCCATGTCCTTAAATTTTAAATTAATCATAAAGTTAACTATGTGTGCTTGACAAAGCCAACATTTGATTTACTATTTAAAGGATAGTTGACCCAAAAATAAAAATTCTGTCATCATTTACTCACCCTCAAGTTGTTTCAAACTTGTATGAGTTTCTTTGTTCTGCTGAACACAAAATAAGCTCTTTTGAAGAATGTTTGTAACCAAGCAGAAAGAGCAACCATTGACTAGGGGAAAAAAATACTATGGTCGTCAATGGTTGCTCTCTCTGCTTGGTTACAAACATTCTTCAAAATATCTTGTTTTGTGTTCAGCAGAACCATGAAACTCATACAGGTTTGGAACAACTTGAGGGTGAGTAAATTATTCATTTTTTGGTGATCTTCTGATTCTCCTGAGACCCCATATACTGGTTTCTATATATTTTGTAATGGATTTAACTTACAAATGTCCCTTACCAAACCTGCAACAGGCCCAAACTCCCTAGACTTCTATTCATGGGTGAAAACATTTTCATTGAATAACTCCTATAGCTTATTCAAGCAACATTAGATATGCAAGCTGTAATGCCAAAACATGCAAGCAAGTTAGCAACACTTAGCAACATGTTCAAATATTAGAACATGTAAGAAACATACTAGCAACACATAGCAAGCTGCTATCATGCTAGCAGCATGATAAAACAATCTAGCAATGCCTACCAACATAGTAAAACATAGCCTGGATGCCAGCCGAATTTAGCCCCGCCCACAAAATGTTTTGCTCGTGCAATTCGGTCTGGAATCGCTCCATAGAGGAGTTATTATGCCCAAAACAGAAACTGTTCGGACCAAAGAAATTGTCAGGGCGGGCTTTAGACGATGATGGACAGATGATAAACAGTAACGTAATCATCCACGTCATCAAAGGTGTCCCCAGAGTGTGTATGTGAAGTTCTAGCTCAAAATTACCCCAAAGATAATTTTTTATAGCATGTTAAAATTGTCACTTTTTGAGGATGATCAAAAACGTGCTGTTATTGTGTGTGTCCCTTTAAATGCAACTGAGCTGCTACTCCCGGCCCCCTTTCTAGAAGAGGGCGGAGCTTCAAGAGCTCATGTTAGCAGCACCGTTGAAGCCTTTTATGTTTAAACCGAAGACGGACAATGATGGAGTAACAACATGTAGAATGCAACAAGACGTTTCTAAATGGTTAGTTGATTCATAGCTGATGTGAAGTTGAACTATCTTCAAGTCATTGATTACCATATTCTGTCATGATAATCTATAAATAACTCATTTGGGAACTGTTGTAAGATGCTGTTGTAACTATCACACGTCATCAAAGGCGCTTGGGTTGAATTTGCTATTATCCTAAATGGAGAACTTGTTCGTATATGTATTCACCTTCAACTATTTCTCTCAGAAACGATGATCGTGTTGGTAAGTACTCTGTGTATCCTTAAATTATTTTTTTAAAACACTGGCAAAGATCGTTTACACTCATCTTTTTCTTGTAACATTACTTAATCCAGCGCGCGTGCAGACAGGGTTGCCATGTTTTTTTGCAATGTCGCGCACAATTGCTACTCAAAACTATAGCCCAAAACAATAGCTTTCCGGGGGGTTCTCCGGAAAAAAATTGCGTTTGGTTGGCAAAATACGTTATTTTGGCACGGTTGCCTGCTAAAATTCGCATTCCTGGGTTTATGTATCACATAATTGGGGTCGCTTCAACCCGCGGGAAAAACACTGACTTGGCAACAGTGCAGTTGAGTTCTGTTGACATTTGACAACTAACGTTACGCGTCGCTCCGTTGCTCTGATTGGTTGTAGGTCTATCCAATTGAGGTCTTTCCTGGTTAGGTTGAAACACGACCCATAATCAAAGCCCAATGGAGCGGTTTCAGACTCATATTCTGACTAGAATTGAATATGACCACGTCAGGCTAGGTCAGTAAGTGTGCCTTCTGAAACTGAGAGCACTCTTAAAGGCACACATTATTCAAATTATTTATCAGCCAATTTATTAACCTTTTGAACCAGCAAAATATGTCACAAGTCAGTTTAAGTATGCAGTATATTTGGCCTTTCCATGTACAGCCCCTTCAAAACAGTTTTGCAGCAACACCAACAGACTGAGCAGATGCTGGACATGGTTAAGTCTAAACTGTGTTTTTTGTGTTTTTCGTCAGGGATGGACTCATTCTCTGACGTACACAGACAACCTGTCTGATTAGGCTAATGCAAACCTGGCCATGCCTAGTTGCTCAGAGGAACCTTCTGGCTCTCCTGAGGCGTCTCTCCCACACATGACTAGCACTTGCCACTGTTTGCGTTACGCAACGAAATCACTGGAAAAGCTCTCATTACACTGTAACCATGCAGACGTTTTTTTTATTTTTTTTATAATATGACATATAGAACTTTTGACACACATATAGCAGATTTTTACCTATAACGATAATAGCTGATTTTTATCTACAGTATGCATGCGCCTACATTGAAATTATACGTTTTGCATTATAAAATGACAAGTTTAACCATCACTCTATGAGGCAAGAGCCCAGCAAGATTTTCCATCACCCTTTGGGCGCCTGCTGAGTCACATCGTTTTCATATGTCATTCAAAGTGTGGAGGGGTGGAGCTATGATAGGCCCCTCCCACCCCAGCTCCATTCACTGTGAGACAAGAATAATGGAAGCAATTAGCTATAGAAGAGGTCAAGAAGGAATCCCCAGAGAGCTGTAGTCGTTAGACTAGCCTGTCTCTTGTCATTTGCAATATGCTCACCCCACAGTCCTACAAAAGCCTTCGCTACAGAAGCCGCCATGTCAAACCTCAATTGTGTGCTAATTCCCTCTGGAGTTGCGTTTCAATGCGTCCAGCATAGCATGCAAAGCACAGGTCTGGCATTTGTATTTCGTACAATTTCGCCTCACTGTCCTTTCTCATTTTTGTCATTTTGTTTCTGCTGGAGCGTTCACGCAGTTGACCCAGTTTGTCCTTTCTGAAATGATCAGATAATCAGAGTTTTGTCTCTTTTTTCGTGCAAGCTTATCTAAAGCCACAGATGACTGGGAGCACAGATCAGCCAGTGCCTGCGATGGCCTGATAGCACAGTGTGACCTCTGACCTCCTGCTGAGCAGCCGGAGCCATTATTGTGCCTCACTGTAATCACAGTCAGCTGAGACTGCCGCAGAGGAGATACACAAACAGAGCTGATGCCGGTGTGAGCGGCCCTCAAAACAACTAAAGCCTGCCCACTGACTGACCAATGAATCTGTGCCATTTATTTAACTGTTGGCGAATATAGATGTGCAGAACTGATCAAATTAAATAAAATAACAAAACAAAAAATAAATAAAATGTTTACATTGAAAAAATATATAATAAAAATAAAATATATTTTGTAGAAAGATATACAGAACTGATCAAATGGCAACTCAAAGGGATAGTTCACCCAAAAATAAAAATGATCCCATGATTTATTTACTCACCCTCAAGCCATCATAGGTATATATAATATATATTCTTTCAGACGACTACAATCTGAGTTGTGTCCTGGCTAATCCAAGCATTATAATGGCAGTGAATGGCAGCCCAAAATTTGAAGCTCAAAAAAGTGCATCCATCCCTTATAAAAGTAATCCACGCGGTTCTGGGGGGTTAATAAAGGTCTTCTGAAGTGAATTGATGGGTTTGTGTAAGAAAAATATCCATATATTTAAAATGTAATAAAGTTTAATATATAGCTTCCGCCAGACCGCCTTCAGTATTCAACTTACGCAGAAAGTGTAACGCCTCTAGCAGTTCAAAATGCTTACGCTAGGTCTGACGTCATATGTCCTGCAAGTTACGTTTTTTTTGTAAGTTGAATACGGAAGGCTGTCTGGCCTTATACATTGATCAGGCATAACATTATGACATTGAATATACATCGATCCAGCATAACATTATGACCACCACTCTAATCCTGTGTTGGTCCCCCTTTTGCTGCCAAAACATCCCTGACCCGTCCGAGGCATGGACTCCACTAGAGCTCTGAAGGTGTGCTGTGGTATCTGGCACCAATATGTTAGCAGCAGATCCTTAAAGTCCTGTAAGTTGCGAGGTGGGGCCTCCATGGATTGGACTTGTTTGTTCGGCACATCCCACAGATGCTCGATTGGATTGAGATCTGGGGAATTATAAAAGTAATCCACGCGGTTCTGGGGGGTTAATAAAGGTCTTCTGAAGTGAATTGATGGGTTTGTGTAAGAAAAATATCCATATATTTAAAATGTAATAAAGTTTAATATATAGCTTCCGCCAGACCGCCTTCAGTATTCAACTTACGCAGAAAGTGTAACGCCTCTAGCAGTTCAAAATGCTTACGCTAGGTCTGACGTCATATGTCCTGCAAGTTTTTTTGTAAGTTGAATACGGAAGGCTGTCTGGCCTTATACATTGATCAGGCATAACATTATGACATTGAATATACATCGATCCAGCATAACATTATGACCACCACTCTAATCCTGTGTTGGTCCCCCTTTTGCTGCCAAAACATCCCTGACCCGTCCGAGGCATGGACTCCACTAGAGCTCTGAAGGTGTGCTGTGGTATCTGGCACCAATATGTTAGCAGCAGATCCTTAAAGTCCTGTAAGTTGCGAGGTGGGGCCTCCATGGATTGGACTTGTTTGTTCGGCACATCCCACAGATGCTCGATTGGATTGAGATCTGGGGAATTTGGAGGCCAAGTCAACACCTCAAATTTGTTGTTGTGCTTCTCAAAACATTCCTGAACCATTTTTGCTTTGTGGTAGGGCGTATTATCCTGCTGAAAGAGCCCAAAGCCACCAGGGAATACCGTTTCCATGAAAGGGTGAACATGGTCTGCAACAATGCTTAGGTAGGTGGTACGTGTCAAAGTAACATCCACATGGATGGCAGAACCCAAGGTTTGCCTCTGCCTGCTTGCCTTCCTCCCATACATCCTGGTGCCATGTGTTCCCCAGGTGCGCACATGCACCAGGCCATCCACGTGATGTAAAAGAAAACATGATTCATCAGACCAGGCCACCTTCTTCCATTGCTCCGTAGTCCCATTCTGATGCGCACATGCCCACTTTTGGTGCTTTCAGTGGTCGACAGGGATCAGCATCCCCATACACAACAAACTGCGATGCACTGTGTATTCTGACACCTTTTAAAAAATTTTTTATCAGAACCAGCATTAACTTCTTGAGCAATTTGAGCTACAGTAGGTCGTCTGTTTTATCG
This sequence comes from Gobiocypris rarus, assembly GCA_023029165.1. Classification (NCBI taxonomy): domain Eukaryota; kingdom Metazoa; phylum Chordata; class Actinopteri; order Cypriniformes; family Gobionidae; genus Gobiocypris; species Gobiocypris rarus. The sequence goes on from CM040925.1 coordinate 17,857,916, forward strand.
TACCACACAGGCCAGCCTTCGCTCCCCATGTGCATTAATATGCCTTGGCCGCCCATGACCCTATCACCGGTTCACCACTGTTCCTTCCTTGGACCACTTTTGATTGATACTGACCACTGCAGACCAGGAACACCCCACAAGAGCTGCAGTTTTGGAGATGCTCTGACCCAGTCGTCTAGCCATCACAATTTGGCCCTTGTCAGACTCAAATCCTCACGCTTGCCCATTTTTCCTGCTTCTAACACATCCACTTTGAGGACTAAATGTTCACTTGCTGCCTAATATATCCCACCCACTAACAGGTGCCGTGATGAAAAGATAATCAGTGTTATTCACTTCACCGGTCATAATATTATGCCTGATCAGTTTAATAATATAATATAATAAATTAATGTGGCTTGTGTAGTTTCAAGGGCGCTCTTGCTCAAAATATGCTGTTTGCATTAGCTTTAAATTTTCGTTTTAGCTTTTGATAAACTATACTCATCAACCCCACCGAAACTAATAGCATAACCAAAGTGATCAATTAACTATAAATGTGTGAAACCTTCAGAATTAAGCAGATTTATGCATGAAAATTTCCTAAAAAGTGAACTGATCGCCATCTAAATCTTAATAATAAATATAAGGGGTTTAAGTGTGTGTGTGTGTGTGTGTGTGTGTGTGTGTGTGTGTGTGTGTGTGTGTGTGTGTATGTATATATGTTTCAAAAATATAAATACCTCAGACAACTCAGATGGCTCAAAGATAACTCATTATATAGTGGTGTGACACATACTGGTAACCTGCACTGAATCAAAAGAAGAGAAGCCTGGGCTTGCTGCACTAAAATGCATAGCTGTGTATCTCACAGTATTTACTGCAGATAAATCCAATAGTTTTCTTTTGCAACAAAGCCCATTACATTTTTATAGTAAACTGAGTTTCCCATTATTCTTTCAGATAAATTCTTTCTTTGCGGACCGTCATTATTCATCCTCCTGCGAATGGCGATCTTATCTTAATTACACAAATACAACCAACATAAAATGCCAACAGTAATATATACATGAAATGATCCATCATATTATGTTTCTGTAAAATATGTTTGTCCTGATCCACAGATTCTGTCTTTTTGGTAAATTTCAGTTCAATTTAAATAAAGGACTGTTTTCAGGCTGAGTTAGAATTGTTTATAAATCGTTATCTTCATTTAAAAAAAAAAATATTACCTGCTAAAATACAATGCTCCCAATACTTTATACAGCCTAGTTCCAGGGATTCATTCCTCTTCCATTGTCATTATAACCTGTCCAGGAAGTAATTAACCTATTAACTCTGTGACTTTATATTTAAGAGATGCACTCAAGATTGTCAACTCAACTCAGGACTGAATCTGTGCTCTGGTGTACTCTCCTAAAGAAGCAAAGCCAATGTCTCCCGTTTGTCACCTCCTCTTTTTTTCACCCTCCCCTCCGCCACAAATAAAGAGTGACAAACCACTTAAATTCTTCCCTTGCCATCGCCTGTGCTCTTGTGAAATTATAGAGGAAGCAACAAAGGCAGAGGATCTCTCTCCCATGCTGAGCTCTGTTGGAGACAGGGCAGCTGGAAATGTGTGTACCATTTTCTGTCCTAAAATCAGAGAGTGTTCCCACACAAGCAGATCTGAAGATGCAGCCCTTTTCTTGAGATCTTCAGGGTCAAGCAAGAGAAACCGGGGAGGGGGATTTCTGTAGCCACTTGAGTTGTGATAAAATACCAGATTTCACAAAGACTAAGAGTCCAGAAGCCATGGACACATGGGAAATGGTCACATATACAGGTCCTTCTCAAAAAATAGCATATTTGATAAAAGTTCATTATTTTCCATAATGTAATGATACAAATTTAACTTTCATATATTTTAGATTCATTGCACACCAACTGAAATATTTCAGGTCTTTTATTGTTTTAATACTGATGATTTTGGCATACAGCTCATGAAAACCCAAATTCCTATCTCAAAAAATTAGCATATCATGAAAAGGTTCTCTAAACGAGCTATTAACCTAATCATCTGAATCAACTAATTAACTCTAAACACCTGCAAAAGATTCCTGAGGCTTTTAAAAACTCCCAGCCTTGTTCATTACTCAAAACCGCAATCATGGGTAAGACTGCCGACCTGACTGCTGTCCAGAAGGCCATCATTGACACCCTCAAGCGAGAGGGTAAGACACAGAAAGACATTTCTGAACGAATAGGCTGTTCCCAGAGTGCTGTATCAAGGCACCTCAGTGGGAAGTCTGTGGGAAGGAAAAGTGTGGCAAAAACGCTGCACAACGAAGAGGTGACCGGACCCTGAGGAAGATTGTGGAGAAGGACCGATTCCAGACCTTGGGGACCTGGAAGCAGTGGACTGAGACTGGAGTAGAAACATCCAGAGTCACCGTGCACAGGCGTGTGCAGGAAATGGGCTACAGGTGCCGCATTCCCCAGGTCAAGCCACTTTTGAACCAGAAACAGCGGCAGAAGCGCCTGACCTGGGCTACAGAGAAGCAGCACTAGACTGTCGCTCAAATTTTGCATGTCATTCGAAATCAAGGTGCCAGAGTCTGGAGGAAGACTGGGGAGAAGGAAATGCCAAAATGCCTGAAGTCCAGTGTCAAGTACCCACAGTCAGTGATGGTCTGGGGTGCCATGTCAGCTGCTGGTGTTGGTCCACTGTGTTTTATCAAGGGCAGGGTCAATGCAGCTAGCTATCAGGAGATTTTGGAGCACTTCATGCTTCCATCTGCTGAAAAGCTTTATGGAGATGAAGATTTTCAGTACGACCTGGCACCTGCTCACAGTGCCAAAACCACTGGTAAATGGTTTACTGACCATGGTATTACTGTGCTCAATTGGCCTGCCAACTCTCCTGACCTGAACCCCATAGAGAATCTGTGGGATATTGTGAAGAGAAAGTTGAGAGACGCAAGACCCAACACTCTGGATGAGCTCAATGCCGCTATCGAAGCATCCTGGGCCTCCATAACACCTCAGCAGTGCCACAGGCTGATTGCCTCCATGCCACGCCGCATTGAAGCAGTGATTTCTGCAAAAGGATTCCCCACCAAGTATTGAGTGCATAACTGAACATAATTATTTGAAGGTTGACTTTTTTTGTATTAAAAACACTTTTCTTTTATTGGTCGGATGAAATAAAATCAGGTCCTACTAAAATCATCAGTATTAAAACAATAAAAGACCTGAAATATTTCAGTTGGTGTGCAATGAATCTAAAATATATGAAAGTTTAATTTTTATCATTACATAAAATAATGAACTAATGAAAATATGAACTTTTATCAAATATGCTATTTTTTTGAGAAGGACCTGTAATTGTGAAGCCAACGGGTCAAATGTCTTAAGCGCTTGTCTTACGTAGTAAAATGCTTCAAATTGATCAAATTAGCTAAAGCTTTAGGTATAAAGAAATACTTGCCATGTCGATATATTGATCACTAATTGAGACCATTGAGTACTGAATGAAATTAAGATCACCTGCTTTGATGAGATTCCAAGCCTAAAACACAAAATCTCCAGGGCAATGTGTCACCAGAGTCTTGTTTACTTTGTCACCATCAGAGTCTCATTCTCATACATCCTTTTTCTTTATCTCTCCCTCTCAAGTATCAGGGACAGGTGAAGAGCATCTTCAAGTGCTTCCTCTAAGCTTTCCTTAAGAGGGGCCACAGCTGTTGAAGCCCCTAGAGCATAGAGTAAAAAGATGAAGGCAGAGACACGAAAAAGAGAATTTATTACGCCTGGTCTGGCGTTAACCGCCATTCAACTAATTGTGCAATAATTGCTCACAATAAAAGACCATCTTGAAATCAAGGTCTCGCCAGAGTGACTGCACAAAAAGACCTCTTTTTCTTTTTACACACTTCTTAAGACTCTTTTCTAAGGTACCCGTTTCAATTTCTATGTGAGGCGCAGTGAATAAAACATAACATATTGTGAGTGATCGCAACAGCTAATTTGCCAAACTCTCTATAGACTGCGGAACCTCCCCAAGGAAGGTGTTACTCATTTTTCTGGCAGTCTGCAAGCTTGTGAATCTCTCGGCTGCGGGCTGAAACTCCGCTCGTAACGTCTGACAGGCCTTTCATTCACACACCGGCTCTGAAACGACACAGCAAGCCCTCTGGGAGCTCACTCACATACCCGCACTGGGAAAAGTGACGCTCCCAAAGGCTTCCAATCACTAACCGCATATGCCATGACATACATTACCCTACTGGTGCAGCTATGACAGTCCAGACTCCTTGCGGCCATTAGATCTCTAGCTTCCCTCAAAGAACTTGGAGTAAAAGCGTCATGACTTGGAAAGGTTGCAGCCAGTGGTAATTGCATGATGCAAGCAATTTTAACACTCGAGCATGTCCTGAAGAACGAGGATGCAAAAATTTTGGGAAGCTATAGAGTCAGGTCTCTGTTTCAAAAAAACAGTCGTGAGGGCTGTGCACTTCTGCAGCCTGAGGGGCCGCTGTGATGAACGCTGACGTTTTTACAAGGAGCGTTTAAGAGGCAAATGTTTCATCTGGGAGTTTTAAAAAGCAAATTAACTCAGATCTCTAGCCCTGGGGCAACTGGCTAATTTGAGTTGGTGTGGAGGTGGGACACAGCTTGGTTCGCTGTTCATTTTTTGCTACTGTACTAGGACCCAATTTGCAGATACCAACATTTTGAGTCTTTTTACATATTTTTTATTGATATAGACTGTAGTGAATAGATTAGTAAATGCTGAATTATTGGGGAGAGAACAGAAATGAAATCAGGAAATGGCACAGATTAGAATCTACACCTCTTTACGAGCAATACCATTAGTGCTACAACTAAAAAGAGCACACAAAGACAGTCGACTGAGATGAAGTACCTTTAATTTAAAATAAATAAATAAATTCATTCATGAGATTATTAACAATGGCCATTACCAAGTTTAGTACTATATATTAGTGCTGCCAAATCGATAAATTGTAATAAATCACATCTAACATAACAGTTTGTGTTTATATATATATACATAAATAAAGGTCCTTCCTCAAAAGATTAGCATATTGTGATAAAAGTTCATTATTTTCCATAATGTAATGATAAAAATTAAACTTTCATATATTTTAGATTCATTGCACACCAACTGAAATATTTCAGGTCTTTTATTGTTTTAATACTGAGAACCTTTTCATGATATGCTAATTTTTTGAGATAGGAATTTTGGGTTTTCATGAGCTGTATGCCAAAATCATCAGTATTAAAACAATAAAAGACCTGAAATATTTCAGTTGGTGTGCAATGAATCTAAAATATATTAAAGTTAAATTGTTATCATTACATTATGGAAAATAATGAAATGTTATCACAATATGCTAATTTTTTGAGAAGGACCTGTATATATATATATATATATATATATATATATATATATATATATATATATATATATATATATATATATATATATATATATATATATAAATATATAAATATATATATATATATATATATATATATATATATATATATATATATAAACACAGAGATTCACAGAGATTAGTGTTTCGATACACACACACGCGCAAACATATATATGTGTATGTGTGCGTGTTTCGAAACACAAATCTCTGTCTGGCAGTCCGATGGACGGATCTGGATTTGGCGGTTGCCAGGAGAACGGTACTTGCCTGACTACATTGTGCCAAGTGTAAAGTTTGGTGGAGCGTTATGATGTGGGGTTGTTTTTCAGGGGTTGGGCTTGGCCCCTTAGTTCCAGTGAAAGGAACTCTTAATGCTTCAGCATACCAAGATATTTTGGACAATTTCATGCTCCCAACTTTGTTTGAGGATGGCCCCATCCAACATGACTGCGCACAAGTGCACAAAGAAATATCCATAAAGACATGGATGAGCGAATATGGTGTGGAGGTGATCTTGACTGGCTTGCACAGTGTCCGGAACTCAACACAACAGAACGCCTTTGGGATGAATTAGAGTGTAGACAGTGAGCCAGGCCTTCTCGTCCAAAATCAGTGCCTGACCTAACAAATGAAGAAGAATCTAGAAGAATGGTCAAAATTCCCCATAAACACACTCCTAAACCTTGTGGAAAGCCTTTGAAGCTGTTTTAGCTGCAAAGGGTGGGCCACAAATACGTTTGTGTGTGTGTATATATATATGTATATAACAGATATGATTAATGATGATTTAACTATTTGACAACACTAATATATAGTAATAAACATGGTAATGCCCATTGTAAATACAATGAAGAAAAGATCTAAGCTTTTGGACTGGGTCCAAGAGATCATTAAGGTGTCATTATAAAAAGGTAATAAAACAAACAGGTTATGGATGCCATGGAAAACTTGTTCTTATTTATTGAATTGAGCATAAATAAAACATTAAAGATTCAATTCAGGCAAGACAGACAAGCGTTATTAGCTCTGACACCTTATATTTCCATGAAAGCAGCCACTGCTGCGCTAAAAGTCCAGACATGAAATGCTAATAACCACGTCAGTGTTCACCCCAATCGACATCAACCAAAACGCCCACCACCAATAAACTTTGTATAGAACAGTATGGAGCCAAATGGTACAGCAACCTCATTTACAATTCAAAGAGCTTCATGTTCAGCTGTGTGTTCTGGAGGATGTTTCTCATCTGCCTGCTTTCAAGTTGTACACAGTTATTTTGAAGACGTTTGGCAGGAATAATAAGAAGGTTTCTTACACAATTGCATATGTATAACCACAAGCAACATACTCTTTGTGATGATGAGCGCCATACTGCTGCCTCTGCTGACACTATAATGGCTGTGGTGAGCTCAAATTTCCCCTGCATCTCGAAGGTATAATTAAAACATGTTGTAATAATTTGTTTCCCCTTAAGAGCCAAACACTGACACGCCACAGAAACTAGCCACATCTGAAACGTATATGAAATTTCAATGATTAACCAAAGGACAGGGCGTTCAAATCTTCCTCCATACCAATATGAATCACAATGGTCAGCACAACAAGCATGATTTTTAAAAATATAATTAATTATAATATTTCTATATTATTCTTTACTTCATTTTGTACTTCCCTACTAGAAATATCCCTTTACACCATTATGTCCATTACCTGTCTAATGATGTATGTTTTTGCTGAAATTTAATAAAATAATAGTTTCTATAAATAAAACATTTTAAACAACATACATATCATGTTAACGGTCGTTATGTGTAGTGAGTTGGCTCACATGATTTAAGTTTCGAGCTTCAGAACCTCTGTTAAGGGTACATAGTGAGCATCGATGCCCCTGGGTTTTGTAGTGCATTGTGGAACTTTTTAGGGAGCGAGCATTTCAGTGCACTGGAAAGATTCTGCGATTGAGATAGCCCTTAAAATGGCTGACTCCCTGATCAGTTCCCTGACTACTGAACTAGGGAGCTGATTGAGAAGCACACACTGTAAGTAATGCTACTTATAATTATGTTAATTGAAAACATGCATGGCATTAGGCATATACTTCTTAAAAGGAATTCCCGCATTCCCGCAAAAAATTAAATTTCATCATCATTTACTGACCCTCATGTAGTTCCAAACCCATTTTTAACTCAGTAGAGCATGAAAGGAGACATTAAGCGAGTGTTCAAACTGCTCTTTTCAGGGGTGGTCAGGCTCCAAAATGACAAAGCAATACAAAATATACCATATGACAATATTCCAGAATATTTCATATCTTCTAAAGCTGTAAGATTTACCATATACCTACTGGTAAGTCCTTTTCACATATCACCTGGGGAGTGCTAAAGTATTTCATGGATACATTAAAATATTGGATGACTTAGAGTACGATATTTCAGTTTTAAAATGTGAAAAATCAAGAAATTGCATGTCAGCATGCAGCTATTGAATAGTACCATACAAGCATGCATGAAAAGTGCCGTAATTAGTCATTACTTGTGCAGTTAAGTGCATAACCTCTTTTCAGGCTACTTCAGATCTGAACATTGTGCCAGAAAATTCAGCCTTCCCTGAGAAAGTGATCAGAGTAGCAAGCCTACAGCAAAAATTCAGAGCTTTTGAGGAGGCAGAACCCTTTTGCAGGGAAATGAGAAGATGCCTTTGACCTAAACACAGAACGCTTGGAAATGACAGCCAAGCCATAGAATGTTGTGATTGTTTAGGATGTTAATTACACCGAAAGACGCTGTAAAACAAGCTACAAAATTCTGCTCAATGAATAGGGAAGTAGGCACAGCTGGGACGCTTATAATCAGAGGCAGAGCGGCAAAAAAAATTACAGATTAGTGCTTTGGAGATTAAATATTATCTTTTCACAGCACTAAATAAATCAACTTCTCTTGGAGCTTTATTCACTCTCACTGACGAGTGTCTCACATAACTGACCTTTTTTTCCATGTCACCTGCCTTCCGTTTGCCCTATTTCAGTGTGTTGATTTGAAGCAAACTTTGGAAATGGTAGATTATGTATGTACAATTTTAAACACATAGGCCTAATCATCTATCTCACCGTTCTGTCTCTAATTGTTGGTTGATGGATCTGGTAAGACACTGAAAATACTGACCATATGTGTTAAAAATGAATATTTCACCCAAAGATGGGTGACATTTTCAAAGGGAGATATTTTCAATTGTATTGTATTTACAATGAATGGTTACTGGAGATTTCATGCTTCAAAAAGGAAGCAATAGCATTATAAAAGGATAAAAGTAGTACCCATAAAATAGCATAGTCTATACAACTAATACAATACAACTATTCCAAGCTATCTGACAGATTTTAGTGAGAAACAGAATAAAATGTATGTTATTATTTACTAAAATCCTTAAACATTTGAATATCTGAAATAATCCCACTGAAGATGTCATATAGGTTTTGAACAAAATGAGGGCAAGTACATCATTTTTATTTTTAGTGAGTTCATAATTTTCATGAATATTCCTCAAAGAATATGAAAAGTAATTTGTTTAAGAAATAATAAAATCAAAAGCAAGATTTCATTAGAATCAAACCACAACATAGTCAAATAAAACAAAAATAAAATATTAAATAGTATAGTATTATTTATATAATTATATCAAAGTTAAATTAAATAAATAAATAAATATTAAATACAATTAAACTTCAAATTAAAACAGTTTTTTTCCCTAATGACAAGATAATAACTAACACAGATATAACACAATTCAACAATGTTAGAGTTAGGTTTTCTAGCTATATATTTCAATGTTTTTGTAAGGTTCTGCTTGTAAAAGTGGCGTTTGACGTTTAGCGAGTTAAAGCTACAAATCAAGTGCTCACAAATGTGAGTTCTGCTCTGCAATCACACTTTATATAAAAGAGACCTGTAAAAAAATGCAATACTACTTTCCTGCATTATTTTTTAGTTTCGTAAAACATATTGTGGCGCTCTCGTGAAATGCATTTACGATAAAAGACAACATGATTCCACTTCATATGACTGAGGTTTGCGGACAGACAAAAGCCTTTAAAACACTCTCGCACGTGTATACCATTACAGTCATTGAAGCTAATGCAAAAGAAACAGTAATAGGGAACAACTTTCAACAGTCGACTGGTTTGGCATCAGACCAGTCTCACAAGAAAAAGATATGCAATCACTTTTAGCAGTGTTATGGTCCTATTCAGAGCAGTGTGTTGGGTGGATGAATGGCTTGCTAATGGAGCAGATATTCATGCTGAGGAGATGGAGAGATAACATTCTGCTGTGGGGCGTATGGGAGAGAAACTCTGGTGAGTGAGATAATGCAGTGTTTATGGTAATATTTTAATCTCTTATCGTGCTAGAGGAGAAAGCCAGAGGGTATTTATCAGCTTTTGAACTAACGCACCACTGCTTTATTCATTTTTATCGTCTTTTCTAAAAAAAAAAAAACTATTTTTCCATCTTTGTGGTGCCCTATCAGAAGCAACAAGAGATAGTCCTTGCTTCAGTTTTTCGCTCTCTATTTCATTATGATTGATGTGTTATTTTAATATTTCATTTTTATATATGTTAGCAGCCAAAGACAGTTTTGTGATATGAAAAAGACCAATTGAAATAAGATTATGTGAATTAGCTCAGTGTTTCTCAACTGGTGGGTCGCAAGACCGTTTTGAGTGTGCAGTCAAAGAAACAGCGGCTGCTTCTGAGAATTTAAGCAGCTGACTTGTTGCCTCGCTGACTTTTCAGGCAAAGACTTTGTAGGCAGTGTTTGCGCACAAAAGTACCTCACAAAACTGATTCGGACAGACTTCTGGGGCAGGGTAGCAGTTTGATGAACTACAGCAAAATAAAGAAAGCTTTTGGGGTTAACTTAGGAAAATTTGACTTATTTCCTGCTGGAAATGACGTAGGTCAATAACGTACATTTTTACACACAAACTGACCACGAACCACAACTTTTAGACAGCATCTTTACTTTTTTCGAAAATTGGGTCGCGGCCTAAATGGTAAATGGACTGCATTTATATAGCGCTTTTAACAGACCAATGGCCATCCAAAGCGCTTTACATGTTGCCTCACATTCACCCATTCACACACTCACTCATACACCGACGGCGGTGTCAGCCATGCAAGGCGCCATCCAGCTCGTCGGGAGCAGCTGGGGTTAGGTGTCTTGCTCATGGACACCTCGACACTTGGACAGGTGGAACCGGGGATTGAACCACCAACCTTCCGGTTTGTAGACAATCTACATGAACCACTGAGCCACTGCCGCGGCCTAATGACTGGGAAAATGTGGAAACCTTAGCCAAACCAGTTACCTGGTATTAACCTGGAAGGTGCTGATATTATTAAACATTTCATCAAATATCTCCTTATGGTTATTTGAATATTCCCTTTCAGTGTGTGATATAGCTGTTTGTTAATGTGAACGTTCTGCAATGTTGTAAAGTCGAGAGTGCACGATAAATAAAGTCAGAAAAGAAAGAAGCGACTCTTATGAAACGCTTATACGAAGTCGTTTTTTGCTTCGCATCCCAATGCGTGACGGTTCTACGTCACTAGATAAGACGTTTGCATAACGCCTGCCTGTGTTGTACGTTGTCTGCCCGTGAACAAAGTGACCGTCATTTTAGTGACGACTGCTTCTCAAATCTCAGAGTTAGGCGCGGGATTTGCAAAACTTTTGCTCTTGAAAGATGGGTCAGTAGAGTACACAGTTTATTTGAACCATCTTGCTCCTCAGAATCACAATATGTACGATTAATTATTGATGTATATATTTTCTACCGGGTGTTTAAAATATGTAGTTTTGTGTTTTATATTGTGTACTTTTCCGGCTATGTCTTACTGACATACTTACTGCCACTATTACCTAAAACTGTGTCTGTGTAACGGAGGCCTGCTAGTAGTTGCTGTTAGGAGTAAGCCTCACTCCTCTGATCTCAAGAGACGCTCTAGCGACTGATGCTAGGTTTTATAGCCTTTAGCCTCCTTGTTAGAGCGTCTGACTCTCATGCTGGCGGACCGGGTTTCGAGTCCCGCTTGGAGTGGGCGGTTCGAACAGGAGGGGTTACATCTATTAATGCAGATTGTTTGTTGTTCTTACCACTTTGAGTAAAGATAAAGGATGGAGCAAAATTTGTTTTCCAAACGTTTATGTTCATTCACATTAGTGCTGGACTAATGTATGCACCGTTATTGATACAGTTCCCGCACGTGCACCGTAATGAATTAGAAATATACACATTGGTTTGTTGATGGTCGTACACTTAAATCTGATGCTGATGAACTATAGTCGCAACATCTCTCAATGTACCGCAAAATGAGTAGCGTATCACTAAGAAATGTCCTGCTCAATTCGGGATTCGGGCTGAAAAGTTTTTCCAATGTTTCATCATCAGACTCGCACTCGGATTGGTATGGTAAAATCTATGTCATTGTTATTGTCTTTGCAGTGTGTACAATCGCAGAGCTTCAGGAAGCTTCCAGACGGAGCTGAAGTTCAGTTATGGTAATGGGCATTTAGCTTCCGAAACACGCATGGTAGATCAACAGACTGGGCCATCAGGCTAATCAGAGCAGAGAAGGCTCACAGAAAGGAGGGATTTAGAGAGACGGATTCACCAAGTCTGTTGAGAATCATTAAAATGTGGCGATGTGCAATGTATATTATGAGAAAATCTAACTCTTTTTTTAACCTTTGATGCATGTAAACCTGTTGTAGGAGACCTACAAAACAAAATTAGGAGCTTTTAAAATAGCATAATAGGGGCACTATAAGTACAAAAAAGGACAAATGAACATAAGTCAGTTGCTGGTATTATACAATTTTGAAGTATAAATTGTGTTCTATTTACTATTTAAACAAACTGCAAAAATGTTCTTGATGAAAGTATGAAAAAGTTGTTTCTGTGTTTGTTTTCACAGAGTGAGGAACTGTCTTAGAGACGAACCACTGAGCAGTGCAGTGGGGTCTTCTCTTCAGAGCCGAGTGGACAGATTGTCGAGTCATTTCTACGGCACACTCCAGATTCACACTGTAGGACCACATATGCCACCACAAATGCTACAGTTCCGTTTCGCTTCTCATTTTTTATGACTGACTTAAAAAAAAATCTTGCAGCATCCAAGTAAACTTGGCTGTTCACTTTATAATGAAAAGGCACATCTACACTGTAAAAAAGTATATGATCAATAAGTGATGCAATATATGTTTTTACATTACTTCAGCTCACCAAAATAAGTTAAGCAATTTTCAACTTTTTGTATAAGTTACACAAGATTCAGCTAATGTTTTAAGTCATTTTAATGTAATTTAAGTTCAAATAACTTAAACATCCAAGTTGATTGTAAGTTGATTGTAACTTTTTTTTTTTTTAAATAAGGCAGCAATTTTTTTTACAGTATGTACTATATTGGCTGCATGGATGCAGTGTTTTATACACATTAAGTGTCTGAGCAGCACGTCTGCTACATCTACAGTATAGTGGTACACCCCAAGAAACAAATTGAAGGAGACTGGGTACTGCAAAATAATACAAGGATGTTAAATAGACATTATCTTGATGTACACAACATACAACGTTACCAACACAGTCTGATTTTGCAATGCGTGAAATACATGGACAGATCATGAACAAATAGAAAATATATAAAATCCCAAAACAAACAAACATAACTTAATGCTTCGTTTATCATTATTTTTGGAAAACAAAGCTTGGTCTTGGGCCAGAGTGTTGGTGCTGGAGTAAAGGGTTTGGCATGGAATGGCAGTGAGTAACATGTGATTGTAGGGAACAGCCCATATGGATACAGGAAGCACTGGGACAGCCTGCATTCTGCGAGGGTGGTAAACCACTGAAGCAGAGAGGGCTGAGTCTGGAAATTTACTGGGTCCAACAAATCACCAACGCCAAAGATGTCCAGCCACCCACATGCTTCTTTACTATCATAAACCAATGCCAAAAAAAGACCACATGCTCTTTTCTCAGACCCTCATGCTAAGTATAACTGTTTTTCAAGTGTTTATGGATCAAATCGTGACTCATCCCTCAGTTTAAAATTTAAAAAAATAATAATCATTAACAGTAATGCACTTACAATTGAAAAAACCTCATGAAGGATTTAAAAGTAGACAAGCACTATAATTTATTTATCATGTAATAATGTCATTTTTGATTATATCGATAGATTACTTATTTATGCAGAACGTAGATGTTTGTGCCTATACTTTCAAAACAGCGAGTGCTTTATGTTTATTCTGGTGCAATGTCATGTCTCATAGATTCCAATTGTTAGTGCAATACTGTAAACTACTCTTTTCAGAATAGTTGGCTGATAAAAAAACAAGAGAAATTCACAAATTCTGAAAGAAAAGAGAATCGAACAAAAAAAAGAAAGAAAAAAAAGAATAAAAGAAAGAACCGTATATAGGAAAGAATGAATGAACATAGGACAGAAAAATAAATGAAGGAAGGGAACAAACGATGTACGAAAGTATGAAACAAACAAGAAAAAAAGAAAGACTGAAAGAATCTATGAACACAAGAAAGAACGAGAGAACAAAGAAAGAAAGAAAAAAGAAAAGAACAATCAAAAGGATAGAAAAACTGAAGGAAGGAGGGAGGAAAAAAACTAAAGAAAGAAAGAAAGAATGTAAAAACTAAAGAAAAAAGAAAGGAAAGAATTCAAGAACAATAACAAAAGAACAAACAACAAAAGAAAGCATGAACGAACGAAAGAAAAGAAAGAAAGAACAAACATAAAGAAAGAAAAAAGGAAAGAATGCAAGAACGAACTAAAGAAAGAAAGAAAGAAAGAAAGAAAGAAAGAAAGAAAGAAAGAAAGAAAGAAAGAAAGAAAGAAAGAAAGAACCGCGGCGGGGTGATTAATTACAGCTGCCGTCCCAGCGAGTGTTTCGTTTGGTCTTCCCCCTGTGCTGGCAGGATGTGAGCGGTGGGCTGCTGAGACACGCCCCGTATGATGCCTCACATCCAGCACATCATTAGAAGAAATGATGCACATTTACATGCTTGGCTGGCCGTCGTGTCATTGAGAATGAGGCAGCAGCGGTGGCGCTTTCCAAGGGATCCACCCCCTTTCCACAACACCGATTCCATCGCACACACTCACAGGCCAATCCTAGGTTGGGACTCGCCTGCCATCTGTTGTTTAATGGTCCCCTGTAATGGATCCCGGCCCCAAGAGCCCAGTCTATTCTCTAAGGGACACCGGCGGACCTGCAGGCCAGAGAGCTCACATTGCAACGGGTAGATCAGAGACTCAAAATAACCTGACTGAAGATGAATGAGGTTACACGGTCCAAATTAGGCTACGGTTGCATGGTGGACTGGACTCCCATCCTATACATAAGAACCCTCAAATACGATTAACCCCCTTCTGAGGGATCTACTTAAAAACATTAAGCGGCAAAATTGCTTTCAACATTAATAATAAGAATATATATAAACCGAAAAAAATTAACAGTTTGCTTAAATATAGTACTAGAGGGCTTTCAAACAAAACTCTGTCCTCCTCAAGGGCACAGCCGAGCTAATGGTTCAGGAAGTTTGCAAACGAATATTAGGTGAGGAGGAAAAGAAATGGGAGAGCAGAGATGGGATCTATTTATACCAGGCTGACAGAGCGGTTAAGAACTTCATCTCGTAGCTCAGATGGCACGATTGCTCAACTGAGGAGGGATTTGACAAGAAGCTACGTGTCGATTAGAGATTATATTGCATGCTCCGGTGCAGGAAAAAGTGATGATGTGACCAAACAGTGACACTAAATATTGTGGAAGGGTCTTACAGTGAGATCATATCTCTGGATTCAAACGCGAACCTGTGCGGGTGAGAGGATATTTATGAAGGTGAGGTGTTTTTATATCAATGACAGCTTAAAGAGCATTTCTCTAGCAAATGAAAGAAAGCTGGAGGAGACCTCAGATCGATACGTCCGTCTTTGCCAAAGTAGAGAACTGGAGTGGTGCGGTAGATAAACGTGTCCAACATCTCTTGTACAGCCCCACTGTCTCACAAAAGGTTAATTGACTCTATTTTGGTTAATGAGTGGCAGGGCCTTTCTTGGGTTAACCAGCATTTGGAAGCACTTTCAGCATCTTTTAGACCTAACCACCCGTCAAGGAAATCAGCCTGTACCTATTTTACACTTTGAAATAAGATAAGGATGATACATCATAAAAATGGTAATATTAATTAACGCCATTTGCAAAGATAAGAGGCGCTATTAATAACCTTTGATGCTGAAGTCCTGATAGTTTCAACTTCCCTATTGTTTGTGACACATATCCGAGTGAAAGCTCTTCTCAAACTAAATTTGAGTGACAGGTCGTCCTGCCCTTGCAACGGTGAAGACGTCACGAATTAAAAAAAAGAATTAACACCCAAATAGGAGCAAATTTGACAAGCTATAATAAATGATCTGGGGGGTGGTATTTTGAGCTGAAACTTCATAGATTTATATTAGTCTACATCTTGTGAAAAGGGGCATAATACGTCCCCTTTAAGGACTAATATAGGTAGGTGTGCTATTTGCTATGTCCACAACACTCTAGCATCAAGGATCAATTTTCTTAAAATTTAAACCCTTACTATTATTATTAATGTTCACAACCATTCGTACATACTACTATTTGTTAACAAACGGCCCCGAAGGCTCATGGTTCAGAGTCCTTGCTCAAATTGTCATGTGTGCGTTCTTTCCCCCCACCGTAGGCTCAAAACTAGGTAGTGTTGAGTAATTAGCTCAATTTTTCAACCGAACTCGATAATTACTTTTGATAAATATTTGCATAATTGAACTACTAAGTGCCTCGTCCTTTTTTCAGTCGCTCTATCCAACCCTCCCTTACAATGTGCTGGAGGTTAATGCTGTTCGCCAGCACACAATGTTCCTCGAGGGTTCTAGAAAGCCAGGCAATGCAAAAGGCTATTTTGTTGTGTGTAGAGAGGTATTATACATTAACATGGTTAGGAACTGTGTATATAGCTATTACAGGACAGGGACTATATTGCTAATTTTACACAATTTTAATAATGGATAAATGTAATAGATACATATAAATAGGTAATTGTAATAAAGTAAAAAAATATATATATATATATATATATATATATATATATATATATATATATATATATATATATATATATATATATATATATATATATATATATATATATATATATGTGTGTGTGTGGGTGTGTGTGTATGTGTACTGTATATATATATATAACTGGAAAAATCTCATGAAATAATATTTCAGTTGCTCACAGGCTTAAAGAAGAGTGAATTAAAGAGAGAGAGAGTGAAGGCAAGCTGAGAGGAAACCAAAACCAGTGTCTTTCTTCCTCCCCACACCTTTGTGATATCAATAATTCCTTATCTAAATGGATCCAGAGCTGCCCGTAACAGCTTTTTGATTTTGTGTGAGACCATGCCAGGCCTCATAAATAAATATGAGGGGAGTGGGGGAGTTCTGGGATGCTGTAGTTTACCTCATGGTGCAGGAGACTCTCGCTAAGAGCCCTGGCAGAGACTCCGTCTGACGGGTACTGCCAACCAGTCACGGCACAATACATCGGATACTACAGGCCAGTGGCATGTGGAAGACTTATGAAATTAGGAGGCAAAGTTCCCTTTCTGGGCTTGTTTTTCTTGTTTTTTTGTGTATACACACACACACACAATTTTGAATTTGGTGCCTTCTAGACTGAGAAAACACACAAAATGTATTTTTGTCTCATGGGAATGAAAGACAACAACTCCCAGAATGCACTTCGCTGCCGTCCTTATAGGCACGGCTACAGGATTGCTGGATTACTGGATCACTTGCCTACCACGTTCATTTTCATTAAATCTGTTCAGTTAGAGACACTACAATTAAAAACTGAACGTG
Source organism: Gobiocypris rarus (assembly GCA_023029165.1). NCBI lineage: Eukaryota > Metazoa > Chordata > Actinopteri > Cypriniformes > Gobionidae > Gobiocypris > Gobiocypris rarus. The sequence continues at coordinate 17,875,306 of CM040925.1, forward strand.
TCTTTTCGATATAATGTGAGTGAGTGTCACGGCACAAACGCAGCAGGAGTCACATTCATCGCATGAGCTGAGGTAATCGCGGGATTCATGGCTGCGGCTGCATTCACAGCGCGTGTTCAGTCTGGCGCATTTTCAGTTCATGTCTTTGGAAGCTTAACTTTCATAGGAAGTTTACATTGATTACATCCATTTACTCACCCTCAAGTTATCCTAGTATGACATTCTTTTTTCAGACGAATAAAATCAGAGCTATATTAAAAAATGCCCTGGCTCTTCAGACTTTATAATGGCAGTGACTTGTTAGGTCATTTTTGAAGTACCTAAAAGTGCATCTATCCATCATATACAACTGCTCCATACAGCTCCGGGGGGATAAAGGTAATTCAACCCCAGTTCAGATCCTAACTCCACCCACTGGCAATATTTGAAAAATGCTGGAAAAGTGGGCAGAGCCCAGCAGAGACAGAGGAGACGAATCGAGGGCGGGGCTGAGCGCCAATACATGCAATTCCAACTCCTGACTCGCTGCAGTGGTTTTGATGGAACAAGATGTTTTATACCAGGGGCTGAGCCTATGCGAAGGGCATGGTGAGCTTGTGCCAGGGCATGGTAGTGAGCCGTTGGAAGAGCCAACATACGTCACGATGACCAACAACGTCCAACAGGAAAATCCAACTGCAGTAGCCACCGTTCAACTTTAAGAGGGCAGCACTAAGACGTTTTTACACCATATATTATAGAATTAAAACAATTTATTCCCAAATGTCAAAACATTTACTCGAATCAAGGAACAGCACTAATTAAGCCCCAGTCTTGCAGATCATTAACAAAAAAAAGTTGGTTTAGGGTTTAGTTACCCTTTAATAAAGGCCTTTTGTATCGATATTTACAGACTAAAATAACTAGCTTCTGGCGGTCAGCGGTACGCAAGTCAACTTGCACTAAAAGAGTAACCCTTGACCCTTGAACCCTTGACACATGCGTATTTACGAACGCAGAAGCGCAGAGGATAGAGCAAAACAAAACATCGTCATGAATTAGTCTAAAACTAGAATTTTTAAAGAGAAATGTTGGAGGATTTTTCGATTTTGTTGGCCAGCCCTATCCGCGAGAGGCGTCAAAGTTTGCAATGCTCCTGTACATCGCGTCAGGGGTTACTCTTTTAGCGCAAGTCGACCTGTGTACCGCTGACCACCGGAAGCTAGTTATTTTAGTCTATAAAGTTTTAAATATGGATATTTTTCACTTCGCTTCAGAAGGCCTTTATTAACCCCCCGGAGCCGTGTGGAGCAGTTATATGATGGACAGATGCACTTTTATGGACAAAAATGACCCGACAAGTCACTGCCATTATAAAGCTTGGTAGAGACAGGACATTTTTCTGAAATAAGAATGTCATATACACCTAGGATTACTCGAGGGTGAGTAAATCATGGTCTAATTTTCATTTTTGGGTGAACTTTCCCTTTAAGTCAAACACCTAATTTGGTGTTTACCATCATTTATTCAGTGAATGTGTTTCTAATTTATGCGCATGCCCTCTAACTGAAAAAAATTAAATAAATAGGATCCACCTCAACAAAATCTAATTTGTTTAGTCATAGCATTTACGGTTTCATTTTGTACTGTTGTTTATTATTTTCTCACTCTAATTTCCGTGAGAGCAACACTACTACCCTTTCCTCCTCAAAGAAACATCTCTGCCAAAGCCAGATGAATGATGTTCATTAAAAAGGCTTGCGCTGACCTGACACAGAGCATACAGAGATGCATTTGTCTTACGCAACATTAGGGGTGCAAGCCTCACCTAATCTACATATCCACACACTCGCACACAGAGACGATAATGGAGTGAACGAGAGACGAAAGGAGAAAGCCAGACAAATGGGGACTTTTATTGTGAAACAGAGGCAGAGGGATTATTCTCCCGCCGCGCTGAGCCCAACGAGCCGTGACGGGTCCATCTCCAGTTCCCGACACACACAGCAGCAGGGTCTCAAATGCTTCTTCGCAACACACACACACACACCCTAAACCTCTGCAAGCCAGTCGCGACCTGGCTGGAATTACGTAATGTTGCAGCCAGTGCGGTTGTCACACAGAAGGGAGGGATGGGGCTTGAGAGAGCGAGAGAGAGAGAGAGAGAGAGAGAGAGAGAGTGCGAGATGGGAGGCGGGAAGGCAGTGAAGCAAGAAGTCAGACTGATCTATTAGAGCTAATAATTACAATAATAAAACTGTAAAGATGCAGTCATCACCCCAGACGCGTTGTGAACAAGCGTAGCCCTCTCAAGGTCAGACGAGGGAGGGCCGCACTTTAACGGTTACCTGCTCAGAATCCGGCTGAGTGATTACAGGTTTGAATTGTCCTTCTCGTTCAAGGTCATTTTACCAAAACTGCTAAGTTACGTGACCTTGACTGTACCTGAAACACTGAACAGCAACTGTATTTGCAATTGCCATAGTGTCAGAATGCATTAAAAAGATTATATTTTTACACTTTCTAAAGAAAAACTCTCAACCGTGGTTGCTAGCTTGTTGCTTAATGGTCAATAAGAGTCTATCATATCCAAACCTCTACTCTATTGCTCCTTTAATCATAAGACTTTTCGCCGATTTTATGACGCCTCAGGTGAAAATCATACATTTGATCCTTCTAAACGAAGTAACAAAAGCCTCTGCTCAACTAGCCTTATCGTTTGAATGGCCTTGTTCCTGTGTAATGTGAGAAAACAGCCGGATACAAACATAAAACATTGGGACCCGAGCTGATAAATGATTTGAGCAGGTCATCTTCAGAGCGGAACAATTATCTCTACCAAAATTTAAATGCCTGTCAAAACATTCCTGACACGGAGCGCTTTCAGGAAGACTGCTCTGACAAAAGGCACAAAAGTGCTGACAGGAGAGGACGAGGGAAACGTCATCTTCTCTCATGTGACATTAACCCTGCCGACCCAAAATGACCTAGACAATTATTGAATAACAGCTCCTGTCTCTCACAAAGAGCAGCCTGCAATGATGACTGAGAGTATGGGATTTTCAACTATTTATTTGCTAAAGAAATTATCCTAATTTTATAGCACTTAGTTTTTTCCCCCATCATTTACCAAAATATTTTTATAAAAATAGAATTAATTAAATAAATAAATAAAATACATACAATATACTGATAATACAAAACTGCCAGTGAATGGACATTTTATGTGTGTGTATGTAATTATAAAATATATGAACCGATAATACTGAAAAAATCGAAATCTATGGTCGGTCTTTATTTCATTTCAGTGGGAATTTTCATTTCCATCTGAATATGCCCATTTGATGCATGTACTTTCTCTGAGACAGGAAAACAAACCTCTTTCCCCAGATCTTCTCGTATGACCTGCCTGATCTCCTCCATGCTGCTCTGAGGCGCTCTGCTGTGCAGGACCTTCAGTGTGCTGGTGTACTCCTCAGGCAGGAGGTAGTCCAGGGCTCCCAGGTGCTGCCCTACTTTAATGAAGGTGCCTCTGTTCATACAACACAAGTCACGGAGCCTCTCTGCTGAACGCATATGAACCTAAAGAAAACGAGACATTTAAACAAGTGTTTACATTTTTGGAGCTATTTTAATTTATAGGTTCTCGTAATTCTAATTTATACAACTGTTCAAAAGTATATATATATATATATATATATATATATATATATATATATATATATATATATATAAAATTAAGTATTTACAGTACACAATAAGCTAATTCACAATACTTCATATCAACCAAGGTATGGTATTCAGTGGTAAAATACCACGGAATAATTGTACATATCTTAAAAAAGAGAAAAAAAAGATAACATGGTAGTACCATAGCACTTTAATATATACAGTGGCACTGTATGATTGCCATATTAAAAAACAAGGTATTCTAAAAAAATAATGGAATTATCATAGTGAATACTACAATTTTTTCTGCTAGTGAAAAGCTTAATTGTAAGTTATTTTGAAGTGTTAACCAAAAGCTATTAAGAAAACCTAGAAGCAAAGCACTATTATTAATTAGCATATTCATTTGCTGTGAATTAACAAGGAAAACATTAAGAATGGACAACATAAAAGAAGCTCGTTTTGATAAGTTGCCTGCATCATTGCTACCAGCAAAAAAAAAAAAAACTAACACACTATGTTCCCTCCCCGTCATCTCATTTGTCTTAAATGCTGCTTAGATGGGACGTCAGTTATACGGGGGGTCTTTGTGCCGTCCCGTCCCAACACCAGCTGGTAGAGTTGATAGTACTCTTGGAGGGACGTCCCTTTGGGACCTGAGCAAATAAACTGCCGTGAAATGAGCTCTCTTAACCCTCTCACCCTGACAAAAGACAGTCTTTTGTGCTCCAAATGGGGCCGCATATGAGGCTGGTCGATCCGATTCGAATCATCCCTCAAAAGACAAAGTCCACATGCACCTAATTATACCGGGTGGGGAGTCTATATATATGTATGTCAGCATGTGTGTGCAGGGATTAAACTGAGCCACAGTAAACTGAACAGCGTTCAGCACCTTAATTCAAAAAATTGATACAAATTATTGCCAGTTGTCAATGAATTTAATTTCCTGTATGATCCAGTCGAGTTTCTGTTTTATCCAGCACACAGACTTGTCATGAGTAAATACATTCGCAGAGTTCATCACAATAGGCTGTGTGTGTGTGTGTGTGTGTGTGTGTGTGTGTGTGTGTGTGTGTGTGTGTGTGTGTGTGTGTGTAATATCAGGACACAAATGTGTATAATGACATGGGTATGACAGGTATTACAAAAAGAGGGTGAAATATGAGGACGTTCCTCATGTCCTCACTTTTCAAAATGCTTATAAATCACACAGGATGAGGTTTTTTTCAAAGAAAGTAAACTGCTCAGTCCCCTGTGATGGGTAGGTTTAGGGGAAAATAGTTTGTGGGGAAAATAGTTTTCACTGTATGAAGAATCTGTGGGTATAATGTGTCACAGTTTACTTTTTGCTATCCTCACTTACATAAATGAACTATAGTGTCCTGCACCCACCAGGAAAAAATCATATCTGGTGTCTGGATCATTTTTGGTTTGACTATATATATCAGAGCAGCTTTAAAGACAACATTGACAGAAAAATGCATTTAATCAAATGCCACATATAATTTTGCTTGGTTTATTAAAGGTTGTTTAGAGTCACAGACAATTCACGTTAAATACAAAAATCAGACCGCTAGACCAAAAAATACCATATAACTTTTTTTGTAAATGTAAGCATTTCATTTGTTTTTAGTTGTTTGTTTTTGTGTAAATATGTTTTAAAATGTTTTAATAATACTTTTTGTGTGGATGGAGGGTCCCCCCACCTCAAATATATTAAGTTAACCTCTGTGTGTGTTTTTTCCTTATTTCTCGAGTGCTTAACACCCCCTCCGGTCCAAAAAACTTTGGATCGAGCTGATATTTCTGACAGGATGTCGAGGGGAGAGTAAACACACTTCTGTCAGGCAGGATTTGCTGTTAATCCTCACATGCAGTGGATGGGAGATTTGAAGGTTGTCCTATGGGCATTTTCTGCTGTACTGTTCGAGCTCAGCGCCGCCACCACCGACGGCAGCCTAGGCCATCCGGCTTTGCGGCGTGCACAAAACCCCATTTTCCGTGCCCAGAGAAGCCAATAGGATGTGACAGCTCGGAGATAATTACGAGGGTGATGAGAAGACACTTTATTTCGGCGGATACTAAACATGTGGTTCTCGCCTTCCCAGCCCAGAGCCCAAACATGCTTTTGATGGTGAGGATGTGTCGAGGAGAAAGGCAGGGCTAATAAGAGACGAAGGAGGCAGTAATAACAGTCATGATCTCTGCCTGCTCATCTTCAACACCTTCTATACGGGATCTGTGGAACCAATAAACCAAAGTGGAGGGACGGCGGCATGAGAAAAAGGATAAGAAGAAGAGCTCTACCCTTTTTTATTTTTCTCTGGCTAATCCCCCAGGGAGAGAAATCTGTGCCACCTGCCATCTTACAGTCCTGGCAATGGAAGACGCTATTGGCAGGCAGTCAGACTTCCTCCATTTCTTTCACTATTCCAACTCCACGTTACTCCCAGCCACCCGCAGCTACTGCATTTGCATGGCCAGTCCATTAGAGGCAGCCTGGAGGAATGTGGCGGCTTTTTACAGGGTGTGAAGGGAAAGCCACTCTGGGATTTGCTGATTCGCATCGGCATTCATGCGACGACCTACTCTGTGGCATACAGATGGCCTAACCTTAGCTTTTAAGAAAGGAACATTTATTAAAATATATCCATAAGCACATGCTAACTTTAAAAGAAGAACAGAAAGGGAACTCCAGACTTATTTCTTTTCTAACTATATTCATAAAAAGTGCAGCTTTTACTGCAGCAATTTACCACGAGCCAGCGGAGAGTGAAATAACACAAGAGCGCTCGTCGTATCTGATGAGGCGTCAATCACGTCTTCCATCAAGGCAATGATGAAGAGTCTTTTGTTACAGGAGTTGTTCAGCAAACACAAGTGTGACAGCCAATCAAGTCCTCAGAGCAGCACGGGGAGGCACAGGAGAAGCCCTCCACATGTTCAGAGTGTAATAAGACAGGCAAACTCAGCAGAAAGCATTGACTTTATGCGGGCAAGCAGGAGAGAGAGAGAGCTCTAGATGAAAAGATCCCACACACGTGGAAGGATGGACGGACAAAGCTTTTGCTATGAGCTCTGCCAGACTTAAAACATCTCACCAAGTACACAAAATGTTCCCTGTTGAAATTTGCTGGTCATGGAGTGCAGAGATATCAACCTTTAGGACGACAGAAATGAGAATACACAGAAGAAAGTGTAATTTACAAAAGCTACAGTTAACAGGACTCCAACTTAAATTGAACCTGTTAAAACCTCACATGTTCCTAACAATCTGGCTATTTTTAGATAATTAGCACTTAGATTTTTTTTAACTCAATTTAGTTTACATCTTTTTTGTTATGATTGATAGACAGAACAAATAGATTGAAAGGACAACAATGGTTGACAGACAATAGATTGAAAGGACAATAATAGACAGATGGGATAACAGACAAACAGACAGATATAAAAAGAATATTAAAAGGACAACAGACAGACAGACAGACAGAATCGAATAAAAGGAGGACAGACAGACAGAATCGATTAAAAAGACGACAGACAGAGAGAATCGATTAAAAGGACGACAGACAGACATTACAGATTAAAAGGACGACAGACAGCCAGAATCGAATAAAAAGACGACAGACAGACACAACAGATTAAAAGGACGACAGACAGCCAGAATCAATTAAAAGGATGACAGACAGAATCGAATAAAAGGACGACAGACAGACACAACAGATTAAAAGGACGGCAGACCGACAGAATCGAATAAAAAGACGACAGACAGACACAACAGATTAAAAGGACGACAGACAGCCAGAATCAATTAAAAGGATGACAGACAGAATCGAATAAAAGGACGACAGACAGACACAACAGATTAAAAGGACGGCAGACAGACAGAATCGATTAAAAGGACGACAGACAGACAGAATCGATTTAAAGGACGATAGACAGACAGACAGAATAGATTAAAAGGACGACAGGCAGGATCAATTAAAAGGATGACAGACAGACAGACATAATCGATTAAAAGGACGACAGACAGACAGAATCAATTAAAAGGATGACAGACAGACAGACAGAATGAATTAAAAGGACGACAGACAGACAGACAGACAGAATCAATTAAAAGGACCACAGACAGAATCAATTAAAAGGACCACAGACAGACAGAATCAATTAAAAGGACCACAGACGGACAGACAGAATCAATTAAAAGGACAACAGGCAAGATTAATTAAAAGGATGACAGACAGACAGACAGACAGACAGAATCAATTAAAAGGATGACAGACAGTCAGACAGACAGAATCAATTAAAATGATGACAGACAGGCAGAATCAATTAAAAGGACAACAGGCAGAATCAATTAAAAGGACGACAGACAGACAGAATCAATTAAAAGGACCACAGACAGACAGACAATCGATTAAAAGGACGACAGGCAGGATCAATTAAAAGGATGACAGACAGACAGACATAATCAATTAAAAGGACGACAGACAGACAGATCAATTAAAAGGATGACAGACAGTCAGACAGACAGAATTTATTAAAATGATGACAGACAGGCAGAATCAATTAAAAGGACAACAGGCAGAATCAATTAAAAGGACGACAGACAGGCAGGATCAATTAAAAGGACCACAGACAGACAGACAGAATCGATTAAAAGGACGACAGGCAGGATCAATTAAAAGGATGACAGACAGACAGACATAATCAATTAAAAGGACGACAGACAGACAGATCAATTAAAAGGATGACAGACAGTCAGACAGACAGAATTGATTAAAATGATGACAGACAGGCAGAATCAATTAAAAGGACGACAGACAGACAGATCAATTAAAAGGATGACAGACAGTCAGACAGACAGAATCGATTAAAAGGACGACAGACAGGCAGGATCAATTAAAAGGACGACAGACAGACAGAATCAATTAAAAGGACCACAGACAGACAGAATCAATTAAAAGGACCACAGACAGACAGACAGAATCAATTAAAAGGACCACAGACAGACAGACAGAATCGATTAAAAGGACCACAGACAGACAGACAGAATCGATTAAAAGGACAACAGGCAGGATCAATTAAAAGGACCACTGACAGACAGACAGAATCGATTAAAAGGACGACAGGCAGGATCAATTAAAAGGACCACAGACAGACAGAATCAATTAAAAGGACCACAGACAGACAGAATCAATTAAAAGGACCACAGACAGACAGACAGAATCGATTAAAAGGACAACAGGCAGGATCAATTAAAAGGACCACAGACAGACAGACAGAATCGATTAAAAGGACGACAGGCAGGATCAATTAAAAGGATGACAGACAGACATAATCAATTAAAAGGACGACAGACAGACAGAATCAATTAAAAGGATGACAGACAGGCAGAATATATTAAAAGGATAACAGACAGACAGACAGACAGGCAGGCAGACACAAAAGATTAAAATGATGACAGACAGACAGAGAATAGGTTAAAACGATGACAGACAGGCAGAATATATTAAAAGGATAACAGACAGACAGACAGACAGGCAGGCAGACACAAAAGATTAAAATGATGACAGACAGACAGACAGAGAATAGGTTAAAACGATGACAGACAGACAGAATAGATTAAAGGGATGACAGACAGACAGACAGAATAGATTAGATGACAGATAGACAGACAGACAGAATAGATTAAAAGGATGACAGACAGACATACAGAATAGGTTTCATGACAGATAGACAGACAGACAGAATAGGTTAAAAGGATGACTGACAGAAAGAAAGACAGACAGACAGACATTTACATAAATTAATAACAAAACAATAAAAATAACAAACGATATCAGATATTAACAAAAGTAGCTTAGATATTGGTATCGGCATCAGCCATTACAAAAAAATAAAAATATAAATAAATGCCAAGAAATGCCCCCAAGAAATGCATCTAACTAAAACAGGCCAGTTTATACAGGGATAGCACATTTTGAAAACTGGTTGTTCTGAATATCCCTATAAGTGAAACATCAGCTTTCCCTTTTGCAGCACTTTTGGCGTGTACAGTCTGTCATCGCTGCTCTGTGGAGGCAACGAGGCCCTGCGCAATTAATACCCAAGTAGAGCAATTCCCACTACCTCCCCATCACCTCCTCTACTGTTCTCTTCCTCCTCCCCAAAAGCCCTTCCCCTCCCTCCATACCCCTCTCTCTCTCTTCCCACAACCCTTTCATCCGTGGACAGAGCGGCACAAAGCCGGAGCTCTGACAACTCTCGTAATTGCCACAGACATTAATGACATATTTCAGCAGCAGGCAGAAGCCATTAGATGGCCTTTGAAAAATGCTTTGTAGGACCATCATCAGAGCATGTTATTGCCAGAGGACTAATGGGGAGGCAGCAGAGGTTCCTCTTATGCTGTTCCTGCTCTCGCTGTGCACAAAACACCAAAGAATAATGATCAGTCTTACATCAAAGAAAACATGAATTAGCAATACTGTCACAAACTTGACATGCTAAGACAAACTGTTAACCTCAGTGCATCAATACGGAAAAAGTGCCAGGTCAAATTGCTTTTCGGTATCAAGAATAAAAAAGTAAATATACATTTATGAAAACCAATAGTTTAAGATGCAATTTAAAATACTGAAAATCTAATTCAATTGTATGGTGCAAAGTTGATTGCCCAGCATAAATAAATGAATATACAAACACACAAATGAATACATAAAATAAAGTAACCCCATGCATAGTAAATAAGACAACATGCACTACAAACAATCTAAAGGCTATTAGTGTAAAACAAACACTGGCATAAATATTCCAGACACTGTAATTATAGACAAAACGATGTTTCTGGATCTCAGGGTCTATAAAGTTGTCTTTATGTACACTCTGTCACTGAACTGAAATTAAAAGGCCATTTTTTTATTATTGAAAATATAGAATAAAAGTGGCAGATGAATCTATAAATCTTAATCTATGTTTGTTTTTTGTTTTATTTAAAAGTCTTGCCAAAAGCATCTATTGCATAAAAAATAATAATAATACAAATCAGCTCACAAATCCATACATAACTCTGTGCCAGAGACAATGAGAAGAGATAGTGGTTTATTCATTGACCCAACCTGTGGGGCGCAGAGAAAGTATTATCTAAAAGAATCTAGCTTACTGTAAAATATTGTTATATAAACAATATTTATGCTTTGAATATCTTATGACAATATCTTCTTGTAGAGCTTTTCTTAGCACTATGTTAAGTTAGTATGGCGAGTTGATAGCTGGCTAACTGAACTGAAAACACAAAGAAAGGGGGAGTTTTGGGGTTTAAAAGCACCATTTTTTTCCATCCAGTGATGCTAGTGTCACCTAAAAATGCTTCACCGATAAAATTGTGCACATTAGGCTCAATGCAAATCAATATGGGAGAGGAAATAAGATAACTTAAGCTCTTTACAGCTAGATATTTGAGCGCTAGCAGATAGCTTCTTTAGATAACTACTTGAAAGTAAATAAAAACATCCCGATCCTGTCATGTAATGCCACCTTAGAGAGAGCGGAATGGTATGGTGTTACAGCTTGCTGAACCACTCATTTTAAGTGAGGCTCATTGAATTTTTTCTCATATAGCAAATATGTTTTGGGGGTAAAAGTACAAATCAATGCTGGAGTCAAGTATTACAGCTCTATTGATCAAGTAACCAAAGAATCACACCTCCAGACAGCTTTAAGCCTGAAGACCACAAAAAGGGCTTCATAAAGGTAGATAAAAAGTGATAATAATGGGCCATCTACCCATTTCTCTCTTCCTTACTTGTTTAATAAAGGGATTTCATGTATATAAAAGGTCTATACACCTTTGCGTGAAGGAAAGCCGCAAAATGGCGGCTCGTTCTGCTGTGATCACTTTCGTTTGAGGTGAAAAGATGCTCTGTGCACTTCCATCATTACACGGCGGCTTAGCCAGTCACTCCTTTTGTAAGCAAAGTGGAGCGACATGCGTTTATAGAAATTGCATCTACTATTGCCAGGCAATTATTGCTTTACATTGTGACTTCATGAATAACTCTGAGGGAGCGGGCAATTTAGCGGCTGCCCAATCTCAGAAAATTCCCAGCAGTCAATAAATGCACACTAGACCATTAAAAAGCCCCTCTTATTCATCTTCCCCCCACCTCTGCGAGCAGTACCTACTACCGCCCATCTCAGTTTGAAATTGCTTGGCCAGATGGAGGGCTGTGGGGTCTGTTTGGCTAGCTCCTGGCGCTAGCAACAAATTAACATACAGTAATGAATTGCCTGAGTAGAACAGAGATGCACTTAGCCCTTTAGTGGTGATGCCATCGAACAAACGGAAACATATCTCATTCGTGACAGACCTAAAACAAACAAAACCTTCATGGATTACTTTTCCCTTACGATTTACACATCTGCTTCGTAGGGCATGCTGTTAAACACGAGATCATGTGTTGACTGCCCCTTTTCAGTCTCAGTGCAAGTGCTGGAAATACTGGCAGGTATTATTCAATAGTCTCTTAACCTTAGGTATGGAAGACGGGAAGACATGCACTACCAAATTTACGGCCATGCTGTGAAGCCCCTTTGTAACTTCTTTAAAAGGGGTCTCTTTCCGCCTGGTGGGTTTTCAATAGAATAAAACGAGCTCGCTGTTATTCCAGACAGTGATTCCTTAGTCATGATGTTAACTGGCCTATTTGCCCAAATCCAACAGAAGAAAGATTAGCCCTGATTAAAAGGTTGAGATGAGGTCAAAGGGCAACGTCTGAAATAAATACAAATCACCTGGAGTGCTGGCAGAGGGTTTTGTTCATTAGGCTGGTGACAAGCACAAACATTAAAAGCCCAGTTTGTCCAACTTTTGTGCCCAAAATATATACTACTTTCAGAGGAAAACAGAGAAACACTTTATTTTAATGGTCTCGTTACATGCAGTTACTATAGTAATAAATGATGTATAATTACATACCTAAACCAACCCCATTAACACTTTATTTTACAGAGTTCATGTTACATGTTACATGTACTTACTATAGTAATAACAGTAACTTATGCAATTACAGGTAAGTAACCCTCAACCAAACCCTAATCCTACCATTATAGTAAGCATGTAGTTAATTATAATTACTCAGTGTTACTCAAATGCATACACTGTAACAATGACACCTTAAAATAAGGTGTAACCCCAACTCCTAACCCTAACGTAGAAAGTACATGTATTTAATTAAATGTATATTCAATATGTAATTAAATGTCAGTTTCATGTTAAGAAATGTGCAGATTTTTATTTTGTACTCATATTTTAATTGCTCTTAACTTCAAATACTTGAGTTAGTTAATTCATACATTTAAATTAAAATGATCAACTTAAATATTTTTAGTAGTGGACACTTTCTAGCTTTAACTAGCTAATTCAATAAATGCTGCATGGCACTTTTACATCTGTTCTCAAACTAAGCCCATCATAATAATTCACAATACATATTCTTTCAAAGCAGTTTTACAGAAAATACATGCGTCTACATTACAATTTAGAGAGATCTGTTGTCAGAGGTGACTGTGTACAAGTTATGCATTTCAGAGATGTATATACAGATCACGCAGTTAACAATGACACCTCAAAATAATGTGTAACCAAAACTATGAACACATATATTACTAAATACTGGAATTAAAATGAGCTAAGATTAATAAATGCTTAAGAAGTATTTTTTCATTGTTAGTTCATGTTAATGAATGTAGTTTTACTAAATGTGGAACATTTTTGTTACCTGATAATTCAATAGTTTTAGTCTACTTTTGAACCATTACTTGTGCATGCTTGCATTATAGCATTTTATTAGATTTCCCCTTTACATTATATTTTATTATATTTATGAATCATTGTTGATTTAAAAGTATACACTATATTATGTTATATTATTACAAATTATTAGATACAATATATACACAATTATCTGTCATAATGCGCATGATACTTTCAATTTAATTCATATTGCAACTTTTTATTTTGGGGGTAAAATGTAACCTGGATACCCTTAAACAATCACTTTTTCTGAAGGTTCACATTCCTTAGGGGCACAGTATACATAATCAAAAGCATGCAGAAAACAATTGAAAAAAGAAACTTAAAAGAGACATCAGAATCTGATAACGGCTGAGAAATGTTCATACCACAGCCCTCAAGAATAATGCGCCATTAGCAGCAGCTGCATTACGTTCAATTAATAAAAGCAGACATCCCAGATTACATCTGAAGCAATAGGGGTTGAATTATGCAATCCCACACTTCATTACGGAATGCTCTGTGAGCCAAATCAATAAACTTTCTGTCATATTAGCTTCCATTTTCCTTCCTATAGAGGCTGTGGAACTTGCTGGAGTGTTTGTTGATTTACTTATTTAAAGGTGATCAGACCAAATGTATTGCTCAACATTGTTACTCCATCCTTTTTCAATTTCTTTCAACCGGCTACCCCATCTTCCACAATATGAAGAAGCTAACTATGTGGAAAGGCAGCAAAAAGAGATCAGCAAAATGCACATTATTATAACTGTGATGCAATAATTGATTTAAAATTCAGCCCATGTTCAGCTCATTGAAGTTTTGCATTGCATTACAACAGGGCTAAAGGCAGCCTGGATGCCAGCCGAATTTAGCTTTATACGATAATGGACAGATGATAAACAGTGACGTAAGCAATGCATTGATGTCACCAAAGAGCGCTTGGGTTGAATTCGTTCTAATCCTAAACTGAGAACTATTTCTCTCAAAAAAATATGATTGTATTAGTAAATACTCTGTGTATCCTTAAATTATTTTTTACAACATCGGCAAAGATCATTTACACTCATCTTCTTCTACATGATATTGGTACATGGTACATATCATAAATCAAGTTGGGTGTCCATCTTAGAGATAAATCACCATAATATAATGAAACCATTATATTAAAGGGTTAGTTCACCCAAAAATAATGTAATTTATTACTCACCCTCATGCAGTTCCAGAACTGTAAGACCTTCGTTCATCTTTGGAACACAAATTAAGTTTACACTCATCTTCTTCTACTACTTCCAGCGTGCGTGCAGTTGAGTACTGTTGACAACTGCGTTAGTGATGCGTCGCTCATGAACGATTCATTCTTTTTGAACCAATCTTAAATATGACTCGGGAATAACGAATTGTCTCAGAGAGCGATTTGTTCATTTTGTGTTGACCGTGCATGCGCTACAGGCCATCGGTTCTGTACAGGACCTTCTGCATTCAGCCTATGGGGCTATGAGAACGAATGACTGGAACCCGAAGACTCGAGAGCTGAACTAATCAATTCTGTTTTCGGGACTGCACACATTGCTTATAGGGCTGTCACGGCCCAGATCAGACACTGATGACGGAACTAACAACTCAAACCTGAAGACAGGAGAGGTGTAACGTTACTAATCTTTCCAGGAAACAGACGTGATTAAATGGTTTGGCCCTGGCTGCATTAGCTTATAATTAATTTTTTATTCCAAATGTGATCGATGTTTGCATAAGTACTATATGTTGGGGAATTTAACATGTGAAATTTTAATCATATTCTGCTGAAATAAACGAATCTCGTTGCTGAACGAGATTCAAAGATCGAGTCCGTAAAATGATCTGAACTTCCCACTATGCGTTGCTTAACATACGCCATTTACTACTCTGATTGGCTGTAGGTCTACCCAATTGAGGTCTTTCCTGATTCGCTTGACACAGAACTTTGGCCGATCCTTGCTGTAAATGCGGTCAGCAGTGCAAAGTTGATTCTGCGCTAATTTGATAAAATATTTTAGGGGGGGGGGGTTATGTTAGATTTAAGTGGCAAATGAAAATCTGTAAAATTATTGAAATTATTTTCTTTAAGGGTTTCCGTTTTGTTCAAGCTAATTAAAGCAACAGTTGTTTAATACTTTTCCAACTGTTGACATGACGGTTAGATTCAGATGGTAAATATCATAAATCAAGTTGGGTGTCCATCTTAGAGATAAATCACCATAATTATAATGAAACCATTATATTAAAGGGTTAGTTCACCCAAAAATAATGTCATTTATTACTCACCCTCATGCTGTTCCAGAACTGTAAGACCTCCGTTCATCTTTGGAACACAAATTAAGATATTTTTGTTGAAATCCGATGGCTCAGAATGGCCTTCATTGACAGTAATGTAATTTCCTCTCTCAAGACCCATAAAAGGTACTGAAGAGGTTGTTAAAAAGTCCATCTCACTACAGTGGTTCTACAATCATTTAATGAAGCGATGAGAATAGTTTTTGTGCGCAAAACCCCCCAAAATAACAACTTATATAGTGTTAGCCGATTTTAAAACACTGCTTCCTGAAGCTTCGGAACGTTAGGAATCAGCATATCGAATCAGCGGTTTGGATCGCAAAAGTCACGTGATTTCGAATCATTAACAAAAATTTATTATTTTATCCCTCCAACAACCGCCCGCACACCCACCCAGCAGCCAGCCAGCCAGCCAGCCACCTCATTGCCTATAACTTTTCAGGATTGGGGGATGAAAGGACTGAGGACTCAATCGCATGATCAATAATTTTATTAATACAAATAAAACAAACAGAAACAGAAACAACCCCAAGGGAGAAAACAAGACTTGACTTGAACTTGACACAAGGAGCAGGGAAACACGAAGCACATACAACGACGATCCAGCACAGGACTGCAACCACAAGGAGAACAAATAGGGAGCAAACAAAAGAAGGTAACGAGGGAAGACAGGTGGGGCAAATGAACCAATAATCAGGAAACAAGGTGGGCGGGGTTAGACGACTGGAGAGCCCATTGGCCAGTGAAACCAAATCACAAGCCATGTGCTTACACCAAACGAGACATGAACACACAACTACTAAGCTGCGTGTTCACACAAAACATGACAACACAAGAGCGCCTGGCCAATGAAAACAAACCAATCGCTCCAAAATACATGAGACAATAGCACATGGAGTGTGAGAGGACACCACCCGCACACATTAAAAAGACAGAACAGGGAGCGCGAATGTCCGAAACCCCGACACGAAACCGAAACTGAAATGGACATGAGTGCCGGGATCCGTACAACACGCTCCCAACATGAAACAAGACATGCAGACAAGAGCGCGTGGCCCGAGCACGCTCACACAAACACCAGACAAATACAGGAGTGTCAGGGCTCTGTCACAAACCAAGAATAAACAAGACCGAAGAGACAGAACACTGACACAACTATTATAACAAAAGAAACCACTTTTATGAGATATCTCACACAAAATCTGTTGCTCAATCAATGGTAAATACGAACATATAGATTCTTACTGCAATATTTTTGCACATTTTTCTTAAGGTGTGGCTTTAAACCCATTGTACCCTATATAGGGCTGACTATTGCTTTAATAAAAGAGTGAGAAATAAGGCAATCACTAAAAAAAGTTAAAAACATTTGTTCTGTTACTATTGTAAAAGATGATGAAATCTGAATTTGACGCATCAGTCCATCGACAAAACTGCACTCACGAAAGGGGGACTGTTTTATATGATGGTCAAAAAAAATAGTTCATAGAATTTCTTACTTAAAGATGAAGGTTGTAAATTCTGTCAAATTAATCATCAGCTGAAACTGCAAAAATAATGAATGCATAGGGTACAACGGGGCTAAAGGCCCCATGGAGTAAATGGCTTCTTTGATTTTATTTTCCTCTGAACCACTAAAAGGCACAAAAACTTACCTCAGCTCAGCTCTTTCCAAAACATCCGCTTTTCAAGATGCACGTGGAGATTTGTCCGATCTTTGACACGATCACGGGCAGCAGCACAAAGTAGATTCTCCGCTCATTTGATCTAATATTTGATGTTTTTAAAAATGTTGTATATTTAAGTAGCAAATAAGAATCGCTAAAATATGAATACATTTTGAAACAAAGGTCTTGTTAATGTTTGTCAGTTTTCTTCGAGGTAATTAAAGCAACAGTTTTGCAATAACGGAAGAATATGTAAAAGTATGGCATTTGGGGTAAAAGGCACCATATTTAACATGATAATAAACAGCCGCTGACTTTTCCATTTGTTGACAAAACATGGTTAGATTCAGATCGTAAGTATCATATATTAAGTTGGGTGTCCACCTTAGAGATAAATCACCATATTTATAATGAAACAATCATATTTGAAAATGAGATATTAATCATATCATATAATAAAATATAATTTATTGTTTCTACTGTAAATCTATATTCAATTATTATGGGATCTCCTTCAATGCTTTCAGAATCTTTACTATTTTGAATGATTTTGTTTCTATATTTTTCAGATATATTTCTATATTAACCTATTTTAATGACAGCACATGTATTGATCAAAAATGAATTATTTTATTCATCAAAATAAACAGAAACTAGTTCAAACTTTGCTAAAGTGATTGTTTTGAACAAGTAAAACCTTAGACATTATTAAAAACATTATTTTAGCGAAAGTATTTGTATCAATACTGTGTGCCTTTTGCCCAACGCTGGTGAGCCTTTTACCC
The DNA here is from genome assembly GCA_023029165.1 of Gobiocypris rarus. NCBI lineage: Eukaryota > Metazoa > Chordata > Actinopteri > Cypriniformes > Gobionidae > Gobiocypris > Gobiocypris rarus. The sequence goes on from CM040925.1 coordinate 17,893,518, forward strand.
CATGTGTGGGGTAAAAGGCCCCCCTAGACACCCTATACATTCTTAAGATTTTTAAATAAAATAAACCACTTTTATGATTTATTTTCACACAAATTCTGTTGCTCCAAAAATGTTCGATACAAACATATATATTTGTCTGTATATCATACATTATAGGAGTAATGAAAAGCACATTTTTCTTAAGGTGTGCCTTTAGCCCCGTTGTACCCTTATGACAAAGGTTTACAAAAAACTAATCTTCTATTGGTCAAACAAACGGGTATAGGACCACAAACTCATGCTATTGGATGGCGAAAAAATGCAACAAACAGAAGAGGGTTTGACTCTCAAATAGGCCTGCACGATAAATCGAAATAAAATCGCGATCTCGATTCTCCCTGTTCACGATTTATTTTTTTAATGACTTCGATTAAAAAAAAAAAAAAATTCGGCCTTTATTTTGAAAGGACAAAATTCAGGGCTTTCACCCTCAGCCAATAACAAAGCGCATTTTAGTCACGTCTTTCACTCGGTAGTTCGGAAATAAAATGGATATTGATGAACACCCAGGTCCTAGTGACGAGAATCAGCCAACCACTCAAGTCTCAAACCGAACTTGTTCAGAGAAAAGTTTTAGTTGCTGTTGCTATGCCCGACAAGCCATGGCGTTCTCACACCATACACACATGCCTCACCACAGAGAAAATACATCGCGGGGCAAAGAGGACACTGGCCACACGCCGATAAAAAGGACAGAGCAAGTAACTTTTTATATGAAACAGTCTCACTTTCAAATTGTGTCATTTTTTTAAAAGTATTTATAGTATATAGTATCAGTATTTTTTACAAGTTCAAGTCCACCAACGTTAATCTACTACTAACTCTCCTGACTGCTTTGTCGGACAAAACGGCAGATTCGGCGATATGATTGGTCTGTTCGCCTGTCAATCAAACTTGCGGCAGGGTGAATTGATGCTCCTTTTCTTTTTAGAGCCATGTTCAGACCATATTCAGTGCAGTGCGTTAAACTTCTATTTTTGGTAACTTATTTGAATGGCCAGTTGAATGTTAATTGTACAAAAGGCGAGCATTAAAGAGTGTTTCTTTATTCATTAAAGCCTCTATGTTTACAGGCTTGTGGTGATGTGCAATGTTCTATGTGCCAAAACAAATATTTTTTGTACTGCCAATTTGTTTTGTCATGGGGAAAAAAATCGTTGAAGAGAATCGTGATATCAATTCTAAGCTAAAAAAAATCGTGATTCATATTTTTTCCAGAATCGTGCAGGCCTACTCTCAAACAAACGTCACTTAATCTCTTTAAATGAGCTATACGGCCACAATACTCGGGCACGAATATACCAGACAATCGTTTTCAACACAAATGTTAAGTGCTGGAGCTGTAAAACTCCTCTGAAAACTTCATTTAGAACCGTGTCTATTTATTACTAGCTTTGCTGTGATAAGAATGCAATTTGCATTTTAGAATATGAGAGAGACGATTATCAAAAGAGAGAACTCAAAAGAAGAATCGAGACAGAGGCTAAAGCATGCTAATGTGCTGGCCGCTAATTCATTACTGCAGCCATTTCATGCACTGGTGGAGCCCAAGCAGTGTCTGATTTACTGTTCTCCTTTCTAAAGAGGTGGCACACAATTTCGTATCTCTTTTCGAATCTCCAGTCCACTGCTGGGAGGAGAGCTGAGACGCCATCTTTTTCTCCAATGCCAGATATAGTTTAATACAGGAACTGCAAGTAAACCCATCTTTAAGCGAGATGACGTTCATGTGATTAGGAACAACTCACAGTTACATGGTGTTAATGGAAATTTGAAGTCTAAACAGTCACAATATCTTTAAGTCAATGACCAGTGAACACACAGGAACAGAGTTCACATTTGTGGAAGGAAGCATCACATTTCAGATAAAATACAAAAAATAAAAATTTTATTATATAAAAATATTAAAATTCTAATTAAAATACAAAAAAATAAACAAATGAATAAATAATGAAAAATAAAATAATATTATAAATAAATAAATAAATCAAAATAAAAACATTGGAGCCCAGCAAGAACTATAACTTAAAGTTAACCATCTAAAAAAACAAAAACAAATGAACAATAATAATAAATACAAATTAGCCACAAAATGGGCTGTATCTAATTCTAATAAATGTTTTTATATATCAGAGTAAACATTGGTCTATTTTAGCTGTCGGCCTTGGGGTATAATCATCGTATATTCACCAGAGGTGCTAAGGTTGCTAAATATGACATCCAAGCTGGAATAGAATTTCGTTTCTTTTCTCCTGATAATGCGTCTGTGTTAATCAGCACCGTGTCCTTCCCATTTAAAACCCAAGACACCCCAGAGATGCAGACACAAGCACTGAAACAAATGAGTCTTAGACAAATCAGTCTTATCAGTATATCTGAAAGCTGAAATTACAGGAAACAGAGTGACTATAAGGTTTGAATCACACAAAAGACTATTTATGAATGATCTCCATTGGGCCCTTGAGCAATCCACTTAACCCAAGGTTTCTCCAGGTGGACCTTTTAATAAACATAGTATATAATACACGTACTAGAAAGCATCTGCTAAATAACTACTAAATAGATAATTCTAGTGTACAGCAATTCTGTCAAAACTTTTACACACCATAGAACTAGGTTTAGGATCATTTATTTTGTAATTTAAAATGTGAGCCTCCAAAGTGCCAAAAGTGTATACAATCAATTAAACTAAATACTACATGGGATGTTTTCAAGTTTCCGGCATCACATTGCCAGTGTTTCAAAGGTTGAGAATATGTTAATAAGCATCAATAGAGTTCTCAAATCAAACTTCTCACTAATTATTTGTATTGGATCTAGCAAGTGTATAACAATAACACCCTATGCTACTTCATAAAGAATATGTTGTACTGTTTTATCAATGAAATCACAACAAACAATAGCAGTGATTACACTTCAAAGCAATTCAAAGAAAAATAAGAGTAGACGTCACATTTCATTTGACAAGACTGTATTGTATTGTATTGAAAAAATAAATAATTGTTATACACATATACATATATACATGAATTTTCAGCATTATTACTCCAATGTTCAGTGTCACATGATCCTTCAGAAATGTATTCATTATAATAGGCTGATGTGCTGCTCAACAAATATCTTATTATCATTATGTTGAAAACAGTTGTGCTGCTTAAACCACGATGCATTTTTTTCATAATACTTTCAAAAGTAAAGCCTGAAAGCCAAAAATTTGCCTTTTATTTTTATTTACGCATTTCAATTAATAGTAAAATTCCAATTAATAGTACAATAATTCAAATTATTTTAATTGAAAATCAATTACTCAATTAAAATATGTAAGGATTATTCAAGTCGATTTGATGGAATTTTACTATTAATTGAAATGCGTAGATCTTAAAAAAAGGCTTAACGTTTTTTTGTGCTTTAATTTTAAAAACATATTTTGTAAAATATACAAAATAAATGTTTTACTGTCACTTTTGATCCATATAATATGGAAGTTTGTTTCTGCCACAGAATAAATCATTTAAAAAGATAATTGCAACTTTTTATCTCACAATTGTTTACATCAACTCACAGATAAAGTTGCAATTGCGAGTTATAAATTCAGAATTGTGAGTTTTAAAGACAGAATTGTGTGATACACTGTAAAAAGTCCAACATTTTTTATTTTGTTTGACAAATTCAGCTTTTAAAGTTTTTTAAACTATATTTAACATGAAAAAAGTTGAGATAACTCAAAGTTTGTACAACTATTGACCCTAAGTTGAGAAAACTCAAAAATGTTCTGCAGCTGGTTGCCTTTAAACTTTCAAGTTTTCTCAACTTTTTTTTTTTTTTTACAGTGTACAAAGTCGGAATTGTGAGATATAAACGTACAATTCTGACTTTTTTCTCGCAAATGCAAGTTTATAACTCACAATTATTATGACTTTATAATAGGCAATTCTGACTTTTCTCAGAATTGTGAGATATAAACTCGCAATTGCGAGTTATGAAGACAAATTCTGAGGGGGAAAAAACTTTTTTCTCGGAATTGAGAGTTTATATCTCAAAATTCTGACTTTAATTGTGTGCTATAAATGCAATTGTGAGAAAAAAATTGCAATTACCTCCTTTTTTATTTTTTAGATAAAAAGCATCTTTCTAAAGAGCAGAGCATTGTTGGTTATCTTATTCAGTTTGGTTTTTCAAGTATGAACATCTGCGTGCACATTGTCACACCTTGTCGCAAATCTTCCCGTAGTGCTCAAAAATGCAGACAGTCCACATAAACATTTAGCCATCCATGCTTCTACAGGTCAGCGCAGAACGCCTGCCGCCAAGAAACAGTAATGGACCTTTAAATGACTTCTGCTTTTTCACATCACTAGAGACCACCATAAATTAATGTAGAGCGAAGCTAAAAGCCAGTAACTACAATGAGTGCTTTCTCCCTCCATTGCAGCTAATTATATGCCTTTTTTTAAAAGCTTTGAGATAATAAATTCCAAGAGTGTAGATGGATGTGCAGACCAGACTTTTCTATCGTTCACAGTGACTGGCAGCGTGCAGACGTATGCTACTCAATAAACCATGGAGCTTCCAAGAAAATCACCTATATTATGTGATTTACAGGGGAGCACATATAGCAACCGATTGTCTAATGTAAGGAGTATAGATAAGGAACAGAGAGAGAGCAGGAACATAAGGCAATTTAGCTTTCAGCCACGTATAATTTTCATGTACAGCCCCACCATGCTTCAGTAGTCTAGAGCAGATTTGTGCAGCGAAACATCCTCTCAGCCACAATTTTGCGGTTCCAGTGACTCCAAACCTGTCCAGAAGGGCGGATCACATGACAAAGCATCTAAACGTCCATTAGGACTGCAATAAAATTGTCAGGCAGAACTATTGATGGTACGACATCCAAATTGTGATACAGATCTAAATGACCACGATATCATTATCCACCTAGAAAACTAAATTGCTATGCAGGCTTATCGTTACCTCTCACGTTTCAAGTTAATTTGTCACTCCAGACATATACAAGAATACAATGGAACAAAATAACATTCCTTCAGGTCCATGGTGCAGTTACAGAAAGGATGTTTTATACATAAAAAT